>VWZF01004274.1:1169181-1380427 GCA_013396755.1 Sclerurus mexicanus
CCCCCCCCCTTAACCTTTAATAAAAAACCCCAAACCAAAACAACCAAAAGTAAAGCCCAAATCGAAACTGGATGGGACCTTGAGATCCTCTTTGCGAGTGCAAATACTTACAGGACTTTAGACAAAAACAAAAGCCCCGGCCCTCTATTGTGGTGACTTGTGTGTTTGTGTGTGTCTGTTTAAAAATTATCCATTAGAAAATAGCTGTGAAACAGCAAAGGAGGCTCCCTCGGAGAGCTGGCTCGCTGCCACAAGGCATATTTTGTAGCCTTAAGGGCAGCAAAACCCTTATATCCAACTTCTGCTCCTAATATTAAAAAGGCGTAAACAAGACAGCAGGTTGCCTCTTATGAATTTAATTCATTGGAATGGAGATTAATCAGAAGCTGATATTTGCTTTAAGGTGTTTCATTTTGTTTTGATGATTAATAATGCCACTGGCTGACAGGAAATGGGAAACTGTTACTTTCTGTGTTGGTACTGAGTTCAGGCTTGGAGGAGAAACTGTTACTTTTGTTTGAGAGCACTTAAATGCTTAACAGAGACTGCCCCTGATGTACAGACAGGATATTGGTTCTCTAAAATACAATTTGGAAAGATTTTTCCAGATGCCAGGATGCTTTTTGTTGTTTGGGGGTTTTTTGCTTGGTTTTTAGTGTTTTTTCTTTTGTTTTGTATGTTTGGTTTTGTTTTTTTTTTCCCCAGGAAGAAATATGGTGCAATATTATGCCAAAATTGAAGTGCTGAATGTTCTGCGATGTTCTCTCTTGTTTACTTTATTGTGATGGGTTTGCTTAATGTATTTTATAGAAACAGCTTTTAGGAATCGGTAACTGACTATAAAAATATGCTGTGTATTCAGATGTAGAAACTAAAATAAGTTACAGAGGATATATTTCTTTTGTCACTTTTGCATAAGCCAATATAATTCATAGAATTACAAATGCAGTCAGAAGTTTGAAACTTCTAATGTTTATGTTTACATTCTTAGAGCTTAACAGCTTCCTTTAAAGTAGAAAGTGTAAATAAGAAGTGTATATGTCATGCTATTAGTCATGTTGAAAAACCAATGAATTCATTTATCTTTGTAGAAACATAACTATTATGTATTTACGGTGTTTTTTTCAAGTTTAATAAAAATATTTAGGACATATTTATGCATGACTTCTGCTCTGACGTGATGAAATACTTCTGGCAGTATAACAGGATCAATAATTCATGTTTCTAAAAAAACAGTCAAGATATTTGCATGATAGATTATGATGAATTGTCCGAAACAGTTATGATCTGTTCAGTCCATAGTCCACATTTTAAAAAGACTCAGTCTACTTATTTTTTCATGATTTAATGTGAAAGTAAGCCATTAAAATTGAATGATTGAAACTTTATTCTCCACCCCTCTTTTTATTTCCATCCCTCCTTGTTTTTAAATTAAGGTTTTCCCTTAAATTTTGTGGAACTCCAGTAAGCAAAATATTTTTGTTGCTGTTAGGGCACTGAAATAAAGTAACTAGGCTAGCAGTTTCCAGAATTATGTTCCTTTTGTCCTTTCTTTTAATATTGCAGGTGTGTTGTGTAATTTTGTACATATAGTTGCTGACTGAAGATCTAATCCTGCTCACCTAATCTTTTTGAAGTCTGAGAAATAAAGTTTTAGGAGTGTACTACTTTTAGCACCCTGATTTCATCCACAAAGCATCTGTTGTCTGAGTAGCATGGTAATTAATATACATACATTTCATTTGCAGCAGTCTGAGATTGTACAAGTTCTTGCATATCAAACAACCTAGGGACTTTAAAATAGGAATAAATGAGTTAATTTTGAAAGATACTTCTCTGTCCTGCAGCATGTGGGTACAGTGTTTGGGTTGGTGGAATTGGTTCTGGGTTGGTGCCTCCATAGTTATAGTATGACCAATGATGTTGAAAGCATGTTTTAGAAAGCCATAGTTAGTGTCAAAAACAACTATTCTTTTGAGATTAATAAAAATTTTGCCTACAAACTATAATTTAATTTCTACAACTGATAGTATAATTATATTTCTTATATTTAGACTGCGATATACTTGTACTGTCCTGATTCCTGGAAATGATGACTGTCCAAATTTAAATGACATCTATTTTTCTAAAATCTGTTTTGATATTCAGGACAATATAGGAAGTTAAGATACCTTTATAAAGGGTTATAAACTGAAAGCTTTGAAAAACAATTTTTCCTTTCTTCCTCCATAGCTATTATTAGCAGTACTTACTTGCAAATAAAAATGAACAGGTGAACAGAAGTTAAAAAATGTATAGTGCACAGTGTGCTGACTCATGAATACATGTTTTTAGCTGCTGTAGTGACCTGAACAGGCAACAGAAGCATATCTTTTCACCTTTTTCTAGAGAGATAGGACTGGAGTGGCCTGTGGAGTCATCAAGTCTGTTTGCTGTGATGCTAGTCTGGTCTTCTTATTTTGTTCAAATTCAGCAA
The DNA here is from genome assembly GCA_013396755.1 of Sclerurus mexicanus. Classification (NCBI taxonomy): domain Eukaryota; kingdom Metazoa; phylum Chordata; class Aves; order Passeriformes; family Furnariidae; genus Sclerurus; species Sclerurus mexicanus. The sequence goes on from VWZF01004274.1 coordinate 1,171,658, forward strand.
GCTCCAGTGTATTTAGCTGGGGTATCACTCTTACTGTACCTCTTGAAGGCTGAGCAGAGCCTCACTCAGGCTGTTAGAAGCACCGTTCCTGTCCTAAATTTGTTTTCAGCATATTATCCTTTATTTTATGTGCCAATGCTGACCCTAAACAGTAAGGTTCTTTCTTCGTATCTTTGCTCTTCAGAGTATATTTCTAGAGAGCAATTGCAACCTGCTTTCAGTCACATTTTCTGATCTTAATGGGAGAGATTCCCAACAGTGTGGCTGACACTGGGAGGGGATGTTGAGACTAGCTCTGCCCAAAGTCATGCTGCAGCAGAAACAGGGCAGCTGCATTCGGATTGTCTTCTGCCCAAAACTGTTCTGCATTCAGCTGCAGACATGGCAGCCTGATTGCTGGCTCTCACATCAGCCTGAATGTTTCCACCTGGAGCTGTGGACATGCCTTCTCCTGGTGAAATAGGTTTTGTGCCACGTAGACCTTCCCTTCCCTAAGCAACCTGAATTTCTTTTGTTAGAATGTAATTGCAGAGGACTCTGTGGTATTTCTTCTCCAACACTTTGATTTTTAAACTCTCTTCTATGTATTGTTTTAGTATTTTGTATTCATATTAGCCAAGGGAATGTGAATGGGCTTGAAGCAATGCTGTATGAGGGACTGTCTTGTATCAGGAATAAGTGTGGAAGTTGGATACAATGTCTTTTAAATATCATTTCCCTATTAGTTTCTTCACAGATCGCTTATGTCTTAGCTCTCTAATCTTCTAAAGCATTATTCTATGAGGAGTTTGTGTCCCTTTTATACTGCATTTTTTTTTCTTCTTTCTCTGCATTTTGGGTTTCAAAAGATAAAAAGATAAAAAAGCTTAATAGTGCTTAAAGTGGAGGATTATAAAGACTGCCCTCAGATGAACATTTTAACTCCCTTGGTCTTCATAGAGGATGTGGTGCTCTGTCAAATTCTGGAGCCCAATCCTCTGTTTTAAGTACTTGCAGAATACCTGAACACAAGGCTAAAGATCAGTATTTCCTGATGAACAATTATGTAATCTATGACACTGTCTACATAGTCATCCAGTTTGTAGCTTCCTTAAACTCAAATCCAGACTGATAGAAGAAAACAGAATGCTACTTTTAAGTGATATGAAGATTGAAATGCAACGTTTTCACCTTTTTAAGTTACCAATTTTATTTTATGATCATTGAACAATTACTGGAGTAAAATGACTTGAAGATTATTGTTTTGCACATGCAGAGATTGGAATAATTTGTTCCTTCCCCCCCCTTTTCTCTTTTCTATTTCAAAATTACACCATAATCTCTAGAATGTATTTAATTCTTCAAAAGCATTTATACTTCAGCTTTTTTGAGAAAGTTTATTTTTATATAATGAAGTGTGATTTTCTATCTCATTGAATTATCTGCCAACAATTAAAGAAATAATCAAGTAGACCTTCAAATTACTAAATAAAACTCAGGTTGCTTAGTGTGAATACAATTAGCATGTTTTTATCATTGTGGTGTTCTGGGATAAAAATATAGATAGGTAGATGAATAGATAGAATCATAGAGATGGATGATTTTAGAGATGTTTTTAGTGCGATAGAGAATTAACAGAAATCTTACATTAATGAACTATCCTTCAGGACTTAACGAACACTTTTGTTTAATAACTAAGAGTTTAACTTTCTCAGTTGTAAATTTGTACAGACCAATGTTATATACTGTCCCTTCACAAAAGCTATAGATTTAATAAATTGCCTCTCTGATACATCTCTGTGTGTCTCCTGACTTCTTGCATGCTGGCTGGCCTGCCAGGCTGTTGGGGCTCAACTATTCTGCAGTTGCATTTCAGTTTCAGGAACAGAGTTGGTTTTTTTTCTCTGTTGTAGTTCCTTCATGGTATGGACATAAGCATAATAATTTCTACTCTGACTTAAGTGACAGAGGTTTGAAAAAGCAGAGGTGGATTTCTTATGATTGATGACCCACATGAATGGACATGGTGGAATATGGATGACACTCCCCAGGCTCTTTGTTTTTCTCTCACGAGTCTTTCTCCTGAAATACCGAAAGGTCTAATTAAACTTGGTTAACATCAGTGGTCTTTCCAAGGTGGCCCTCTCCTGATGTCAGTGATAATTGCCTCTACTGATGTGCAGTCTCTGAGTAACCAATTCAATGTGGAACTTTGGAACAAGCTGTTGCTTTCCATGGCTAATTCTATGGTCCTCTGAGAACAGCTTACAGTCCCTTGGACAGGCATAACTTATAAAAGCTGGTACAAGCCATTATTTTTATTTAAAGAACAATAGGCCATAAAGGATACAATGATAATTACTGGACCTTGGTGGTTATTGAACTACTTGGTGAAAATCTGGTCCCAGTCTTCCTACTGTGTCCCATACCAACTGCCTTTATTTCAGTCTGCTCAGTCACGCTGGTTCTTTTCCTCAAAGATCCTCCCTTGAGTCAAGCATGTGTTTTGTATTGTTCAGGGTCAACAAAAAGGGGCTATCTGGCACAAATCAAGTATTAATGAGATTCTTCACCTGACTGAAACAAAGCTAAATTTGTTCTGCAGAAAAGCATCACATTAGCACAGTTTATTCAGTAAAAAAGTGTCTCTGGTTTTGCTGAGAGTTTTGCATAGAAGCTGAACAGTACCTATTGTCAAATAGATAGAACACATCTTGTTAAATAGAGGTAACCTTACGATTTGAAGGAGGCACTGCACATGTATACCTTGCATACAGTATTTTTAGGCTGACTGAAGAATTGGTGTTTCTGTCTCAAAGAATTAGATTTGTATTTTTTGTGTTAACAATGCTAGTCCCTGTTTCTGTTTTGTTGTGTTATAATGGAGTATAGAAGCATTAAAATATTTGCACTGTCATGGAGTGTAGAAGCATTAAAATGTTAGCACTGTCCTAGGCATCCTCTTTATTAGAACAATATGACTGGAAGTAATAAAGATAGTCTTGTGCATTTTTGCACACCAGGCCTGCACTCAGGGCTTACTGAATGCTAACAGCTCTTTTTGTAGGTAGAGGGAGTTGTAGTAAGTCACTGACTTTTTACAATGAAACATTGTGCTGTTTGTAATTGCAGCAACATGCTTCTGAGCTAGATCTGTAATACAGAGTTATTTTTTATAAAGAAAAGTAATTCTACCTAGTTAAAATATTTTCTCAAAAGATCCTTCACACAATAAATATTAGGATAGAAGTAAAATAAGATTTAAAAATGTGCTGTGCAAACTGTCATGCAGTGTCTATGAAATATACCCCCTGAAGGTATAATTAAAACAAAACTTCCTCTTTGGGTACCTATAAAAGGGATTAATTATTCTTTTTTCTAAACAACAGTAGCAACAGCAACAAAAATCAGTACTATCATCTCATTTCCCATCTTCTATTTGCCACTGATTTCACAGGATAAAACCCAATGCTTGAGACATTGCACAGTAGGTCAGTTTTCTAATCTACTCCATTGTATAAATTTGGATGCATTTTTTTTTCCCCCAAACTGCAGAAGAAGAAGGATGTAATTTTGTCTTCTTCCTGCATATAGAACTTGAATGGGAGTTCTGTAGATGGTACAACTGCAAGACTGGCTCTGAAGAGGTTAGCATATTGTAGTTGTGCACTTGTAAGTTGTAGACAATTAATGTGCATTATGCATAATGAAGAGAGAAGCTGCGTTTATGCCACTTTTGCTTTACGGGCATAGTTTATCAGGAAATGGGTGCTATTTTTATTGTTTATAATTTTATGAGAAAAGCATACTGTGTTATCATTCCTCAGTATGTGCCCTGCTCCCATGGATGATGTAGAAATAGAAAGATGCAGAATTAGACCGTGGTCCTATTAAATACAGTGATACATATTCTGGTCAAAATTTCATGTCAAAACATTTTTTTTTTCCTGTGGGTTTTTGATAAAGTGGTTCACACAAAGGCTCAATTCATCTCAGTTAACCTTGCTGTTTAAAAAATAGGTTTTCGGAGCTAAGCTAGTCATCATTTTAGCCATCTAAAAGTTAGTCATCGGAGTCTAACACAGTTGCTCAAGGCTTTGTAGTCAATGGAGATATATAGACACCTCCAAAGAATTACAGATTACATCCCAACAGAGGCATCTGTGGACAGCTGAGATGAACAGCCTTCCTAAAGTGCCTCTCTTTTCACTGATGAGAGAGAGCCTACATGGCCCATTTAAAACAGATTCCTAATTTTTTGACAGATGAAGTTAAGTTAAAGGAGATGAATCTCATGCTCCCCAATCCTTCCATCGGTTGAAATACTAATTGCTCAATTTAATCTTTGGCTGAAAAATTATTTTTTGGCCATTAGAAGTTTTGGCTTTAAGTTTTTTCTCAAATTTATTTTGAACTTCTTTAGCAATTCTTTTTACAGAAATGCAAATGTGTTTCTAAGCACTTTGGATCAATTCTGGGCTATGACAAATTTCACAAAGATTTTTGATGTGGCCAAGATTTCACACCTTTTTTCTATCACTACATACAGTTTTCTGTCTGTTTATAATGTAATCTGACAACAATCAATTCTTCAAGGAATTCTTCTCACGGAGTCCTATTCTAAAATCCAGGGACTTGAGCTATTGAGTACAATCACAGACCTCATTTGAAAACCTTTGACAATAATTGAAACAACAATTATGTGGGTGGAAATGGAATCAGCTAGTTGTTCTTTGTTTTTGTACGTGTTTGTTTTAAGGTAAGACATATAGTGTTAAAAAAATCGTTAGTGGATCAACAAACAGCAGAAGACCTGAATTTGAAAGTTCTAGATGTCTCTGTAGTGGGATTTTAAAACTAAAAAAGGCTTTTTCATTTGTAAGTTGAGGTGATCCAGGAAATGTAGGGAGGTATTTAGCTGTTGATAGCATGTCACTAATATCCTCATGTATATTCTTTTTTTAAAATGCTCTAGTAAAACCTGTATTTTTAGAAAACCAGATAAATTTTATGTTTATATGTCTCAGGTAATTTTCTAGAGGAGACTGGAATTTTATAAGACTGAGTGTTAATATCTGCAAAATCAGCTCTTAGATAAAGTTTACTTCAGTGCCTTTCTTTAGATTTGTCCTGCAGGATGTCAATGCACTGGCCAATTTGTGCCATTGCCCAGTACGCTGTGATATCATCTTCTTCTTACACAAATTATGAATTCAGTGATTTCATTCAATATATATTTGGGTTTTCTGTAGGATTTTGTACAGATACTGAAATATATGAACACAGTATACGTGTTTCCACCATAGGGCTTGTCTTATTCTTGATGAGGCACTATCTGTGTGCCTGTGCAAAGGTCATTAAACTGCTTGCAAAGGCCATATTTTTCACTGACAGCATAGTACAAAACTGAACCAGAGCTGAATCCAAATTAGAAATGAACCATTTGGTATTATAGGAGTAAGCACAAAACTCAGCATAGTGAGAGTTAATTGCCCAAATACCAGAGTGTTACTACCATGATAAAGTACAGTGCAGCTGTGAGCTCTAACAGCTACAATGTAATGGCTTGTACAGACTCAGAAATCTTAACGGACTTGTCAGAATTGAGAAGGGGAGATAAAAAGTTGGAGTTCTCAGCACTTTGAAATAACTGCTTCAAATAAGTGCAGTAATATGCTCTGGGGACTATAAACTGCTAGCTGCAGCTACCGTGTCATGTTATACACTTCACCACCTCTTGGTCTTTGTTTCTCACATTCTATTTATATTCCTAACTTAGTTTTTTTGTACTGTCCCTTAAAAATGCATTGTCTGAGCAGCATTTACATAAAGCAGGTTTACGAGGATAAAACTCTTTGATGATTTCATGAAGTGTTTACCTCTTTTCCATCTTTCATTTATGCACCATAACATTTCCTTTTCACTCTTGGGTCTCTGCTCAGATTTAGGAGCACAGTGTATATAAAGGTCTCATGACCATAGATTGCAAGAACAGAGATGAGCACAACTGAATTTCTCAGTGAGAGTAGGACATATAAGCCAAACTCTCTTATGTGATTGATGTCTCTAGGTCTATCTCTGCCAGCTGTTCTGAGTGAGTAGGTGGTCTAGGGACCTTGACTGAGGATTGCATATTTAGGGAAATGCTTGTGAAAGGAAAGACTGCAAGAAAAATAATTATAGTTCAGTTTAAAGAAATAAAGTATTTCAGGAATACCACATCTTTTTTTTTTTTTTTTTTAATTTGATGCACAATTTAGCATCCTATATAATGTGACATTTTATCTCAGAAATTTTACAATGGGTTCAGAAATTCTTGATACTTGGTCAGAATTATTAATGGATGTTGTTAATACATGTCATAATCAGAATAGGACTGGCTACTTTTCACTTTCAGATCTTTTAAGATCAAAGTCAGCCCAACTTTAAAGACCTTTTACTGCCATACTGATCTGCAGTAACAAACAGAGGAAAGTATATTTTTAAATACTGGGTGTGTTCATTTGAATTTTAGGATCCTTTTTATCTTTTATTTGTAATGTGTTTTTTTATTTCAGACTTGCTGGACCTTCCCTCCTGCTCTGGACCTCTCCCCTGATGCCGACACAGCTCAGAAGGATGAAAGAAAAGGAAGCAATAGGAGAGGGATGGAAGAGGGGAGAGGAGTAGAAAGAGGAGGAGGGGCAGCAATAGAAATGGAGAAAAAAATCCCCAGCGATTCAGTTAAGGCTCCAGATAACGGGGATGTTTTCACTCCCCGCTCCTCACCTTCCTCTCGAACTCAGGCCACTTTCCCTCTCCACCACCTTAGCTTTCATCACCACTACAGATATTTCACTACTCATTGCCTTTTTTATTTCTTTTTTACTTCAGGAATGAAACCAGAACAATTGAGGACTTGAAAACAACAAAATATACACATCTTTTCACAAAAAATAACATGACAAATTCATGTAACTGGTTCTTGGAGTAGAGTTATTTTCCTCCAAGTAGTCTTACATCTTTAACTACAAAAGTATGGAATGGTTTCATACTGCATGAGAGAGACAAAAAAGCTTAGATTTCTTATTCCTTTTATACCCAACTTTCCCCCTCTAAACGAGTTTGCATATAACTCTGTGTTTCAGTTTTATTCATCTAGATCCAAAAGCCGACCTTCTGCTGGTCTTTATTTACGTACTTATTTTTTACCTCCCTTTCCTTCAATACTTTACTTCTTACTCCTCATCCTCCTAGAGTATAAATTTTAAACTTTCTGTAATTCTTTCAATTAGTTTGAAATTTGCAGTGTATTATTCAGCTTCGTAGGCCAAATACTCATGCTGGAGTAAAAAATGCGGTCTGATATTTTGCTGTGCAGTGTTACTGTCAGACAGAAAAGAAATAAGAACCCCATGATTCATTGCTGGTGTGGATTCCAGTGTTTGGTCTTTCTTCACATCTAGAAGGTCAACCACTGGAAGGTGGAGGACTAAAAGGACTCTTTGGCCAAACCTCTTTTCGTTCTGTACATGTACATGCTTCCTCCCGGTCATTCCCACCAGGAACCCTTACACCTGACAAGGGGATTTTGGGAGTGTTACTTGAAAGGGTGAATCCAATAACTGCTCTTTCTAAAAAAGTATTTCCTAAATCTAGAGCTTTGATTGGCCCTATGGCTCCACTATACCAATATATGAATGCCAAAAAAGCCAAAGGGTAGCTACTGAGTTGATACAAAATAAGATCCAGTTGTAAATTTGCAGACTTAATTTAAAAAAAAAAAAAGTACTAAGAATTCCCAATTGCGTTTTATATACTATAGTCAATTGTGGAAATTGAGTGAAGAAACATGTTAGATTTCAAAAGATTCTGAATGGAACAAGTATTTATTACAGATGCCAATGGAACAGGTCCAGAGCAGAACAATCAGGTCCAAAAGGCTGAAATAAATTTTATATTCTAAAAAGACTTTTAGAAAAAGTTCTACATACTACAGGTCAAATGCAAACATGCTATAACAAACTATTCCATAACACATAACTACATAAAACTGCAAGAAAACAAATACTTCTTTAGGGTTGTTATGTTTATATGTTATGCAATTTGAAACTTGTCCTCAGCTGCTGTTGAAATGTGTCCCAGGCTTCAGAATTTACAATCATTTGCAAAAGGGGAAATCTTTGTTGCTTCTGTAAGTAGATATTTTGAAGCCACTGGTGTTGGTGAGCTCAGTAAGATTGGCCATACTAGCAAGATGGAGGAGCTGTGGAAATGGACCAGAAGCAAATGTTTTTCAAAACAAGGGCGAAGTAATGATGTATTTCTCACTGACTGATATATTTAGTTTATTCTCAGTCCTACCATTCTATCATCTATGCCACAAATATTATATATTTTAACTTCATATTCTGCTTTGCAACTTTTGTCTTCTTCAGAGTGCAGCAAAATAATTTCTTATTGCAATTGCCATTTCACTTCAAAATTTAACTACAGTGTAATCTATAATCATCAATTTCTTTTATGACCAGCTCTTTGCTATTATGTTTTATAGTCTTTCAATGCACCAGTAAGTATCCTTATAGAAGTGGAGTAATAGATTTGGCACCTTTTAAAGCTAGGAACTTCGTAACGAAGACTTTGAAATCTTTGATCCTTTCCTGAGAGGGTAGTGCTTCTTACATATGTTTATAAGCTGTCTCTTCCAAGTTAAATACTTTGTGACCTCTGGAATGTAATATAAAATGTATCTCATGGTATTGGTTGCTTCATGTAACATGTAAGTTTTGAAGTAAATTGCTTTAGTCTTCTAGTATTAGACTTCATCACTGAGATTGAAAGCAAGATTTCCAAATTATCATAAGTACCTCTTAACTGCTGATCACAAAGAGAAACAAGCAGTTCTCTCACTTTTGAAAATTGACAAAATTTTGAAAGTTAAAGAATTTTGGCCATCTCTAAGTGGCCATACGAAATACAGAGTTAAAGGCCTGACTTCAGCTCCTTTGTGAAGGATTTACTGTGTGTAGAATGTAGATTACTGTATATGATGGCATATATATGATAGGCATCTTTCTATGTAATTATAGTAATTACTGTATAAATTCGCAATCTCTATTTGGCCTAGAAAACAGAATTGTGGTGAAAAGGCTGAATGAGGTTTATCATCATCAATAAGATATTCATTTAAAGAAGATATTTAAAGTAAGTCCTTTAGCAAGGACAAGACATATCAGGTACACTTTGAACATAAAATATATAGCTTTCTATGTGTAGCTTGTAGCAACATGGAGAAACTGGGAGTCAGGTACTGCTCTCACAGTTTTGCAACACTTAGAATGCTAGTCCACTTGGATTGCAACATGAGAGAGTTTTATCTGAGGATATGATTTCTTAAATGAGGCACTGTGCACCATATTTTCTCATGCAAGTCTCCTAGTCTCATGTATTGTGAGTAGTACAGCACATAGCATGATACATAGTGTTCCTATGTAACTATATCCAAGGATACCGTGCCTTGTAATTAAGTCTATAACAACTTCGTTATTGAATTCATTGAAAGCAAGATCAGGCTTCTCAACACTGTAAGCTGTGTTTCTGACTTAAATGCAGAACAGGGTATTAATTAAATAGAACAGACAGTGGTACCTGTTGAATTGGGGGTTCTGATGCTGATGTTAGAAAAATTGGATTTAATATAAAAAGTTCATTTTTCCTATTAAATGAGTTGGCATATAATTTTTCTGCTGTACTAAAAGTGAAAAAGAGCTGATGTAGTAGGTTAAATGCAAGGCCTAGCTAGCTCATTATTCTGTTTCAGGTGGTACTAAAGAATAAGAAAAAAAAATGTTCTTGGGAGAGGCTAGTCTCTAGTAGAAAACATAGAATACTAGAATAATATTGCAAGAATAAACTAAACTGCTCTATAGTTTATTTTATAGTTTATCAATATTAATAAACTGAGGCAAGAATTGATGTCTTGTACAATTAGAGAGATATCAGGACAGATCACACTATCTTGCCGATATCTATTAATGATCATATCAACTAACAGTGATTTTATATTTTGGAGAAAACCCAAACCCTATTGTAGAAAGCATGCTCAAAGCAGGAACACATTTTTTTAAATTAATTTTTTAATTAGATTTTTTAAATTTAGATTAGTATTGCAGCTCATATCAAACTTCTGAAATAATTTCAAATTATAGGAGTTAGTGAGTTCCTAAATTCTGGCATTTCCTAACTTTGTATTCCTTGACTTTGCCAACCTACTTATCTTTTTTGAATATAATGTTTTTGAATATGTATGTGCACAGTCTATATTTACTCTATTGAAGGAGATTACATGTCTAGACATATATATTTGAAGTTTCATTATGAAATATGTAACAATGGTAGCATAAAAAGACAGATATTTATGAATATTGTTTTTGGAACATTGCCTTGTAACTTATTGAAGCTATAAATTTGAAGTTTTTCCATATTTTCTATTTTCACCATTGCAAAAGGAAGTATAACAGTAAGATTTTTAAGTAAGCAATAAGATTTTAAAGAGGCAGGTTTAATGAATGAAACAGACCACTGTTGGCCACACCTTGGTCATATCTGTATCCCAACAGAAACTCTGGGAGAAAGTCCTCTGGTTTTTGTGAACTTCATCTTCCCATATGTGTCCACTTATTTCTTTTGGAACAGTGACTTTTCTATAAGGCCTTATTAGTCAGATTTCATCTAAGTATTTTAAAGCATTTATGCTTAAATGATAAGTTTAAAGCAATGATAACATAAGAAAACTTCATTGGTTTTTGTTGTCAAAGTACATAGGAACCCAGCCATGAAAGTAACTAAGACTACCAGCTTATTAAAAACATAGAGGATGAGCTCCAACCTCAAACCCACATGATTTATATGTAGCTTGCAACCCAACACAAGTGTTCAATATTCTGCTGTACAATATTCATTAATAACAATTATTTTTTCAAAACAATACACACAATGTAAATATTTAAATTCTTTACAACACAAAGTCATCTAAAGTATTTGCATGCATTATCTTCGTGAACTCATTCAGTCACAACCTCTCACCAGCAGTATATTGAAAATATAAGCAGTGAAAAGATCCTTATGCATTTAAAAATATTCTTTCTTACTATTAACTTTTTTTTTCTCTCATTCTATATGTGTGGTATATCAGACTTCTGTTATACTTGAGATATGATATCATTGTCCTTGTATTGTTTTTATAAGGCCCCAGGAAGTTCTCTGTCTTTGAGATTGTTTTTTTGTTTCCATCTTTTTCAACACCTTTTAACAAAACTCAAGCTAAAAACAAAAGGGGGAAAAAAGAATGTGTCTTTATTAATACAATAATAAAAGCATATTTCAGAGCAGGTGGAATCATAAGAGACATCAAAGTTGAGTTAACAAATAGTGAAATTATCATAGTGAAATCTTCAGGAAAATCCTACAGCCATTTTGTTGGGAAAAAAATAAAAATACATAAAGATGTGCAGCTAATTTTTATTTTTAAATAAACTGGCTTTCATGGAAGTAGTTATGTTCCAAGATTTAAAGAGAATCTATGGGAAATCTATGATATCCTCTATCTTACATGGCATTGTCTTCTATGATATATGGTGGCAGATAAGACGTAAATTTCTGCTTATTTACAGCAGAGAGAGTCAGTTTGTTTCTTAACAAGCCTTATGTGTTATACCAAATCTGAATCATTAAAAAGGAAGATAGTTGTTTCCAAAAGCCAGAGGAAAAAAAAAATTCTTTCAATGAAATCGAATGTTAGTTGATATAAATTCATGGAAATGTATTGCATGAGCTAACAGTATGGCTCTAACTACATAGTTTCATTTGCATGTTTAGTCTCTGCCTAGCAGACACAAAGCATGCAAGGTCTGCAGTGGGGCAGGGAGCGATGAGGCTTTTGGCTTTGGTTAGGATCCCCCTCAGCTGTTCAGATAAGGACCTGCCAACCTTCAAAAATACACATCTTTTTAAGGTCTCTAATTGTAGTTTAATGCTTTACATGATCATATAATCAAATTAAGTAAAATCCTATATCTCACCAGTTTGTCTCAGAATAATATATATTTTGTAGGCAAAAATTACTGTGGAGTTCAAAAACAAGTGTTTCGTCTTGGGGGAAAGTTCCCTTCGTATCTTATTCTGCAATATTATATTGAAAAATGCTGCAGTACCACGTAAAGTGTGACTTCTTGTAAATCAATATTGATGTTTTCTGCAGTCAGATTCTCATCCAATTACTAAAGTCAGACTTAACTAGCAAGTAATATATTTTTCAATGTCTCAATTCAACTGGCTGCTATAAGAGGACATCTACAATTTCCACTTTTTGACATCCATAATTCTATCTCGAGCATAGCCACAGTTTTAAAACTTTTAGTGTGCACTTTAAAATAAAATCTTATTGCAACATAAATTAGGCCAGAATTCTGTGAATTTCTTTTCCATAAACACTTGTAGGAATGTTGACATCTATTTTTTTTTTTAACGTAACCCACTTGTGCTTTGCAAAATCCCAACACAAAGCATTTTCTCCATCTTTCTATTAAAACTGCTTATTTTGGGTTGTGGTGATATTGTACATTCAGTGTAATAAAAAAGGTTTCTAATCTAAACCACTGATTTTCAAAAATGTTACCAAAAAAAAAAATATTTGGAATTATATTTGTTCTTTCTGGTTTTAGATAACAATGGAATTCATTATTTTTATTTTCATATTTGTTTAGAAAAGTGAATAATGAGACGTTTCCTTGTACACAGCAAAAGGCAGGCAAGGGGGCACAATTTTGTGATTCAGTTTCTATGCTGCTTTGAGGCAACATTTTTCCATTTTCTCTCAAAGTCTTTTACTCAGGCTTTTTTTTTTTTGCCTATTTTTTTTTTGAGAACACATCTACAGTGCTGACACAGATGCCATCCCTCTGCCCACCCCAGCTTCAATGCCTCTAAGAACTTGTAGAGTTTATGTGATATTCAGAAGACTCTGGGAATGCTTAATTAGGTCCAGCTCAGTGCTGGGTTAGTGTAGGCTCAAACCCACAGCTGAATTTTCTCTTTCCTGTTCAGTTCTCTGTAAAAATCTCCTGTTTAAAGAAGTGCTCCCTAAAACTCTTGCAGAGGATCAGTCTTTTGGGTTGTGGGCACAGTTTTTTTCAAGTGAGAAGTTGCATAAAGAAAGCATAAAGAAAAAATTTCCTATTGTATTGGAGTAGGATGAAGAACATTTACTAAAAAACAGGAATCCTGTTTCTCTTACTAAACATACACTAATTAATATAGTGGGGACTTTCCTATTACTCTCTTCCTATGATCATTAGGAATGAATGTGATATTTTAGAAATAAGCACTGACATTACTTACTTTTTTTTGATATTTGTTTCAAAGCATAGAAAGGAAAAAAACATTGGAGTACAGATATGGGTAGGAGAATATGAAATATGAATATGAAAATAATTTTACTGTTGATGTAAATTTTCCATTTATTATGGCTAACTGCTTATCCATACATGCAATTCAGTTAATGTTCTTTGAGTTAAATAAAATAATCTAGTTAATTTCACTGGTGGACTTCAACCTTCGGCCACTGATGGGAGTATAGTCACATTTTATGGAACATGTTGAGGACTGTTCCCTCACTCAAATATGTAGGAAAGTGGTGTAAGAAAGAAAAAAAACACCTGTATAAAGTGAAAAGGTACTGGACAGTGAGAAAAGCATAGTATTTAATGGCAGGATGTGTATGCACAACAGAAACATTTGGTGCCTAGACCTTCACTATAATTCTCCTCTACTTATTCCTGCTTATTTTCTCTCTTTAGGATTTCATTTTCACATGGAAGCCTCCTTCCTTCAGTTTTATGTGTCCCTCTACACAGCTACTAACATATATGAAAAAGTTTCACTAATCCTTCATAATTAAGTAATTTTTAAGGTTGGAAAAGACATTTAAGATCTTTGAGTCCAACTGTTATCCCATCACTGCTGTGTTCACCACTAAACCATATCACCAAGGGCCACATCACATGTTTTTTGAACACTTAAATCAAATGCAAATAATCCCATAAGCAAATAATAAACGACAAGAAGGCTACAAAAGCTAATGTTTATTTGAAGTTAAAGTAAAATAAAAGAACCAAAACCTGTGACTTGGACATTTGTAGACATGGTGACCAGTATTTGCAACTGACATAAATTGGGAGGATGTCTCCACCAAATCAATAATCATTTAGCTGGCTTTAAGCTCATCATTTGTTCACAGCAAATGTGATGAGACATACTTCCTTTCAGTAATAACTTGTGTAAAATAGGATGGTTAGTTCTGTACTGATCATTTCAGTCTTATTGTAGAATAACAAATGGAGTTTTGAAAATGTTGCAGTAATGGATGTGTGGGCTGTATGGAGATGGTGGGGGGAAAATGCTGTGAACGTGAAACCTGAGCACAGAAACTATGGACTCGGAAACTATCTTTTCAGTGAAAGGTATTTAACTCTAGAGCCTCTCCTTTGCATTTTGAGATGATTTAGAAGAATAGATTAGTCATAGTGAAAAAACAGTTAGAAAGTCAGTTGTACCTGATGGAGGGTGGTGGACATAAGCTTGAATGCTTTTTTGCCATTTTATGTTGCACACTACTGCAAAAAAAATCTGGTTTTTTGCCTTGAATACAGTATTGATTATAATCAATCATTCATTTTTCATAGACTAAAGTATGTCCTACATAGCAAAAACTGCATCAACAAAGAGTGTATTAATGAATCTTGAAAATTAATTAAGCCTGCTGAGATCTCAAATGTAAAGGATAAATGTGATATCATTCAATAAACCAGTTTTTAGGTTGATTATTAGAGATACAATGGAGCATTTTATTATGTTAAATCCTGAAAAGAGTTAAATAATAGAAGGGCTTAAGTGATACAGTCTTCAGATGTTCAGCTGTCAAAACACCATTTTTCTGACTGTTTTGCTTTGGTTCCAGAATTGTAATTTGGTCTGGGAATGGTGCTTTGGAGCCATCATGTATGAGAGGGTCATGTCAGGCAAGACACAATTTTAACTCTAGGATCAAATCTTTTGTGAAAAAATGGGGTCTTTCTGTCTTGATAAAGAGAAAATTATCCATAAGTTGAAAAAGTCATTATTGTAACACTTCTTTTTCTCTTCTGTGTTTTAGAACCAATATTATTTTTTTCCATTGGTATGTGTAATGAGCCATAGTTAATATATGCTACTTAGCTTAATCTCTCTGAAACTCGATTTTTCAGTATGAAAGAAAGGGGGCAGGAGGAGAATTAGCATATACAAGGAATAAAACCTGGAAATATATTTAGACTACCTTACCCTCAACTATCGTCTCATGGATGGAGTACAAGATGGGACTGTAGGCAGATATCATTTTGCTTCTGACCTTATGGTGTGAGTGTATCACATAGTCTTTCCGAGCCTTTGTTCTAGTTATTAAATTTATTTTGCTAGTTGGAAGTGCATTGTTGATGTTGAAGTGCTATTGTTGATGTCAGGTATCATAATGAAGCTGAAATTATAAAAGAGGAGCTGTGCAGCAAGAAAAGGTATTAAGACAGATTCCTTACACCTTGTTAGGGAATTCCCATACTGCAGGCAGCTCTTTCAAGACTGATGAATATGGATCTTTGAGATGGTATTGTAATATCTCTGAAAACAGTCAAACAAAGGACAAAATTTAAATTTGGATAACTACTGAGCAGAAGCTTTGTGAATGTGTGGATAGGAAAATGTAATGTCTAAACATTTTCACATAAAGTTTTATTCAGGTCCATTCGAATGCACTTCTGAGGCTTGAGGAAGCTATGAAGGAACTAAGAGCTTGGAGAGTCAAATCAAAGGTATATCTGTCAGCTTGCTTCTCACTCATAATTTCTCAGATTAGCAGCTGTTTTTATTTCTTCCAATAACTGCAATGGATTTTTTTAGGCAGGAATTGTCAAAGTGTGGGACATTCCGGTTGTATTTTTTCAAGGTCCTGGCATGTACCATTGGGCAGAGGGTTAAGATAGCTGCTGGAACCCACTGTTAATTCTCCCATACTGGTGGGGTCTTTAAAAGTCAGCTTTTCCTGACATCTCTTCAATTCTAGAAAAAGGCACATTTGTTGCCAGAATGTGGCTGTAGTCAGTCTTCTCTGAAAATTGTTGAGATCTTAATATTGTGTCACACTGCAAGAATCTGCCTCTGTGAGGTGATTCAGAAATAAATGGTATGCCATGTACAGTCAGGCTACAGAATAATAATGTTAATATGGGATTAATAAACACCATGAAGGACAGAAATAGGATATAAACATTCCCTAGATTTCTTTTTTTTTTTTTTTTTTNGTGTACAAGAGGTCTTTGTCATTTGGTTCCAATGACTACTTTTTAGTATGAAGAGACACCTGACAGGAGCCAAGATTTGGATTTGCTGATTTTATTTGTGAGACTTTCTGAAAGCAGTGCCTTTAAAGCTGATTTGTTGGACTTTTTAATCAATGTAAGCTTGAATGCAAACCCCATTCCATGTTTGCTAAATACCATTAGTTTTCACTGGGGACAGAGCTGGGTTTGCAACTCGGTCCACATCTATTGGCTCTCCTCATTGTTCTAATGCTTTTGAACTGTGTCTTTCTCTGGCTTGTTTTTTCCCCATCACTGAAATGGGAATAAAGGCCTCCATCATCAAAATTATTGTTCATGATGCATATATTTTTATCCATCATTAAAAGCAAATATTTTATCAGCTGTATTTTCAACCACCATCACAAAGTTGTCTATAAATATGTTGAAAAGGTAGCCCCCAGACGAGTAAACCTACAATCTATTCTGAATGTTGTGCTCAGCCAAAGAGAAAACATGTGTCTGGAAGGTGCATAGTAACTGTCTTTTCTGCTCAATGTTTCATTTTTGGCAAAGCACTTATAGGTAGCAGTATTCTCTACTTTTGCATTAGTGCACGTGTTCTGAAAGAGATGGAAAGGAAGCTGTTTTGTCTGGAATAGCACATTAACCAGTTGACACTTGGGGGAGCTGAGGGATTTAAATGAGCATGTGGTGGTCTCTGTGAGAATGATATTCTCTTATGTACAGGTAATAGTTTTTTGTTGTTGTGTTAGAATGTGACACAAGAGGCTTTAAAATGAGTCAGAGGTAGGTTCTACTCATGCTGGTCCTGTGTCTGAAATTGCCTCTGACCAGTCAAAAAGGAGACTGCTCTCCTTGGTGAATTGGTCTAGTTAGGAAAAAACACAATGACAGGCAACCAAATTTTTCCTACATACATATTTAATTAAAAATACTATACAATAAGCATCATTTTGTCACTGGAAATATTTTGTTATGATAGTTCATCATTGATCTTTGCTCTCTGCTGATGGAACAGCTCTCTTGAGAGGCAAATATAATCTATATCTATCTTATTTTTTTGACAAGCCAAAGAAAATCAAGAAAAAGAATTCTGCTTTTGTTTCAGTGATTTAAAGTACATTTTCTAACTTTTTATTTGAAAAAGCTGTTTGTAAATCTAGTCTAGAAAAAAAAGCTGTTTTTTATAAGCTTCAGGTACATGTTTCATTTGGAATGAATGAGTTATTCCTTACCAACAGACAGCTGTAAATACATAAGACGTTCAAGCTTTTTGAGTCTTGACTCAAATGGCAGCACAAAATCAATGATAAAAATCAATGCCTTATATGTGCAATACTTTACTTAATCATTTAAAAAATTATTTCAGGGGCCAGATCCAGAGCAATTTGTCAGAAATAGCTTAGCTTCTCTAGAGTTCTATTGATTTACTCCCATGCTAGATCTGGCCCACTGTGGAAACTAATATAACTGTGTCTTTTAATGTTTTTATTTATTACTACTGAACATCATTGCATTTTCCACAACCACAAAAGTGAATTATGTTTGTGGCAAATTCTTTACATTCATAGAATGTGTAGTTGTGTCTGACGAAACAAAATTGTACTTGACATTTATAAGCTCAGGATTGAGTTTTCCATTTTATTTTGTGTAATTTATAAAACAACTTCATTGCCAAAGTTACACCACTGATTACAACTAGTAATTTGCATGAATGATTAGGGCACCCTTTGTGAATTAGTGGTTCTAAATAAAATTTACAGCAAGTATGAACTTTCAGAAATATTCTTTCTATGTTGATTTCATATATATTGTTCAGATTTATTAAAGTAGGGTAAACCACTTAGTAATGTGCTTTAAATATTTTGTAAGGATATCTTAGGAAAGTACAGAAGTACTAGTAGACATCATTACATCTCTCTGCTATTGAAATATTGACAATAAGTAGGGCAGACTGTTTAGAAATAGTTCCTTAAACCTAATTTGATGTGTCTCGTGCTTACTCATCCATTCTATTGCAGTACTGGGATCATTAGGTGGTGCAAATGCTGTGCATTGCAGTGCTGGGTGCAAAATTAACCATGGAGTAAATTTTCTGGTATACGTGAAGAGTCAGACTTTCAGAAATGATAGCTGTGATGCTATTGACTTTACTTTTAGCTGGTAGTGCTCATTATCTCTAAAAAATCAGGAAATAAGTGGAATTTAAAATATGTTACATTGTAAAAACAATCATGTTTGTATTATCGTTATTGGACTTTCTCAATTCCTGGCATCATGCATTTGAAATTCTTTACTTGATACTTTGTTAAGGTAATTCCCCTCATGTCAGCCCAATCCTCATGAAAAATATCCATTTAGCTCAGTAATAATTTTCAGCCAAGTAAAAAAATGCATCTTGTTTGCCTTCTTTCCTTTTTTAGCAGAATGTACATTTATAAGCTAAGTAACCTGACTTTTGCCATCTCTTTAGTTTTTATACTGTTTCCTCTGGTTAAGAACTAATACTTCCTTTAATTTGCTTTCTGTCTGTGACACCTCATTTATTATAAATTGCTGTAGCCTGTATTTAATACCTAGATCTATTGTTGTGCAGAATATATTAATTAGGTCATACAGCAGTTTATACCATTGGGTGAGAAACCTGAAGCAAGGTAATTTATCCTGCATAAAAAAAAGTTGTGAATCATGGCCAGCTGCTGTTTGTGCACAAGTAGTTAATGTGAATTTCCATACCTAAAATATGAAGTTGTTCTCCAGTGGGTTTTGTCACACTTTTGAGAAAAAAAAAATGTTAGTAACGTAAGAAAAATTGTGTTTATTCTTCAATTGGCAAAGCTCATTGATTACATATTAAACTAATCCCCAGATCAGATATCACATGTTAAGTGGTAGACTGGATGACGTTTTGAGGTCTCTTCTAATTTACTTTCATAATTCTGTAATTAAATTGAAGTAACAAATAATACAATGCATTTTCAAGTCTGTGAAAGATTATAGGCAGCCCTGGGTAAAATTCAACACTGTATTACTATTTTATCCTATTTATCCTATTTTATAATATTTTTACTATATTATTATATATTACTATACTATATTACTATTTTATCTGTTATATATGTGTCCGTTCTGTTTATTTTTCCCTTCTGTCCCTTTAGAATTGCATGCTTTTGTTAAAGATTGGAAATAAAGGATGTTTTCAATGTTAGTTGTTTCACCTCGCAAGAGCAACAATATCAACCAATACTTAATTCAGGAATTTAAGACAACATTAATTAAACTTTACCAGGAAGAAGATGCATATTTCTCAGCAAGGAAAATTTGTGATTAATAAGTACTGAAACCCTGTTGTCCTGAAGTTCAGTATTCATGGCAATGTGTAATTTTGTATGCCTTTGAACAGCATTGCAGTGTTATCAAATAAATTTATATATATATACATATATATATATATATCATGGACAGATTTTGTTGTTATTTATATTTAAAGCTTAAAGTATAGTTACAGGTATTTTTACATTTAAAACAATGGAACTTTGTTCACTAATGATATACTTGGATTCATTAAAGGGGAAATAGTTTCTTTATGGTTATCTCATGAAGCTTGTACAGTGTCTGGAAAATACTCTTAAAAATGGAAAATATGCTTTGAAAACTGAGGAAGAAATATAATACAAGTCATAAGAAAACATTTGATTCATACCTGTCATTCATTCACAACAGCTGTGTGTGACATTATTGAGTAAAAGGGCATATGGTTATCTTTTTACTCCTTAAAGTGGTTGTCTGTGCCAGAGGGCTGCTCAAAAATTCCTTTTGCTGCCAGTATCCAAGGAGTTATTACAACATTTGGAGACTGCCGGAAAGGCTGAGTCCTGTCCTATTTCCCCTGGCCATTCTCTGTACTAGTTGTGAGGAAGGGAAATTGTGTGTTCCCTACTCCAACTGCTCATCATTGCAGGATCTCTCCACACTTGGAGTGCTTGTCACCCCTGCATCCTGCTTTCTGCTGCTGACATGCTGTCAAGCAATTGCGGTGCTCCGAAGGTTATCTGTTGGGTTTAGGTGAACATTTATTCACAGATGTAAAATAAGCCTTGTAAAGACAAGTGTTAAACTTGAGAGACAGTAAAATTCTCATCCTGGATTAATTAAAGGAAAGTTTTTCATTAATATCTGAGAGCCCATGGTTTTGTCTTGGCTGCATTGCAAGATCATCCTGACTGAAGCTGCCTCTCTTCTATACAGACTTATACTAGGATCGATACACATAGGAAGAGATCCATTGGCCAAATTAATTTTGCTTACGCCAAACCAAAGTAAACAAGAACTGCAGCAACTCCAACAAAGGAGAATTTTGGGAGAGGCATCACGTCTCAAGATGAATTGCTACAGCTGTGTCAAAACATGTGGCTTTGTAAAAAAGGGAACATTTTTCACATTAGCTGTGCTGAGTTAATTGCCATTCTCTTTACAGCTATAAAAACTTGCATTGTCTTACTTGCATCTGTGTTTTCTGAAACATAGAATTCTTATCATGGTCTTCTAAGAACTGGTGCAATAATGCATTTCAGTACTTGAGAAAGACTTGAGTCTCAAGTCTCATTAGAGTGAAACTCCCTTTAGCTTTAAATAGAGATTTGACTGATGAACTGAATAACCTGTACTTGATGAAACTACTCTTCAACAGTGAGTGGAACAAGACTGCACAGTGTCTTTTTGGCCATAAATTCAGCTTGATGGAGGCTGGGTAAGGTGACATTTTGGATAGCACCACCATTACTATTGCTTTTCTGTGTCATAATACAAGTCCAGTAAAGACAATGAATGCTTTCACTGAATAGAAGATTACAATAGTCCTGCCAATCCATTGTTTTTGGTTTTTTTTTGTTTTTGTTTTTTTTTTTAATAGAGGATAGGGAAAGTGCTTTTCCTTCTCACCTGCAGGTAAGAAGACCATGTCTGCTAAGGCTGAGTGCAAAAGACTGATCATCATCTCAAAAAAAACATGCAGGAGTCAGGTAAACTTGCCAAATATGCTCAAATTAGAGCTGTCATTTGTCTTTGAGTGAACAGATGGAAATCGTGAATAAAGACCATAGCCTTCAAATGTCATTGGGAAAAAAATCAGGTACAAAGAGACAGCCCATCTAGGAGAAGAAGCAGCATGATAGCCCTAGGCCTCGTGTTTGTTTAAAATTGGAGGACTGGTCAGACAACTATTTCAGGTGGATCACATGTGTATGTGACTGATGAAAAGTAATTTTCTCAGTAAAAGTATTTTATGACTGAGAAAAAATTGCCAGTATTTTTTTAAGTGACTAAACTTTGGTCTGGGAAAGAAATCCATGCCAGCACTAGAATATTCCTGAACATCATATTTCATTTTAATTTGAATTAAAATGATGAATTAAAGTAACTGACACCATAATTTCCATCATTTTTTTTTAATATTCTGATGCAATTTCTACCTGTGGGACTGAGCACAGGGTTTGAATCGAGTTCTCAAGTTACTAGCTATGTCAGGTTTTGTACATATTCTCTTTGAAACATTTAAACGCATATTTTCCTCTAAATTTGATTGCAATCAAATCAAGATATACAAAAATGCATGTTGCCCAAATTAATGAATATTTATAGATATTAAAAAAAGGTAATGTTGACTTTATGTCAAGCACAATGCTGGAAGACACGGGGCATAGTAAAAAGAATCATAAAGAGGATAAGGAGTTTGCAAATGTACATGACATACATCAGTTTGGGAGTTTACAACTGAAACTTTTATGCAGATGGTCCGGAAGTATTTTTTTTGTTTAATAATTTCATTATTGATATTGGTTAATATTGTGAATATGCTTTTGAATTTTGCCTCTATCAGATAGGCAGAATGACATCAATAATACAGAGAAAGACTGGAATATCATAGAGGAGAGATTGAATAACCTTTAGGAGTAGGGTAATAGAAATGCAGTTAAATATTATGAGGGTCACTTACATCAGTGTTCAGTTATAAGATCTCTTCAATTCCTCTGTATTTTTGCTCTTATTAATTTTGGGCAGTCTATATTTTGTGTTGCCCCTGTTTCATTTTTAACTGCTTTTCAAATCACAGCCCTTAGGCAAACTTGTTTTTTTTAATGCAACTGGGAAATGGTGAATTTATTTTTTAACTAAAATAACTTCTAAACAGAATTACCTTGAACATGAAAAAAATATTGCTTACTGAATTGTAAAACCCAAAAGCAAAAATTTTTAGTGAATGCTGAAAAATATTTCAGTTTTTAGAACACCAACAGCCTACCTAAAAGGAGTTGAATCCTCTAAATCAGATGCTGTCTTGTGATAGAAGATAGATTGGCCTGTGAACCTGACTAAACTTTGTCTCTAATTAGTATGCAAATCTCACCTGCTCCAGGGCTCTTCTTCTTTCAAAAAGTGTGATCTATTTAGTTTTTCTGTGTTTTCTGGTGAATAATCTCACACAGGAGGTTTCTTTTTCATTCCAATTTTCTTTGCACCTGTAATTTTCAAAGCATGCTGTACTGTTTTAGATCAATATTTTCTTCAAAGCACCAAGCCGAGAAATGTTAGCATTTCAGAAGTTAAAAAAAAAAAGGTTGAAACAGACATTTAATAATAAAAAATATTTTATTTAATCTTACAGGCTAAAATTCTCTGTTGCAATTTATGCTTAGCACAAAAAGGACTAAAGATATTGAATGTTAATTTAATTTATCTGGTGTTTGACTTGATTAGCAAAATATTTATTACCAGAATGTTGAGTGAAATATATAAATGCCTTTAAAATCAAATCTTATATCACTTAAAAAAGTAATGGTTTTTAACCTAAGTAGGATGCCATGTTAGTCATTGTCATCGACTGAAAGCATGTTAGCATGTTATGAAGTATAGAGGCTTTCTAAATATCTGTAAAATTCTGAAACTCAAACTTGATTTCCCTTCTCCTTCCCTCTCTTCCCTTTCCTTTTTGCTAATGCAATTCCCTGTGTGCCAGCGTGGAACATAAATGAAGCATCTAAACAGCTGGACCTGATTCAGGATGTGGATCTTTTGAGGGATATATTTATATGATCCATCTTCAGAAAACTTATTTCAGGACTCTGCCTTCTGAAAGAAACAGCCCTTTTTCTGCTGTCTAGATAGGAAAGTTAATTTTCTAGGCTTTAATTGTCAAAATCTTCTTAAACTGACTCCCTTCCACTATGCAAGTAAGTCCCTAGGGCTGAATGCTTGTGCACCTACACACTTGTCTGCACACACGTGTGATCATGGCCTGTGATGGCAATTCCTGCATGTTTAGAGGGCTCTCCAAGTGCAGTGAATGACAAGATTTTACATACAGCTTCGACTGTATATATTTGATGGGGTAATATCTCTTCTATGAAATACATGAAAAAATTTAGCTACACTTGTTCTATATGCATGATTCCTATTTGGTGGCTTTGAAATGAAGAAAAAATGAATTAAATACACCTGTATTTTATTTTCCAGTTCTGTGCAGGGTGCATTCTTGGACAAGTCACTTAGATGCAGATTCTGAAAAGTTTTCAAAGGCTCCAATTAGTTCCAAAGGCATGTTTAAAAGTTTGGGCTTTAATCTTTCTAGCCTTTGATTTCCTAGCTGTAAGGTGAAAATGTTACTATGCACAGATCTCTGCAGCCCATTGGAGACTTTTGGATGAAATGTCCTGTAAAACTGTAAACCATGTTTTTATTATTTTCTTATTGGCCACTGAAGGGAATTTTGCATGGAATATAAGCATTTTGAACTACAGGGGTTTGCAGAGTTTATCAAGAACCAGGAAATTTGCCCTACATTTTTATGTAACTATTATGAAATAAAAGCACCAAACATAAATAGTGCATGAAACTATTTAAACTTTTTCTCTACAATTTTCTTATTGTTTGATCTGATTGGATGGGCAGCACTATTGAAGCTTTTCTGAGAAACTGTCTCATTCTCCCGGGAATAGTGCTTCTTGATAACTGTAGGAAATCGCTTTAGCATTAGGGTTTCACCTGATTCTAGTTCAGCACTCAGAGGTGGAACCAGCAATCTGGGTTGCCAAAGACAATTCACAGAAGTATATTACAGGTGCCAAACTATAAAATTGTTTGAGACAGAGAAGAGTTATAGGTCAAAGAGAAGCTATAAGCCCAAATAGTCAAGAAAGAAGGTTCTGCATCACCATTTCCAGAATGATCACTATGATTTTGATTTGGATATAAGAACACACAGAAATCAGTGGAAGCTTTGTGTTTAGCAACACATAAGCATGAAGGAAGCAGTCTGCTCTTCAGTGTCAGCCAGGTAGATGACAGGTCCTTTGCTGCTGTAATACACTGGCCTGGAGGAATGGGACTTGGGGAACATGTTCAGAATAGTGTGCACTACCCTGGGGGCTCCTGCTGTGACCGGTTGCACAAGTCCCTGCTGTGAAAGAGATTTGTTTTTCCCATCTTACTATCCTGCTTGAAGGTTAGTCTTGTGCAGCCTGTTTACAGGGCTATTTTCCTGCTGTGCTCACCAGAAGACAAAGTCAAATTTAAACCAGAAAGATCTAGTTCATTAAGTCTTATTTTAAGACTTAGGTTTCTGCCTTCATTTCAAAGTCTTTCTCAGGCATGTTCAATAACTCTTCAGAGATAACCAACCTTTGTCTAGTTTGATTTTCAGTTAAGCTTAGACAGAGATTCTTGTCCAACAAATGCCATAACTAGGATGAACCCACTGAGTTCAGAAACAGTGCACAGTGCAGGGCTGAATATTGGTACTGCAAAAAAATCATGCTGCAAGCAAGCTATATTATATTCACATAATCAATTGAAAACTTCTCAGCTGTCTTCTGTTACATAGTAGCAATACATTACAGGTACATTTTTATTACTAATATAGAGAAGTACTTGGGTCAACAATGGATAATCTTCAGATCCAATAGATGTTCTTGCACCAGTGGAAGGAACTTCAGAGTTTGGGATTAAATTTTAATGACTAAATATTGAAGGTAATAAATACTGTGCATGTGTCATAGAACCTGCTATACTTCAACTGAGCTGTCTGAAAACGCTTTGTAAACTGCTAAGTTATCACTGGGAGTGAAACTCAGACATTTTATATGAGGTAGTGTCAGTTTTAAGTTGGTTAGTGGATGCATTGAAATTTATGTGAGAATTATGCAGTAAATATGATCTTCAAAAGAAGACATATCTCTTTCAGAAAAATAGGGAAGAGGCCTCAGCTCTGCTCGAAGAGGTGAAAACTCTTGGTGCTTCACCTGATTAAGCTCTCAGTGCTCAAAATAACTTAAGCCTCCAGATTGACAAGGTAGTATTTTAAAATGTTCATTTTAATATAAGACCTTGAAAAATTAATTTCTGGGGGAAAAAAATCTTGTAAATAAAATAATAGAGCTGAGATTTGTTAAAAAAAGAAGCTGAGATTTATTTTTCCACAGTTCAGATTAATTTAGTATCCAGCTAATAAGAAACCATCTCCAACATTTTTGTGGTATTTTGAACAGTTCAGTACTTTACAACATTTTGTTTCCTGGTTTAGTTCTGTATTCCTATTTGTCAAGTTATTTGCATTATAGGCTTTATAAAGAGAAATAGGCTTATAAAATCAGGTTAGAGCAGTGTGGATTTAAGGAAATCTAAAGGAAAATCAAATAGAACCTTTCTACTGAGATCTAGGAATAATTTTACACTAATGCAGTAAAATTTTCAATGTGTAGTTAAGGACTAAAGAAAAAGAACCTGAAGTAACTTTACTCCTCAATTTAATGCTAAGAAAGCATTATTCAAGAGAATGCAACAGATTACCTTTTCAGTTCATTATTACCAATATATTTAAGGACTTAACATCATTGACTATAATTTTAACTCGGCAGATTACTCTAAGTATATTACCTTCAAAACATTAATGGCTAACAGAAGTGAGATTCTTTCTATTTTTTCCATTCCAGACTTGGTTGTTTTGTTGTTTTGTTTTTTGTTTTTTTTCTATTCCTCTCCAGAGGGTTAATCTCAGAAGGAATGAAAAAGTGACCACATATCCTGAGAGATTTCTGTTTCTTTCCCTTCCACACAGGTGACTGAGAGAGAGTGAGCTGCTCTTAAGGCAGGTTTCTCAGGCAGACATGAAATCAGAGCAGGTGCAAGGAGATCAGGCAATGATGCATATACATTTTATTATTATTATTCCTTTCTTTTAAATACTTTTTTTTTATTTTGTAGCAAGTTTTTGTCTTCAGATGACAATTAATATATTTTATCTAGCAAGCTGACCCATCATCAGCTTTAAAAATGCACAATGGGTAGGACGAGTTTAACCTGCACTTCATACCTTCAAACTTCATAACTTTAAACTTCATTAATTTTCTTTAGACAGAAAAAAAGTGAAAGGCCCTTTTAAAATAGAAATTTCTGTCTTTGCTGGTCATTTTTTGTGGAAGAGTAAAATGAAAAAGAGAATTAAATAAAATGCTTATAGGGCATGTTTATTAGATATATTAAAGAAGAGGATCATATTTGGTGCTAACGGAATGAAACAGAGTAGCAGGTGCTGGTACTTAAAATCAGTTTTCAATCCATGTAACAAAACCAGGATTAACTGGTTGTTTCCAAAGAGGGTTTATAGAACTCCTTTGAAAATGGCAGTGAAAAATTGTCACTTGGTCAAACTTTCAAAGCACAACATCCTTTCTGCTGCAGCACCCACCTGTACCACATTTGCTCCTACCAAAGCCAGAAGGAGACCTGAAAATCACATGAATCTCATTTCTGTCACCTAATGAGATTATGTGAAGGCATAGAAGATATTTAATCCACAGTTGGTGTTCTAAAGAAAACATCTGACAAAAGCCTTGCAAGCCCTATAATTTCCAGATTCTGTTTGGGAAATGCTGACTTGAATATAAAAATTTAAACTTTTGCAAGTAAACTCTCTTTAAAAAATCTAGTTATAATTTCATCAATAATGCCCTGGTCTAAGTTTTTTAAAACTGTTTTCCCTGTGTATTCTTTGTTTTAGATGAACAATCAAAAGACCTGGCACACATTTTTTAGCTTCATCCCTGTTCTTTTTCTTTCTAGCCAAGTTCATCTGTATGCCACAAAATTGCTGAACAAAGAAGCACCATTTTCAAATATTCACAAGGGAAGGAAATGTTGTTTTCCTAGTGTGGGCTTCTTTTTTGGCTTTGTTTTTGTTTGTTTTTTTTTTTTTTGTTGTGTTTTGTTTTTTTTTTCCCAATGTTCCGCTGTACAGCTATAATCTCTCCTGCTTTGTAGGGTGTGTGTAATAAATGGGGTTTGAAATTCCTTAAACACTTTAGCTTCGCTTCAGCTATTAATCTCAGCAGCCATTTATTGGTTTGTATGCTACAAAGCAATGGAGATTATCCTTTAATTAATTCCATTGAGGGGTTCAGCTGCCATCATCAACCACAATATGATTTCATAAATTAATCTTGTAGGGGAAATATAATGCAATTTATTATAACATTTATATTAAAATGCAAGTAATAAGACTAGAAATCCTGTGCAACAAAAGGATATATATATGTTTATCTCCCAAATGCAATAATTAGTAGAACAATTACATATTCTATTTTAATATTTTCAAACTTTTTAAAATATATTTAAGAGTCTACAAGAAAATAAAAAGATATTTTCTTGACTCCTGTCTTAAAATGATGAAACGACATCTTAAATATATCTTAATATATCTAGATATATTAAAAATATATCCCTGATCTTTAGAGCTCTGCTTGAGATCTCACTTCTCACCAATTGGTTTGTACTGTTGTAGCTTAATCAGTTATAATAAGGTGTATTTGTACATGTGAACTTTTTAATATTATGAGTACTTGAGGGAAAGCATCAAACAGTGCCTAAAATATTGCCAAAACGTTTTGATGTCTGGAAGTTGAAAATGCTTGGCATGGGCACCTTTTCTGTAACAGGGGACTGATTATGTTAAAAGATCTGTTAACTGTGGTTTTCTCTAGCATGACACAAAGTGGACCTTAGCTGTTGCTTTGGTAAAGACAAGAAGTATGACCTGGTTTAAAACTAATCTGTGTGCTTATAGTGTTGGTGTCAGCAGACCATGTTTGACTCCCAGGACAATGTTGGGAAATTTGCTTTCTTTGATGATGTTAAGTGTAAAGATTTCAGTCACACCTACATTTTAATGGAGGTAGCAGAAAGAAGTAGGGAAGTAAGATGGATCTTTTATGCTCACACAGACTAAAGTCAGAAGCTGCGCAGACCTTAGGAATTCTGGATCAGTTCAAGATGGCAAAATAAGGTATCATTATCAGTGCTGTTCCTTTCCTAAGTACTGCTTTCAGTAGGATTTCTTGAGGATTGGCAACTTTATCTGTGCTAAGAAATTAACCAGATTGCATGTTCTGCATAAAAGTCTTTGTATTGCATTATTATTTAAGTTAATTGAGTAGAATCCTCCAGACTATCTGCAGAAATAGCTTTATTAAACCCCTGAGGATTGTAAGATAATGCAAAACCTTTTTGTGAATTTGATGTAAATCCTAATATTTCACTGATCTGGGCAAAGAAATGCAGAGTTTAAAATGGAAAAGTTTTCTATACTAATTATAAGTTTTTTGGTTATAGAAATCAGAAATCATGAGTTATTTTTCATCTTAATAAATAGACATTTCTGTGTAATTAAATTAGTAAAATTAGTAATTTGTGGGATGATTCTAATATATGGGTTGATTTCTGGCAGTGTAGGTCCAGTGTATTGATCAAGTTGTTCAAGGACAGAAGCAGAATTCTGTGTTTGCCGAAACATTATTAAATGTTCTGCTTTGAGAATTTGCAGTGAATAACAATAGAAATTGCAACTGCTCAGTATCAGAAAAACACTGTATGGCCTAGAAGCTTAGATCAGCATTCAGGGTTGGAGTAAAAGCAGACACACCAGCTATCCAGATTCTGATGTGTGGACACCGTTATGTTGTGAACAATGTTGTGCTGTGGCAGCAAAGTCATGTTCTTAGTGAAAGCAGTCCTGGAAAGGCATGTGTGTGCCTAAGTAGCTAGTAGCAGAGACAAGCTGCTGTCAGAACATGCTGTTTAAATGCAAAACACCCAGAAAGAACTGCCACTCACATCTGCTCAGGAACTGATAATACGGCCCATAGGCTGCAGTCACTTCCCAGGCTGAATGTGCTCACTTAGCAGGAGAACCAGGGCATGGGGTTGTTCCCAAGACAAGATTCATGGCTCCACTCCTTCACAGAATCGACTAGGTTGAAAAAGAACTCTGAGATCATCTAGTCCAACCTTTGACCTAACACCACCACGTCAACTAGACCATGGCACTGAATGCTGCATCCAGTCTTTCCTTACACATGTCCAGGGACAGTGACTCCCCCACCTCCTTGCGAAGCCCATTCCAATATCTCTGTGAAGAAATTCCTTCTAGTGTACAACCTAAACCTTCCCTGGCACAGCTTAAGAATATATCTTCTTGTCCAATTGTTGGTTGCCTTCCTCTGGTGGTTGACATAATACACTCCAGAAAAACAGCATGTACATTGGAAACAAATGCATCAGGACCTGTTCAGTGCTTGTAGATGAAATTACCATTTTAAATTTTTAATAGAGAAAATACAGTTTGTAATCTGTGTATTTACAAATGGGGGTTATTTTTTTTGGAAGGGGGGAGTTGATTATTTTGTTTGGTTTTGTTTTTGTTTTTTTTTTATTTCATCAGGTTTTCTGGTGTCATTGCTTCCTCTTAGATCTCCGAGCTTATGAAATACCACAAGGCTCTGCAAGATGTGTTATAGAAAAATGATAATAACTACTTTAGAGACTGAAAACTGCTTTCACAGCATTGACTTTGTCATCATATTTCCATCATTTCTGTTTTAATCTTTGCAAGAGCAGTTATAATTTTTAGACTCAAGTTGATCATATATTTTCAGTTAACATAGTATGGTGATATGCTGAACTGAAAAACACTGGATCTACTGATAAATCTGACTTTCATCAGGTCTGTATTGAGCCCTTAATGCTAGTGTGTGGAGCAGGTCAGAAGTGTTGCAAGATCATAATGACTCGCAAGAGCTGTGGAGTCATAATAACATATGTGTAAGTAGTTTACCATCTGCACTGGCTATTAATATTAATTCACCAGATGACTGGATGAACAGCAAACCCATTTCATTGAGTATGAGAAATTGGAAGCATGGTTCAAAGCCTCCTCAGTCAAATTGTCCAGGAAGAGAGATGATACAGTCAATTTATTAATGCTGGGCTTGTTACTTTATTTAATTATTTAATAGAAAAACTTTGACAGTCCAATTATAGTGTCTAGTTAGATTTTAGTAAGTCTGGATATTATGGATTCTAGCCAATAAAAAAGTATTTAATATTTTCTTGTCTTAACTTTGATGGACTCTTTAGTAGCTTGTTATCATTTTGTTATAATATTGAATGACTAATCAAATGAAAAATCTGATTGCTACTTGCAAATCCCCATATAACATTCTATAATATGGAATTCTATATAATAGCATTCTATTTAAATCTTTAAAAGAAGGTATAAGTCATAGCTTAATTTTAAATTTAGGAACTTAAAAGGAAAAGACTTTTTCTTTAAAAACTATTCAGTGACCAGTTATGATAACTGGGACCGTCATCACTGTTTTCATATCCTTTTAAGTAGGCTCTTCATATGCAGTGTGGTAAGGTGCATGTTTCATTTTTCCTGTGAGTCTGTTTGCCTGCCTTGTTCTTTTTACATCTGTCTTAGACTGGATCTTTAATAGCTGGAGGTAAAGGGCTAGCAGAAAGTGTCACTCATGTGACCATTCTCTCAGGGTTAAGCATAGGACCACTGGAAAGGACCCAGGAGTATCACTCACCATGGGATACCTGGCCTTTCCCATCACACTGGTAGCACTGACAGTAATGCCTTCTCCCTCTGTATAGAATGAATATGAGCAGCAGCATTGGGAATCTGGGCTGAAAGGCCAAAACAATTATTCAAACCCATTACATAATTAGAAAAGGTAAGTTGTGTCCTCTCACAGAAGATTATAGTGTCTTTCTGAACATGCAGTTTATGAAAACAGAAACCTTGAAAATTAGGAATGTGGAGTGCAGGTGCACAGCAAAGTACAATGCCTTACCCTTCATCCCTGAGAGGGGTTCTAGCTGGCCAGAGCAGACAGCTCTTACCCATTTTGGTATGAAGTAAGGATACATGTGCCACAAGTGCGTGTGGTATGAGGCACTATGAGCAGACTTAAGTTTGATCATCAGCTTCATCATTTGTGTTTTTCAAAAGTTTGGATTTGGCTGATGTTTTAAATGCATACAATTTTCAACTATCAGTGTAACATCACATTCATGAACAAGCATTTATGCAATTATATTTATTAGTTAAAGGCATACTTATGATTGGCTAAAGACAGAGATGTTTTGTGATTCTTAAATTCTTTTTCTCTTATTTAAATCATTCTTTTCAATAACCTATTTGAACAAGCAGATTATGACAGATTAGGAAAAAAGCAAACAAAAAACAGAAATAAGTTTTTAGACATAGTATTTACTGCCAGGCTGAGATGTATAATTCTACTTCTCAGGCTTCTTTGTGGCATTCTTTGACTGTTCTGTCACTATATCCTCTTCATCTTCTCTCATTTTCATCTAATTAGACCTTTATGTCTTAAGAACCCACCCACAACTAAAAAGTCTGCTCCTTGTCCTCTCATTCTTTTTGCCTTATCTCGCACCACAGGCAACAGATTCAGTGTGGATCTGTTAATTCATTTCCTTTTAAATTTTGCTCTTCTGCTGCACTACTCCTCCTTGCCCAAAAAACCCTAATAAATCCAACAAAAAACAAACAAACAAAAAAACCCCAACCAAACCAAACCAAAAAAAACAACACAAAACCCCCAACAAAACAAAACCCTGCAAAATTCTCAGTAAAAGGGCATGCTGTGAAGTTAAAAACAGTTAAGAAATGTTTTCATATAGTCAGAATTATTGCTTGAACTCTATGTGTGTGGAAAATATGGGTGAATGTGTAACTAATATTACTTGTGAAAACAATATCAGATTAAGATGACTACAAGAACCTCAGCAGCATGGAGTACCTTTTGAAACACAGCAAATTACAGGACAAGCTGTGTAAATATGGATTTCAGAGTATAGAAATACTTACCTTTAAGCCGATAAGAGAACTCAAAAGAATTATATATATATATAGTACTATTCAAGAATTGCATTCAAATAAGCCTTGAATCGGAATGAAGTAACTTCTTGTAAGTGGTTCCTTTTCTCCAGAAAAAGATTAGTGGTAAGTTTTGATATCAGTCCTGTTCCTATTTCCATCTGTAGAGTTTATGACACAGGACATAGAGCTTTCTCTGAGTAGGGTGTATACAGCCCTCCTGTCCCATCCCCACTTCATGACAACACCCTGATCAGCCCTGGAAGCCATGATATGTTTAATATCTAGGACATCTTACCTTTGTAATGCAATGTTGGATCAGGCAATGAAGTCCTGGTGCTGGGCAACTTTCAAGAGAGATGTTTATTCACTGCATTTTTCCTGGTCTAAAAGCCAATATACAAAATGCCATAAATAAAAAAGCTGATTAATTATGCCTGACAGAAGCACCATAAGGAAAGCCTGAGTACAGCACAGTGTACACAGGACTGATTGCCAGCATTACATCTGGGGACAAATGAGGAAATGGGGACTAATGAGACCTCCACGAATGCTGCCACCTCCATTACACTGCCCAGCTTCAGTGGAAACAGAATGTTAACTAGACAACCAAGGAGGTGATTGTGCTCAAGGATTTTAGTATTTCATCACACTGAATTCCTCAGAATCATGGAGGATCAAAGGATATGACAGCATGATGGACAGATGAAATAATCAAAAACCAAGGTGTTATATCCACATGGAAAAATCTTACAATAAAGATAAAATTAAAGCATCCAGATTTTCTGGATAATAGGGTGAAATATAGAAATTTCTTTGTTCTCAAAAAGGTTTATGTTTTCAAACAGGGTAATTACTGAAGTTCTGTTGAAATCAGTGTAATTATGTTGATTTACACAAGCACAAAATCTGACCTAAATAGGAAAATGGGAAAAAAGTGCATTTCCTTCCCTCTCTTCCAACTTCTAATCTTCTTTGAAGTGTGAAAGGGTCCTCATACAAAATGAAAGCAAATTCAGAAATAGTGAGAATGTCTTAAAAAATAGACTGTTCCATGGATTTGTAATAATGATTTTTCCTGACTATTGCACTTAGATAAAATAGAAGAAAATTTCTACCTGCAAGCAGCAGATTTGGTAGCTCTCTAGAGGTTTAATCTTTCACAGATAGGAAGAAATCTGAGAGGAGTGAAAACTTAGAGCTCTGCAAAATATAACTTACTGATGGAATTATGTTGTTCCATTTTGTGAACTGCACCATTTATCTTTATTTCTTTGTAGGTGATGCTTTCTGTGAATACTTCAGAGCTGGGCCTTGATAAGAGTAAAACCAGATGCAGGATGTCTGTGTGATATAAATAATGATTCTGCTTGACAAAGTACTTTTGACATTTTAAGAGGGATACTGTTGAGCAATTTGCTCTGGTTTGTTGCTCTCCCATGAAAGAGCTAATTTAGTCCAGTTAAAAACCAGCTTTCTCATTGGCTCTGAAAAAATTAGTACTTCGTATGCTGTTCGTATCCACAGCTTCCCTGGGAGCTGGCATTATTAACCAAATGCTAGCCCACTCCTTTTCAGGCATGGCAAAGTCCTGGCAGATTTTTTGTCTAACATCTATGTCTCCTCCTGTAGAAACACAGTCTAAATCCACTTGTAAGCCAGTGATACAAAAATCTGCATGTCAAACTCTAATATTGGCCATTACATTTCTGCTTGCTGTTGAGTTTACCTGACATGTTTTTGAAAGTTGCTTAAGGAAAAAAACAACCAAACAGAAAACGTGCTAGTGGATCTATGGAAGGTGTTCTGGTTTAGGCTGGGATAGAGTTAATTTTCTTCTTTGTAGTTGGTACAATGCTGTGTTTTGGATTCAGGAGGAGTTGATAATGTTGCTAATACACTGATGTTCTGGTTGTTTCTGAGCAGTACTTACCATTAAGAACTTTCCAGTGTCTCACTCTCTGTCAATGAGTAGGTGAACCAAAAGCTGGGAGGGGGCACAGCCAAGACCGCTGACCCAAACTGGCCAAAGGGATATTACATATCATAGAATATCATGCCCATTATATAAACAGGGAGGAGCTGGCTGGAAGGGGAATGTTCTCTGCTTGAGGACTGACTGGGCATCAGTCAGCAGGTGGTGAGCAATTATACTGTGCAATATTTGGTTTTCTTGGGTTATACCTCTCTCTTTGTCTCCATTATTTTTAATATTATTATCATCATTGTCATCATCATCATGTTTTACTTTG
This sequence comes from Sclerurus mexicanus, assembly GCA_013396755.1. NCBI lineage: Eukaryota > Metazoa > Chordata > Aves > Passeriformes > Furnariidae > Sclerurus > Sclerurus mexicanus. The sequence continues at coordinate 1,206,520 of VWZF01004274.1, forward strand.
TTCCAACCATTAAACTAGTTTTATCTTAACAAGTTTTACCTTTTTTTTTTTCCCCTTTTCTTTTCCTCATTGTCTTCTCCATCCAGTCAGGGACAGTGAAAGTGAGCAAGCAGCAGCTGCGTAGTACTTAGTTACTGGCTGTGATTAAATCATGACAGAAGGAAAACAAGGAAGTTTAGGTATCAACTATTTCAGCTAGGCTGCTGAAAAGAAACTTGTCAACAGGGATATTAAAGAGAAAGCTGGCAATATGAGCTGCACTCCATCATCTCTGGGAGAGTCCCCAAGGCCATTAGTGAATTCGGCTTTACAAACCTCATGCTTATGAATCATTTCTGGTCCTCCAGAGGATCCCATGTGCCGTCCTCTAGGCTCAGCAATGTGGGGTGCTATTGGTACAATATTGGAAGGCCCATCACATTACCAGTCATTGTTTTTTCAAAGAATCATTTAGATTGGAAAAGACCTTAAGATCATTGAGTTTAATCTTACACTGCCAAGTCCACCACTAAAACCATGTTTTAACTGCCATGTCTGCATATCTTTTAAGTACCTCCAGGGATGGTGACCTGAGCACTTCCCTGGGCATCTTGTTTCAATCTTGGACAACCCTTTTAGTGAAGAAATTTTTCCTAATATCCAATTTAAACTTCACCTGGAACAACTTGAGGTAATTTCCTCTTGTCCTGTCACTTTTTGCTTGGGAGAAGAGGCTAACCTTCACCTCACTCCTTTCAGGTAGTTGTAGGGAGCAATAAGTTCTCTCCTAAGCCTCCATTTCTCTAGGTTAAACAAGCCCAGCTCTCTCAGTCATTCCTCATAAGACACGTGCTCCTGAACCTTCAGCATCTCCACCATCTCCATCACCCTTCTCTGGACAAGCTCCAGCACCTCAATGCCTTTCTTGTAGTGAGGGACCCAAAACTGGATGCAGTACTCAAGGTGTGGCCTCACCAGTGCAGAGTACAAGGGGATGATCACTGCCTTAGTCCTGCTGGCCACACTATTTCTGATCCAGGCCAGGATGCCAATGGACTTCTTGACTACCTGGGCGCACTGCTGGCTTGTGTTCAGTTGGATGTCAACCAGCACCCCCACGTCTGTTTTTTCCAGGAAGCTTTCTGGAAAGTCTTTCCTAAGCCTGTAGTTCTGCATGGGGTTTTTTTGTCCCAAGTGCAGGACACAGCACTTGGGCTTGTTGAACCTCATATGATCAGTCTTGGCTCATCAATCCAACCTATCCAGAACCCTCTGTAGAGGTTTTCAACCCTCCAGCTTAACTTGGTGTCATCTGTAAACTCTCTGAGGGTGATCTCAATCCCCTCATTCAGATCAATAATAAAGATGTTAAATAAATATTAATAGTCCCCAAATCTGAGCCTCGGGGAACACCACCTGTGGCTGGCCACCAGCTAGATGTAACTCCATTCGTCATCGCTCTCTGGGACTGGCCATTCATTCAGCTTTTTACCCAGAAAACAGTGCACCTATCCAAGCCATAATCAGCCATGGCCCTTCTGATTTTGTCCCTCTATAACCTCATGGCATCCTTAAATCAGGTACAGTGCTTTCTCAGCCACACTTCAGACCACTTGTTAAGAATTATTTAGGATATGGGGAATTAACACTCTTCTCATAAGCCATTGTTATTCTTAAAGAGGACAAATCAAGAGAAGGGCCTGGCATCTCTACTCTATGCAGGAATATATAAAATACAACATATAGAATTTAGCACAGTCTGCAGGTCTTCAAGAGAGATTTTAGCTGATAAAAATTATAATTATTATTAACAGTCAATCCCCCAAATATTATGCTTTATCTTTTGTCCTCCTCTATACACCTTTAAATACACCTTTTCTTTTAACAATTAATCTATTTTTTTTGTTTCTTTGATTTAGTTTGATTAGTATATTTCCCTTGATTTTCTTCAGAAAACAGCAATTCTGTCTTTTGTCAATATATCTAGTCTACATGCCATCCTTCATTCTTATACTCTGATTATTAGATTTCATTGCTTCCTTGTCAATAAACTACATTCATGCTTTCTGAACATCCAGTCTCTCTATCTAATAAGGTCACAGGGCTTATGTAATGAAGAGACTGTGTGCTGGTTTAAGGGTAAACTGGCAGGAGAAATGGACCCACCACAAGAGAGATTATAAGTCAGAGTTACAATTTAATGAAANTACCTGAGGTGTTTATTTTGAGAGATTTTGCCTCAATGACTTTGCTGTTAAGATAGCCTAAAGCCTATCCATAAAAATGGATGTTTTTACCTCTTTATTAATGCAGCTTAGTGCCATATCTTTTGGGGTGAGAAAATAAAGTGGGGTATGCTATTTCCATATATCCTAGCCATTTCAGGTATATTACTGGGAAAAAAAAAAAGAAAAAAAAAGGATATCCTTGTGAGTGTTGGGGAAAATGGCTGTATAAACTGATGAAAAGGTATTTGTTTGGATTTTGTTCCCTTCCTTTTTTTGTAAATCTAATTTTCCTAGAATGGATTGCATCTCTGGCTTGTATTGGATATTTTATTGTCATTTATGATGCTAATTTGCAAAAATTGAAGCAGTTTCATGTCTGAAGCCATCTTTTTTATAATAAATATACATATTTGAATAGAACTTTAAGTTTTCTTCAACCAGGAAATTTTCCTTAAAATTAAATTTGACTTACAAGGTTATTGGGGTTTTATATTCCTTTAAGTATTTCTAACTAACGTGTTACTTAAATTCTGGCATACACTAAAGATAGTGAAGTTTCCAATTTATTCACAAAATGTGCACAGGTAACAAGTGTCTCTCAACATGTCTTCTCTTTGGGAGACAGGATGTTTTGGCATACAGAGGATAGATTTGGCAGTCAGCTTTTGACTGTTGGATGAAGTCATACAGATGCACGCCATTTAGTGTCTAACAGTGCTATCAATTTATGTAAGTTTCAGTTCTTAAGGTGTCAGCTATTAAGATTTCAGTTAAAAGTTGTTTGATTTTAATCAAGTGGTTGATTATATATTGTGAGGAAATACCTTATTCTTTTTTTTTTCTCTTAATTTATTTGATAAGCATGGTAGAAAAAATCCAAGATGTTAAAAAGACTGAGTGAAGGTAGTGAAATACACTACAAATCACAAGTTTCAGCGGACTAGGAGAGAGACTATGACATTCCAACTAAATACGCAGGAGGAAAATGGTAGGTAAAGCAGAACATCTGTAAGTGAGCTCATTTGCCTTTGCTCTGGAGAATTTTCAGTACTGTCTTTGTTTCAGCTGAATGGGGCTTTATTATTTTAATTAGCTTAATGTCTTTGGCAGGGAACTACTTTTGGAACAATAGAGGGGATAAAATATAAGGAAATAGCACCTTAGCATCACTGAATTAGCCCATCAGTAGAAATAATTGCTGATGTTAGGTATGCTTGACAGAGAGCTTGCAGCAGTACTGCTGTGTTGGTGATCAGCCTAGTTCTATATTCAATGCATTTCTAACATGATAAATAATTCCTTCTGAAAGAGAAAAGGCTGGATTTTTTTTTTAATCACTTATAAGCAATGGAAATATCAAGCAGGATAATTGTGAGAAAGATTTCAAATAAGCATAAAAAGACTGTGGCAAGAAGCTATCATTTTATTGGTAATGTCTTACTTTAAAATGGAGAATAATTCTATTCTTTTTAATGTACTCAAAGAATTTTTTCTTTAATATCTTAGACATATTACCCCTAATTATTAGTCTCATCTAGATAGAGATTCTCTGCTGTGGGTCTTCCTGAAAATGGTCATATAGAGCATACACCTCAAATAATTCTAGTCTTTCCTGTGGTGCAGTAGTCGAGGGTTTATCACATGAGAGGGCAGACTCTCTAAAGCAGTCTTCTCTGTGTATCGACTGGAGCAATGCCTCTTCATTGGTCTATATGCAGGCTTACAAAGAAAACACTGTAATGTCTCCTGGAAAGGCGAGCAGAGCCTATGGCAAGGCAAAGGGGCAGATGCTTCGCGTTATTTGGGACTAGTGGCTGGTGCTGGGCTGCAGTTGCTCATAGCCTAAAGCTTTCTGCTTGGATGCAGATGGGATTAAATGACTGATATGGTCTTTCATAAGGCTTGCATTGGTCATCTTGGTGGGAAAGAGTAAGAAAAATAGAAGATATATTGCACTGTTAGGAAGCAATTTTTAAACATACACTGTTCTGCAGTCGTGTTTTTTCAGCCTCAGGTCGCTGTATAATTCAATTCCAAGTATCATGACTGTTTGGTCAGTGAAAGAACATTTACTAAAAATATGTTGTGGAAAATTATTGCTCTCACTTATCCTCCTTTTCACTTTCCAGCATTTAATTTGATTTGTAATATTTATTTAAAGAACAATAAAGATGAGAGTCTTTATGTATTGGACAACTCACAAATTTGTGGTGAAAATCATTCTGGGAAAAAGAAGGTATACAGGGAGCTATTTAACTTATTTTAAGTGGGATTTAGCCTGTAAGACCTTCACATTTACACAAACAACATTGATAAGAGACTAAAAAAAAGCATTTTATACTGTGATGTGTTATGCAACTAATAAAAAAACCTACAAATGCTAGGAAGTTTTATTGCAAAGGTTGTATGATTAACCTTTTTGTTTCTAGTCTTCCTTCATACTGCTCATGTTTCTGTGAATCATTAAGTTTGTGGCAATAGTGGGGGAGGTAGTTACACTGTATTTGAAATCAGAAAAAAAAAAGGTTTGATAAAATGTAGATGATGTTCTCAATACAAGTCAATCATAAGGCAGTCGCAGGCAAATGTATCCTTTTTTCACATGAATCATGCATAAGATATGGAAGTATTGCTGTACATAAATGTTCTATTTTTCAACTGGCAGTTGAACACTCAACTATTACATTTGGTATTTTACCCCTCTAATTTTAAGATCTTTAAAAAATTTTAACTTTTCATGGGAGAATGTTTCCTGTATAAGTAACCAAACACTGTCCCAAAGGTCATCTTTCTGTGCTGTTCATTTACATTTCTGAGGGTCTGATTCTAGTTTTACTTCTGTTTATCTCCACTGATTGTATTGATATCACTATTTCTTTCTATGTGGAGAGTAAAAAAAAGATTTGCCATGATTTTCCAGCAGAATCAGACTCAAAAAGTTAAAACTTTTAATAAAAGTTTTAATATTTGTACAAATGAAGGTACTATTCTTTTCTATGTTGTTATCATCCACCTTACACTGTGGACTACCTCAGTACTTTCTAAAACTTAACAAATTATAGATGTCTTAATTTCTGATTATATCAACTCCTTCTTCCCTTTTTCTCTTCCATAATATATTCAACTTGGGCCAGACCGTAAGAGGTTTATTATGCTCATGAAAATGCAGCAGCATTACCTCATTACACTAGAATTTATGTGCAAGAATTAAAAGAAACATTTTGAAGGCTATTTAAAATAGATATAAATATATCTGCCTTGATTAAAGATAAGTAATTTAATTTAACAGAAACTGTTAAATAAACAGCATGTTGTAATAGGTGGTAGAGTTCTGATGCCAATGAGTGAGGTTGCCAGAAGCTTTCAATCATAAGTCTCTGTTTTCAGTTGCAGATAGCACTGCCAAATGTAAATCATTGTAGCTCTAATACTCTATACTGAATATATCCCTCAGATATTTTGTTAAAATAAGTTCTTCCTTAAGAAAGCTAAAGAATATAAAATCTGTTATGCCCACCAGTCCCCAAGCCCCCTCTACCTCCTCCATCCCCCATGTTGCATCTTCCTGCCATGCATGAGGCATGAAGGGAGAAAGGGAAGAAAGGAAATGGCTGGACAGGCCAGGAGTAAAAGGAACCATGGAAATAAAAATATTAAGGGGAAGAATATAGATGGGCATGAAATAAATATTCCCAAGGAAGATACTAGAAATTGAATAGCAGCAGGGGAGAAGTAGTGGCAGTTATGTTAGGAGGATGAATATGGGCTTGCCCAGGATAAGAGAGAAAAGGCAGGCAGGAGTCAGCAGAGGATACAGGAGTTTAGGAGGTAGAGTGGGAGAGGAGCTAATAGGAGGTGAGGCTAAAGGAAAGACTGATAAAGAACCTGATGCAGACATATTTAAAAACCACAGAACATATATTTTTTTAAGATATCAAAATAAATTCCATCATTCATATATATCTGCTTTCACTTATTTATAAAATAGCAGACAGATTTAAGTATGCCTTCATTGCCTGAAGGTTAGGACCATCTGGAGACTAACAGTGTAACCAGTGTTGGCACTGGTTTAGCACAACTATCCTTGTTGAGCACAGAAACAAGTCATCTTTTTTCAGCAGTGCTATATGGTTAATTTTTTTTTTTTTGTAAAACCTTTTTATTACACTGTCTCTGAACTGTGCCAAAAGAACACAAAGGCTGCAACTGAAGGACCCAGAAATTATGTAATACCTGAATTAAGGTTACTCAGGCAACCTGAATTATTACTCCACACATGTATTTGTTCTGATCCAGTCTTTCACCCTGCCATAACCACCACCACCATATACATTTTTCCATCCCTCATCTCTATTCAGGTCTGGATCTTTACAGGGCAAAAGGCCTTCTCCTCTGCCCTTGTCACATTTTTCCTCAGAAAGGGAACCACAGGTCTGCTTTGTTATGGTGGGGATTAAAGAATTCTAGCTGGTTTTCAGTAACTGGTTTTCACAGTGAGCCTTTTTCTTGTTCACATCTGGAGATCGGTGTATGAAAATACAATTATATGCCTACCTTGTTGCTTAATAAGTTTTGATAAATGTCATTGATCAAGTACAGCATTACGCCTTGCTTTCTGCCAAAGAATTTGGTTTTTAAATGTTACTTTTATCTGTAAGGCAGTAGCAGGTAAATTTAGTGGTAAATGATTCTATATCTCTATTACTATGTTACTAAGATACTACAAAGAAGAGTTATGCACAGCTGTATATGTAAATGTAACATTACCCAGCTTATGAGCATTTCACTGACTTCATCAAAGACACTAAAATTACCAAAGCATTAAAACCACATTATACTAACATGTTTTGAACTCTGTTGTTAGAGACCAAGGCCATCCACAACACTATGATTGTTGTTGATTATTTAACTGTACCTGCTGGTCCGTTTCTGTTGGTAAGAACAGGATGAAGAGCCATGTGGTGGCAAGCATAAGGTGTAAGAGGAAATGGGAAATGTTCCTGCAGACAGTTGTGTGTCTGCACAGAAAATCTTTGTGAAGCACCTGCAGAGGTCTTGTGTGTTAGACTCTTTTTAGCTGAATCAGACTCAAGCCTTTTTCTAGAAGGCATCAGCACACAGGCACTGGAATATGTCACTGAGTGTTCCATTGCACTTCAGTGGAAAAATTGTTTTGCAGAAAGGTCTTCTCCCAGTAAGTAAAACCATTACAGACTTAGCAAGGATTGTAATGATACCTATTCCCAGCTGTGGGAAGTATTTCATTGGAAATCATCTAATATATAATGTTAAAAGCATCATCGCAGAATGCAACCCATTGTAGAAATCAGTGTCCTTGCCAAAAGTCAAAGAAACTAACATTTTTAGCAAAATCAGCCAACATATTACAGTTATCCACATTACCAAAATTGAGGTTATATGAGTTTAAAGTAAGTAACCAACCCTTCTGATAACTTGTTAAATAGTATAATTGTTGTGGCTGTGACAATTAAAGAATACAAAAGTGACATTTCTTCCTACAAGTATCTTTAAATAGCTGCATTCTGTCTTCTTGACATCAACTCATGTCATTCCTAGTTTTAATATGCATACAAAAATAGCATATTTTTCCTACCTCATTAGCACAACCATATAAAACCCTGAAAATGAAAGTGATACTGGCATTATTTTTGAAGAGGTAAATTAAGATGAAGGAAAAATATGTGTGAATTTAATACATCTCACATGTCTAGGCATATGCTAAAATAACACAAACTCATGTTAAATATGTTCAAACCAGAGCCAGATCAGAACTAATTTTCATTTATCACAATTGTAACTGAAATTTTTAACCTTTTATGGAAGGGTAGAATTATTGAACAGTAGTAGCTTCCAAATTCTTTCTGTTGCAATGTGTAACTCATTTGAATTTGTTTTTTTATAATGTGAAACACATATTGTGCAAAGAATATAGATATGGAATGCTGTAGAGATACCTGGAGAGAGACAGGAGAGTTCTTTGAATTCTTGAATAGCTCAGAAATACTATAAATTTATTATTTATATTTTACGTTTTTAAACATTTGATATCAAAGTTATTGCAAGTGCAGGTGAATTGCAGACATGTCTTTCTCCCTTAGTGTTGATCACACAGGACAAGCGCCAGGTGTTGATTCAGCTCAAAAACAGCACTATGGATCTCTTCACAACTAAGCCTGTAGTGATCACTCTCCAAACAGGAGCTGCATTTGCATTCTTTTTACAACCAGTGACCAGTAAGACAGTTTTATTTCTCCATGAGATGATGAAGTACAGGTCACACCTGCCCAAAGACAGCAAGTTTCTAGACATACTGATGAATTTAATCTTGTTTGGCCCATCATAAATGGACATCACAAGACAGTAATATTGAAGGTGTAGAAGTTGGGAAAACCCTGAAACTTATCCTGAGGTTGTTAATGAACAAGAGTGATCTAAGTGGTATTTCTACTGAAAGAGTTCACAGACCTCTGGCCCCAAAACCTTCCTATGGCTTGTGAGCCTTAACAGATGGATTCTCCATGTTCACAAAAAAGAAGCCATTTCACACACTGCAGGAGAAAGAAAAATCTCTTTTGCCACCATGAGATCCATTTAGAAAAATGTTATGTGAAGATTTTGCAAAGATGTTGGTGGAGGGAAGTGATAAAGAAATGATGAAGTGAGCAGGAAAAACTAGGCAATGTTAAATAAAGTCCCCCACCTTATTTCTCTGGATGAAGAGAATTATCTATTCTAAAAGCCTCATGAATCATAGAACTTAATAAATATTCTATAGAATATTTTTAGATGGAAGGATCATGCCATCTTTCATGAAGTGATCTGGAATTTATAAAGACATTTCATGATGACGTCAGACGCTGTTTTGCTGTGGTTCTTAGACACATAGGTAGAGTTTCTGAAAACAACCCTTCCCCTCTAGGTCAACAGCAAACTGTGCTGCCTTAGGACTACTTTTCTGCTGTCTACTCAGAGCTAAGAAGGAAAATCACAGTGGATCAGGTAGAAGGGGAGAAAGAATAAGCTGGGAAATTGACAGGAATAATCAGGAGGCACAGAAGGATAATTAACCAACATAATTGTTTATCATCACTTGGACAACTATAAGTCTCAGAAATATATTTCTCAAAGTAATTGGATAATTTATATCCAATAATTTATATTCAATTTATAAGAATTGTGCATAAAATGAGAAAATTATTTTGGATGAGTGGAACCTGATTGTTTTGAAATAAATATTCAAGAGATACAGTTTTTGCTTTAGGAAAAATCAACTAGAGTGAGATTTTCTAAAGATTTAACAAGGAAGTTGGTGACAAAATTATGTTCTCTCTGTTATTTCCCTTTTTTTCAAAAAATAACATGAAAATTACTGCATATAATAAAGATTGATTTGTGTTTCTTGGAAGTCACCATCCATTTTCCAAGGGAGCCAGTACAGAAATCACAAATTGATGTTAGATGTGAAAGAAAAAGAAGAGACTTAAGGCCATAATAATAGTATCCTCTCTTTTACAAAGCTGAGAGTGAATGAAGTATCCATTTTAGCAAGCCAGGAAGAATAAGCTATTATTTTGGGCATTGAACTCTTCAAATTCACGTATATCCACTAGCAGAGATCTTGTGTGCATAAGACAGTCATAAAAGAATAGCCAATTTTGTTCTTAGCAAATTTTAGTACTCTTTTACTTTCTGTAGTTGACATTTCTGCTTAAGATTTTAATAAATAGAATAAATATAAATAAAAAATTAAAATGTTTTAAAAGTTTATTGGTTTTATTTGGCAGGAAATACGGTAAAGGGGGTGACAAAGAAGAATTACTTCAGTATGATAAGTCTGACATTACAAAATAGTTCAATTTAATTATATCGGGCACCTCTGACTTTGAAATTTAATGAATCCATCTCATGCATTCTGTACAATCTTAAAATAATAACTGCAGAATGCAAGCCTCCTTCCCTTGGTGGTATAGAAATAATCATATGTAATCATTCAGACACTCAGTGCTCATATACCCAAGCAAATTTTCTGGAGCCTGCTATGAATTCCTGTAAAGGAGTAGTGATATCTCTGAGCCTTACCACCTCTCTGGGACATAGACCAGCTTTGGCAAAGTTCATTGTGACTGAATCAGAAGTGCCCCAAGATTAGTTTCTGACCTGTTCCATGGCCACAATTTAAAGTTGTTTAAAAGGACCCCACATCTTTGTGGAAGACCTTTGGATGTTTCTTGCTTACAATGAGCTCTGACTTCACTTCTTCCTGATGTCAATGCCAAATTTCATCTCACATTTAAACTACAAAATTAACTTGGAGATGTCAAAAACTGCTTGAAATGTCTCTCTTTTCAGCAAAGACTTTTCCCAATGGGATTTTCATAAATAGTCAAAGTCAATTAAATGCTTGAGATAAAAATAACAAAAAAAAAAATCTTTAAAAACCGTGTAGATGTGTTTGGGACCTACCTTCCATAGCTAGCAGATAGTGCCAATCAGTGGCAATTGCTTCCTCTGAGCCTCTGGGAGTAAGAAAATTAGCATCGCTAAGCTGCACACCTTACCTAGCTTTTTACACATTTTGAGCTTCCTGTCAGCAGCCTGGATTTTTAATTTAAAAGACTTAATAAATGTGAACATTTTTTAAAAAGACCCAAGAATGACCTTTGCTCTGCACTAATAGAGGCTGCAGCTTCTTGCTATAGGAGTGAATTCAAATGTCCAAACCTTTAGAGAGATTAGGTAGCCTCACTTCTGTTCCAGCATCTCATTTTTTTCAGCACATGAATATGCATGCAGATAGAAGCAAAATTAACTGTGTCATTAAAACAATTAATTGGGACTGGATGCCAAAAAAGAAAGTAACTCCATAGTGGTTACAGGGAAAAATAGGTCACTTTGGCCAGCAGGTTCAGTTTTCATTTCTGACCTAATTAAAAAATACTTCACTCAGAATAACGGTTACTTGCAGATTAGCAGTCCAGCATCATATGTCTTTCAATTAATTAATTATGAAGGATATTTCTATTCTAGGTCATACAACATAGGATAAATCTCAGCTTCAGTGATGTATTAATGAGCAGTGTCAGAACATGTATTGATTCATTACTTTCATTTAATGGCTTGGAAATGTTTGATACTCTTAAAGTATTAGGAATGCTCTGCCATCCCTCCCTACTCAAATTTCTAATATGTTTTAAAGAAAGGAGCTTGAAATGTGGGATCAATATTTTTGTAAGCTTTAATAAGAAGCTGAGTAACTTTTCAAGGTTAAATATGACTGACTAGATTATGACATGGAAAATGTTCTTTTCAATTTTATATTTATTTAACAAGAGAGACCCTGAGATTAGCTCAGTTGGTTAGAGCATGGTGCTAATAATGCCTAGGTCATCGGTTTAATCCCTGTGTGGCCCATTAACTTAAGAGGTGGACTCAGTGATCCTTGTGGGTCCCTTTCAACTCAGAATATTCTGTGAAAGCTGTGAAAGATTATTTATACTGTATGGGTTAACTCAAGCACAGTATGTGATTAAAACTGGCAGGTATACAGTGGTGCTATTGCACAAATACTTTTGCATTTGCTGCATGTCTTGAGGGAATGCCTTCTAACTGGATAACTGAAAAGTGACATTAGAAATAAAACTATTTTGTGTTTAGAGTTGCTTTATTTTTTGCTCTCATTGTGTATAATTTTAGTGAGGGTACTTAGTTATTAACACATTAATATTTTCCCACATAATCTCAAATATGCATTACTTCCTCTTAAAATTGCTCTATAGTAATTTATAATATGTTGGCATAAAGCACCAATACCTAATAGAATTGTCCATTGACTTAGAGCAATGAACAATGACAGAATTTTATGCTTCTAATAAAGATGAAGGTACAGTTTTAATGTGGGTTTTTTATCATCTTAAAACCCCCTTATCTTATAAATGTGGATCGGTGGTATAAAGCTTCAATTGATTATTTTCTAGTAGACCAGCAAATAAATAACAAATAAAGCACCATAAATTAAAATGCATACATAATGGAATTTCTTGGAGCAAAAAGAAATTTGTAACAGTTTTACAACTTTTTCTGTTGGCTGCTTAAAAAGTTTCTCTTCTAATGTGTCTCTTTTGGTCATTGTTACAATTAGAAGGGGTTTTTTTGTTGTTTCTTCTGTCTAAATTTGCAAGATCAGTTTTTGGCCTTGCTGGAACTTTTTAGAAATTTTCTTGGGCTTTTTTATTCTATGGGATCTGTGGAGTTATACGGATTTTCTCTTAATCAAACTAATTAATGAATCAGGTTAATATATAAACCTTCTATTTGTAAAAACTGGAAGAAAGTGTAGAAGGTGAGGAAATAAGTCAAGAGCCATCTGGAATCACCTACCCCTCAGTTTTCCAAGTTTTCTCTCAAGAGTGGGGCTGTCACAGGAAGCTAGTCCTAAAATGGTGTTTGATATAGCCACATTACTTTTACAGAAAATATTTCAAAAGGCATGTGCAACAAAAAGAAATGATTTCACCAGCCATAGAAGTTCACTTAAATCTCAAGTAGCATCTCCAAATAAACAGTTTGATTTAACTCTGAGTAAACAGTCTGTAACAGGAAGGAAAGGTACCGTGTTCAGCTGTAACTGCAGCACACGTCACTATAGGCCATCGGTATTGCAATTTGCATGGAAAAACATGGTTTAAAATAGTGAAATCTTTAGAATCAATTAAGCAATATTTATTACAGTATTACTGATAGTCTTGCTAAAAGTTACTGAAGATATTGCTCCTAGCTCTAGCAAATCTCCTTTCCTGAAACCTAGGTTTTAAAAGGGGATTATTTTTGTCTTTTTCTTTTAATCAGCATCATATATATATATATATATATATATATATACACACACCCATGAGTGTATGCAATTTATATATATACATATATATATATACCCATGAGTATATGCAATTTAAAATTAATCCATTTAAAACGTTACATTTGTGGTTAAAACCCATTTCATGTAGTCTGTAGTTTGTGGGGGGTTTTCCCCCCTACATTAAAATCAGCTATGACTAATTTAATTACATAAAAAGTAGAATGAAATCAAGATATTCAGTATCTCTGTTTTCATACTTACAGCAGCAAACAACCTCAGAATTCACAAATTTTTTCTCATAATGCCTTTCTTTGTTGAAACTTTTCTGTTTCTTAACTGGTTTGGATTTTCTAGTAAATAAGATAAAAAGGAATGTTTTTCATTTAGACCTATTCATTTGAAACTGACAGACAAATAGAGGGAGAAAAATACAAGAAAGTTTGGGATGTTTTATTAAGTATACTTTTAATAACAAACAACAATGACAACGAACATAGGAAAAACATTTGGTCTCTATTTCTAGAGGCCAAGACAGGAGCTCAAAAAATCACTTAGTTCAAACTATTTTTCAGACCTTTGAGCTCAGCTCAGGCTTGTCAGGGTTGTTCCATGCTGAAGTGGAGCAACCACAGCCTCCCTGGGAACCTACCCCACTCTCCAGCCCTGTCCCCTGTAAAAAAGTCATACCATCGGTTCCTCTGTCTGTGCTCTGAGAAGGGACCATCTGGAAGACAGCGGAGATAATGTTTTAAGTTACAGGACCAAGATGTATTGAAGGTCGTAGGTATGAGCCTTGAGTGCCTTCTCAGTTTGGTTGTTCACACATCAGAGGGCCAGATCCTGAAATTGTTAAGTACTGAAAATGCAGGACACAATGGAAACAATTTTGTCTCAAAAAGAAAGCTTGACTTAAGCATTATACTATTACCTAGAGTAGTGGCAAATAGCTGTTTTCAAGGACAATGTCTCCTGGTTTTCTCTAATAGAAAAAATGTAATTAATGTGTAAAAGAATTATGTTATTGAACATTAAGGCTAGACCTGCAAGACTTAACATGCTAGATTAAAAAGCTAATGAAATTGAAATTTATGATCCGGTAACCATTTGATCAATGACTTATAAAGTACTTTCCATTGTAGCAGCAATGTAGACAATAAAATTTCATAGGATATTTGTCCTGAATTGATTTACAAAAATATATAAAGTGATCAACTTTATCAAGCAAAGAGAAAACTTACCAGGTTTGCTATTAATTAAAAGGACAGACTTAGTTATGAAATCTTATTTAATTCTGTGCATAAGCAAACTCTTTAAGTTTTGCCCTTTTAGCGTTATTTTAGCCATATTACTTGAATTCCTGTGCAATTATAAACTACATTTTGTCAATAGCAGAGAGATTCAGGTCATTAAGTTTTAATTAATAACACAGACTAATTTGTAATGGTTGAATACCATCAAAGTGACTTCTTATATCTACTTAACATATATCTACTTATATCTAATTATTATGTAAATAAATCTAATGCATTTATGCAATACAGCTTTACCATTATGACATTTTTACGGTATTATTTAAAAACTATGAGTGGTCACCAATTAAATAGTATTTGTTTATTGGTAATTTTAATAAAAGTAGTGATGATCCATAATAATACAACTTAAGCATAAAGCAGCAATAAGGCCATCTACTTCAATAGAATCTAATTAATAATAAAGCTGTGTAATAAAGGATCAAAGTAAGCAAAGTTTAACCTCTGATTTTTGTACAGAGTTACACCAAATTATACTATATTCACAGAACTGCAATCTGTGAAAAAGTTTGATTCCAAACCTACCCAAACATTTTTATATTCTGCAAGAGTTTTATGCACAAAACTATCTTCCTGTATTGGACTTTGAACACATAATTCTGATGATCAGTAAGACTGTTTTTGTGATTAATTTTCAAGAGCACTCTAGTAGATAATTTGATACGTGAATAAATGTGTTCAGAATTCAGCTCAAAAATTACACACACAACCTATACTCATATTAGTGCAGCTTTTCCATGTCTGTCGATGTAAGATTTCTATGCATGAGATAAAAAGATTATTGAACAAGAAGTCCATGTTACTTCTATCATGTGTATTTGAAGTCATTATATATTATAGATCTTGATCAAATTTTATATATCACCATATTTTGCATTGTTCTAATATATATTGTGCATTTTGTTGGTAATAGCTGTTGTATAAAATGTTTACTCTTACTTAGAGCACTAGTGGAAGCTGGTTACTTCCCTCTGTATTAATAAAGAGGTAATATTATAATTTTACAGCTAGATAAACAAACAATAAAAGTCACCTTTGTTTTATGACTCTTTCTCCTCTACTGTGCTACTGTGATGAGAATAGTCTGTTAAATTTATTGGAAATCTGTTCATAAGGGAACAAGACTTTATAAAATACTTTACTTAGTTTGGTAGCAATTAATATTTTTTACCTTAATGTAATATAAATTCAGTATTTCATTATACTGATTTATTTAATAGTTCAATTCTGGAGTTTAATGTAGAGAAGGGAAAACAACTATCATGGAAATGAATATGTTTTTGTTGTAACAATTTCTTAAAATTCAGACTCAGAGTAGGAGTGTACCTGTCATGTTATAAGTATGTGCCCATCATCACAGCATACTATAACCACCAAAATAATCCAATAATATTGGATTCAATGAATGGGAAATCACAACTTGAAGTTATTTGAGATTTCCTGGATATTGAAATACACTCTGCAGGAAGAAAAACCCACCATCTTTTCTGGAAATAAGTTTCTTGCCATTTAACTGATGCTCTAAAGTACAAAAGAAATAATACTTGAAACAACTTTCTAACTTTTAGGATACTTAGGATTCTGTTTTTATAGAAACAGCAGTCGTGTCACTTTTTATTATTGGTTGTTTATGGTTCCAACTCATAGGACCACAGAATCATAGTATATGCTGAGCTAGTAGGGACCCATGAGGATCATCAGGTCCAACTCCTGATTCTGCACAGGACCATCCTCAAGAGTCACACCATGTGCCTCAGAGTATCATCCAAACACTTCTTGAACTCTGGCAGGCTTGGTACTGTGACCACTGCCCTGGGAGCCTGTTGCAGTGCCCAACCATCCTCTGGGTGAAGAATCTTTTTCCTAATATATAACCTAAACCTCCCCTGACACAGCTTCAGGCCATTATCTTGGGTCCTGTCACTGGTCACCACAGAGAAGAGATCAGTGCCCGCCCCTCTTCTTCCCCTCACGAGGAAGTTGTACCTGCAGTGAGGTCTCCCCTCAGTCTCCTCTTCTCCACGCTGAACAGACCAAGTGCCCTCAGTCACTCCTCATACAGCTTCCCCTCAAGGCCCTTCACCATCTTCGTTGTCCTCCTTTGGATGCTCTCTAATGGCTTAGTATGTTTCTGAATTTGCAGTGACTGAAACTGCACACAGTATTAAAGGTGAAGCTGCACAAGTGCAGAGCAGAGCAGGACAGTTCCTCAGGCTCCAGACCCTGATGCTATAACTTTCAGAAATATTTTGCTAAGACTTAATATGAGACATTGTCATCCAACAAGAAGTCAAAACTCTGGTTTATTCTTGGAGGAATCAGAATGGTAGTAAAAGAAAGAAAAGGGTATGAAATACATCCTGATGGCCAATGTTTTCTAAATCCCTAAGGCTGGGTCTAAGCATGAATTGTGTGAACAGCTCTTGGCTAGGACCCCTGTGAGGCTTGGCTGTGTACAGGCACCCTTCAGTATGTGGGTGTGTCAAGAAAACTGCACATGTGAACTGCACAGCACTGAGCCTTTGCACAGTCAGTCAGATCTGTGAGCAGAATATTTGCAACTCAGACAAGTGCTCAAAGTCCACAGCTAACCATGCAGACATGGACTAAGGGACTGAGGAAAGATCTGTTGTACAAAACAGTAGTGTGCTAAGTAAATGTTCCCTAGGCAGTGTTTGGGAAGTGTTAAACACAAGGCTGAATATAGCCAAAGAGGTAATTAAGAGCAGTAGTCTCTTCTCTAGTATAGGACACTGGATATTAATGATGGAGAAGTGCAGTTCTCACATCTTGCCTTGGTTAGGTGCCTAAAAGAAAGGCATGAGAAAAATCATCCAAGAGAAATGTCCCCTGTTCTGCAGGGCTTTGCACTGGGACAGACACAAACATAGAGAAATTTGTATTACATTTCTCTCCTAGGTCTCATTCAGAATTTTCAGTAGGCACTCCAAATGTAGGAACTGCAGCTGAGAAAAGGCTAATGCATTTTATTAAATAACTTACGACACAAAATAATGAACTAGAAGCACAGAATATAATAGAACAAAGTGAAATGAAATAGTATAGCATAGCATAGTTCAAGTTGGAAGGTCCTTGAGAGATCATCTGATCCAACCTTTTATGGGAAAAGTGGCCTAGATACTGGCCCACTACTTCCAGGAAAATCGCACTTGTCCTATCTAAGGCCTCTGGCAGTATGTGCTTGGGAAAAATAATAATTGTTTCTATGCCCATATTACTATTGCTGGGGATTTTATTGTTGAGGAATTTCATTCCTCCATCTTCTAAAGCACAGTATTTGCTGTTGATGGAGTTTCTGGGAACCAGGGTAAGTTGGCTTGTTGACTACATGTATGTGAGGTATGTGAGGGCTGTAGGTATTTATGGTGGTTTTTATGTTGATTAGATCTAGTTGCGAGAGTTTTTGTGTGTCTGAGAATCAGCAGTCAAGGTCTGATGACTCCTCTGAGTACAGATCCCTCTATTCTGTCACATTGACTCCTGAGCCCTCCTCTGGATCTGGCTGTCACATCCACTTTCAGATGCAGTCTAGATTACAAGTGTTCAAGGACTTAATTTTTGAAAGTATTTGGACAAAAGTGAGACCACAGCTAAATGCTCATTATATTGCATTTCAATATAATGAAATGTGTTCAACCCATGTCAGCTGACCCTTATGTGGTATTATGTACCTGATTTTGTCTGTGCGTGCTTGGATAACTGTATTCTGACTGTACATCACACTTGTTTTTCTTTAGTATTTTACCTCAGATTAAGAAATTGTGCTGGTGTGGGAGTCAAGAAGCTTTGCAGAGCCAGGCTACACATAAGGAGAACTGCTTTCAAAACCAGAGCTGAGGGTTTGGTTTTCTTTTAAATTGTGAAGTTCTAGGCATTTGTTATCTTTATCTTGTGGTGGTGTTCCACAAGTGCATATGTTTGCTTGATAATTTTCTGTGACTTGAAAGTATGTGTGCTGCAATAGCCCTCTCCCTAAGCATGGGAAATTCAACCCTGCAGGAACCACTCTGCATAGGCAAAAGAAAAGAAAAATGCCTGCTGATCTTTCAAGTAATATGATAATATGTTCCAGGTACAGAAGGCAAGATTAATACTTAAAAATAGATTCAATAGTATATTAAATTAATAGAAATACAATCTCCAAGCTTTAATATTTAATACTTAACAACAATCTCCACTGGTAATACAGCAGTGATAACGACCTGCAATAACAAATATATGATTTTTTTTCTGCTGCTGATAAACCTTTACAAGATAGGTTGCCATCTCTCTCCCTCTTTTTTGCTTTTGCTTTTGTAGCATGTCATGTAGTATGTATAAACTCTGTTTAGAGAGATAATTTGCCACAAATTTTTTCACAATGTAAAAGGTTACATATTCAGAGAAAGTCAAGCAGTAAAGCAGAAAATATCTGCTTGAATGAGATTTTTTTCTTCTTTTTTTTTTTTTTGTGTAATGTTATATTCTCTGCAGTACAGGAGGAAGTAATGGTGTTAGAAGATGTAAAACTCATTTCTTATTATTATTGTAATACTGACCTTGGCATTTTGTAAAACAGCCTCCATTTAAAAACAATAAGAAAAAAGAACAGAGTGAATATACTGTTGAAATTAGAAAACAAATACTTAAGAGATACTTAGGGACTAGTAAAGAGAACTTTAATTTCCTGTGGTTTTCTGTCCTCTAAATTGAGTTTTGAAGTATAGCGCCATACACAGCCACTGGGAATTTCAGACCCATAGAACTCTCTACCTTGTTTCAGGCAGTAGAAATAAAAATTTTGGAGATATTACAGCAAAAATGTTACAACCACAAGCTCTCCTCTTAAACATCCAAAACATTATAAGCCATATTAATATGTAAGGAAACAAGGAAAATAGAAAATAGTTAAAAAAACCCACCTCACTTAAGATACCTTAAACACAACATTGTATAGCAAAATATCCCCAAACCTGAAGCACATTTTTATTCCAAGGAAGTGCACTGTGTTTTGTTGCTACTTATAACCCTTTGAAAGGACTGGATGTAGTCTCATGTGGTTGGCTGTGGTTATGTCATGGGCTTATCTCAAATGGCTTAGAGGACTTATGTCAACAAGAAAAAAAACGAGACAAATAGTGTGAGAGTTCAGAAGGGTATACTAACTCCCTCTGTCCCTAGGTATAATTGCAGAGATGAAAAAAACATAAGGGAAACAAATGTGACAGACATCAGAATGTTAGTGTTAAGGGAGGTTGCCCCTTTTTTATTTTATTTTATTTTATTTTATTTTATTTTATTTTATTTTATTTTATTTTATTTTATTTTATTTTATTTTAATGCAGTCTCATGTTTTCAGGCTGAGAACAAGAGCCTTATTTCACTATAGGTCTATCTGAGAAAATTAGCAACTATATATTTTATATGTTTTATGTTAGCCTTCAGCACTTCATCACCATTTAAAAGGAGAGAAATCTGCAGGAAAATGGCATATGGAGAATAATTCAAGGAGTAGAAGTTTAGTCTCACTAAAGGTGAGTTTCACCTTGCAGGTTAAAATACTCAAGTCATGATGTCTTCATGTAGCATTCAATGTATTTGCCTGGACATAGGCATCTTGCTGCTAGCAAGTGTGGAGCTATGAGGGAGCTGCACCTTTCAGGAACAGGGCTAGTATACAGGAGGGGTGCTCCAGGTTGTCTCTGATGGTACTACATACCTATGCTTAAGCAAATGAGTCTTCCAGTAGGTGTCTAAATAAAAAATACTTGTCTAAACCATCATTATATACAACGGTGTTGCAATCTTTGACAAAATGTAGTAACTTGATGTGAATATACGTGTAAGCTCTGCTGTCTGTGTTTAATGGGTACTTAGACATCTAGGATATAAACAATTATCTACATGTGAGTATCTAATTTAATTTCTTCAATGACAAGATTTCAATGACACAGATTAAAAATGGTTTCTGGATAGTCCTGAATTAACAAATCTGCATATCTAAAAGAGATATCCATCAACTTAATAGAGGCTTAGTGACTTGATTTTATTCTTTTAATTGAGTGTAAAACAGATAATGTTTGTGGGCTTCATTTGGCTTAAAAAAATCACAGAGAAAATAATTGCATTAAGTTCAACACAGCATTTTAAATATAAGTGTGAACTCAAATCCAGTGCTAAGTGACCTCTGATTTTTACATAAGGAAAAGAAGTGTGTAGTGGTTCTTATTTACAGTGACATATTTTTCTGAATGATCCATTGTTTAAAGCTTCTTGAAAGTGAAAACAATTGGGAGAATGTAAGGATGCTTATAAAAAATTATGTCCAGAAATTTCTGCATTTTAGGAAATTCACAATGAGAAACTACTTTCAGCTAACTGGGAGGTTTCATTTTACATGAAATACAGGAGAATTAAGTGAATGTTTCATAGCTGCGTATTTCAAAATCTCAATTTCCATTCCGGATACCTTGCAAAAGTCACAGTTCTGGGGTACCTCATGTTACAGATAAGTGCTTCAAACCTCAGATTGCACAGTAAATGACTGAGTCTTACTTAGGTCTCAGTTATAGCCTAGATTTGTGCTCTGATCACTATTGGGGATAAGGCATGATTCAGCATGAATACAGCAGTGCTAGAAAAAAAAAACTTTCACTCTTTTTTTTTTTTTACATATATATGGAGGAAAAGTACAATTGATAAAAAATGCAATCAATAAGAGCAATTTGTCATTTTAACATAATTTTGCACTAATAAAATGTTTTTGTTGAGGATATCATTTTCCTTTCTCACTTTGACAGCTCTTATACTTCATAAAACTACTCTAATATTCACTGGATAAAAGGGAGAGAGTCTGACATTAGTTACAAGGCAAATGGAGTAGTAGCTTTGAATATCACAAATCTAAATTTATATTCCTTAGAATGCTGGGATGAAAACAGATGAGTTTGGATCTCCCACTGTGCAACAGGACAGTGCCTGTTCTGAGAGTGCTTCCTCTTACTAGCTCATCCTCTTTCCCTGTTGGCTTTGGAGCTAGAAAACTAAAACTGAAAGTAGTGTTCCATTGAAATGAAAGTGGATGTTCAAAGTGACAAAGTGGCAAAAAATTTTCAGACTGTTCCTGTTTGCATTGCTCTGGCAAACCTCTAAATCATACCCAAAGGGCAACATTTGCAGGAGCAGAGCTGCGTTGTTCCCCTAACTGAATCATTGCTCATTAGCCTTATCTTTAGTAACAATTTTCATTTCTCATGCTATGCAGGCCCAGTGAATCTTAGGTAACGTGGCTGTAGGCTGGGTACAATACTTATGCACACACCCTGCAGTAGATTTATTAAGGTACAAGAGGATGAATCTCAAGGGCAGCACATAGAAACCTGCACAAATCACTTTTACAGATTCCTTTTTAATGATATCATCCCAATGGATCATTTTTGTACAGTGAGTCATAAATTTCCAAAGGATTATTTCATAAAAAAAATAAGAATTAGGTCAAATATGGGATTTTGATTCTCAGTGATGCAATATACAGCAGTCATGTTTTCTCACGTCAATTATAAAGATCATGAATTTGCAGGACAACATGGACATGGGAAAGCAGGGTGGTGTACCAGGGCTGCCAGTTGTTTTTGCTTTGAATACTGCTGTGATATCCTCTTGATACTGCTATAAAAGTGACCAGAGCTTTTCCTCTTGATAATTCATTCTGATTAGGTATTTCGCTTTGGAATATCTTTTCTAATTGAATATAAAGGGCTCTTTTTTATTACTGCCATTAACTACTAATCCCATTCTTTCCTTCTCTTGTTCTTAATATTTTATTTTTTTAAAGTCTTACACCACAGCAAAGGAGGTTAAATCCCATATAATTTGAAAAAGTTTAAATTTAGAAATATAAAATATAGAATTCAAGAAAATGTTTGTAAAAAACACAGTAACACTTTCTGATAAATTCCCTGATTGGAATAGTGACATCATGTTGACCAACATTTATAGATTTATTCATCAGCTTTTCTTTCCAATATGTTGCAGGGACTGCACAGGTGGCACCAGTTTCCTGTCTAACATTATTGATTTTTATAAGCCACAAATAAATAAATTTTAAAAAATCTTCAAAATCTTTTAAAAATAGGCTCATTTAGATGGCAGAATGAAGACTGATACTGAACTGCAATCATAAACCATATGAAATTCAACAAGAAAATGTTAGATTCTGCACCTGGGGTGTAGCAACCCTGGATGTACATACAGATTGGGGAATGAGATGCTGAAAAGCAGTGCTACGGAAAGGTACCTGGGGATGTTGGTTGATGGCAAGTTGAATATGAGTCAGCAGTGCCCTGGCAGCCAGGAGGGCCAACTCTGTCCTGGGGGGCATCAGGCAAAGCATTGCCAGCCAGTCAAGGGAGGGGATTGTCCCACTCTGCTCTGCACTGGAGCAGCCTCACCTTGGATTTTGTGTGCAGCTTTAGTCAATGCAATGTAAGAAAGATAATAAGCTCTTAGAGAGCATCCAAAGGAGGACAATGAAGATGGTGAAGGACCTTGAGGGGAAGCTGTATGAAGAGTGACTGAGGGCACTTGGTCTGTTCAGCCTGGAGAAGAGGAGACTGAGGGGAGACCTCATCGCAGTTACAACTTCCTCGTGAGGGGAAGAAGAGGGGCGGGCACTGATCTCTTCTCTGTGGTGACCAGTGACAGGACCCAAGATAATGGCCTGAAGCTGTGTCAGGGGAGGTTTAGGTTATATATTGGGAAAAAGATTCTTCACCCAGAGGATGGTTGGGCACTGCAACAGGCTCCCAGGGCAGTGGGAGAGTTCAAGAAGTGTTTGGATGATACTCTGAGGCACATGGTGTGACTCTTGCGGATGGTCCTGTGCAGAGCCAGGAGCTGGACTTGATGATCCTTGTGAGTCCCTTCCAATTTGTCATATTCTGTGATTTTGTGATTCTGTGATCTGTGATTCTGTGAGTTTAGATTTATTATATTCTAGTGCTTAATTTTTATATTGTCTGACAAAGAAATACCAGAAGCCTGTGTCACAGAATATGACTGGTAGTTACATGTTGAGGATGAAAAAGGAATTCTACATATATAAATTCATCTAGTTCTGGGAAATAAGTAAACTTAGAGAATATATTCAACCCACTTCATAACAAAGAATGGACTGATACAAAGATTAATGAGAAGGGTAGAATTTTAGTTGCTGGCTTTTTATTTGACACAGAGTTGATCCTGAATATAATTACATGGATAAAGAAAGTCTGCCTTTTTGAACAATTGATGGATTTTTTTTTTTTTAAACTCACTCTGGTTGGCAGTTTTGAAAAGTTTTATTCCTGAAAGAAGAGTTGTCTTCTACAAACAAAGAGAGCAGTATTTTACCACAGAGAGTTGCCACCAGGTTGTTTGAAGCACTGGGAGTTGTTTGTATTTCTGTCATGAAATAAAAAGGGTTCTGAAACTATCGGAAAGGTGTAGAGACTAACTTAGTAATAACCATCTTCAAGAACTGGTCAAAGTGAACTAGAAAATTGCATCAGAGCAGGAGAAATACCCAAGGAAAATATTAGCCAACTCTGACATTTTACTCCTAAAATCTTCTCAGGGTAGTAACAGAACTGTGTCCATTGCAAGTAGCCCTCTGGCCCACAAGGAACAGCGGAGCACAGAAACTGGCAAAAGGGTTTATTCTGCTCCTCATCTTGCCATTACTGTTAGTATGACAGCAAAGCAAAATGCATTAACTGTTATTCTCATATAGAAATGAGTAAAGAAAATGATGCTTAGATATGCACAGGGGTCCTTACTTGGATACTAAGGTAGCATGAGACTTGTGTCTATAAAAGTCAGAGGTCATAGCATTCCTTTGCCAAAGTTTACCAATTTTTTTTTACAGTGAGAAACACGATCTTTATTTAAAACTGTTTACATTGATGTCTTTATTAGGAACCACAGATGACAGCTAAAGGATTATGTAAATATGATTTTTTTTCCTTGCTATTGTGCTGTATAATTGTTCTCTCTTGCTCCCTGCTATTAAGTATAAAATGTACAATAACTGTATTATGGTCTTAATCAATGCTATTATAATGTTAGAAGCCATAATGGTGTGCCTTACTGGCTTCATATGTAAGGTCTAGGTAAATTCAAACTCTTTTTCTAATTTAAGTGAGGAGGGCCATATTTCCTTCAGCTCTCTGGTTAGGTCAGCACAGAGCTTTGTTGGGGCTCACTCATGGAGTAAAATTTTTTCTTAACACTGACTTGAGAGTCAGCACAACTTTACTATTAAAGCCCTAGACCTCCCTTTATGCTCAAGGTTAAGGAGAACCTCCTTTCTACTGGGGCTAATAATTCTGTTTTGTTTAGAGGTAAATGAAGCTCAAACACAATAATACTGTAGGCAAAACAATGAAATATAGGCTTATTTGTATATTTATAGCCTCATACAAATTGATAGCTCTGCACAGTTTTTAATTACTTCTGTTATTAAACATTCTTATAGAAGCAATAATAGTTTTGAAGAAAAAAACCAATGTTTAGCATTTCATAGCAAAAGTAACCTTCATCAGCCACTTGACCTTTTTCAGCTTGCCTTGAGTTTACTTCAAAGGAGAAAGCCAGTGAGCAAAACTTTGTAATTTCAGACGTCTCCCACCCTTTTACCAACTCAAGACTTGGTAGCTAGAAAGATTTCTGGATTCAGCTGACCATTTTCTGTGCAAGCAAAGAGAAAACAGAAGGAAAGAAATGTGAAAAGTATCACAATAAAGCTACAAGCCTTCCTCACCTTTTATTTTTAGCTTTGTTTTGTGGGAGCAGAGGGTTTTAAGCTTGCCTCCTGCCTGTGAAAGGTAACAATTGCACTTGATAGCAGTCTGCACCGAAAGCACCAAAAGGTCTTCCCAAACCATGCTCTTGTGCTGTGTTAGCTGGAATTCCTCCTTTGATTCAGAAACCTCACACTTTGCAGATCAGTGTATTATAAGGAAGGGAAATTATGAGTATGGTGACCAGAGACAATAATCTTACTAGCAAGGTATGTAGAAAGAGCCAGACCTCCACACTAATATAAAGATTGTTAGTAGTTATGTAGTACTGCATTAAGGAGTATCATCAATTTGACCCACAGACCATATTCCAGGCAAACTTTCATACAGTCCATTGCATACCTATCAGTCAGCAGAAGTCACAAGTGTCAGATTACTCACTTAATCAGATTAGTTTAGGACTTCATATTTAAAGTAGAAAGACAGTAATATAAATTCTTTAGAAATGCATTCACGTTTCATTGCTACTCACTGATCTCAAAACTCCAGACCATAAATGGTTTGTTTTTGGCACATATTTGTGCATATTTGTACATATTTTTTTGGTGTGCAACGTTTCTATTTAAGTTGTATATCTGTTGAAATGCAGGTAATAACTAATCAGCAGCTAATATTTGTTAAGAAGTAGTATTCCTCCTTTCTTTGACCTAAGGGAATTCTCTCAATGAATACTTTTACTTACTGAGATTTTAATTGAGAAAAATACATTAGAACATGCTGTAGTTAAGTGTGCTTACTGGTGGCTAAGTGTTCTTGGACATGATGGTTAGGAGAATCTGCAACACAGATCCCTACAAATTTGCCCACAAAACTGCTAAAACAATGGAAATTCTGTCATAATCGTGTAGCAATTTGGGCTCTGCTCCAAATGAGAGAATTCCTTTCAAAGTGTGCATATGGCAAGAGTAACAAGTTGATCATATTTTAAGTAATTTAGGTGCTTACTTAAAATTGCTTGATCAAAGTTAGCAGTGTTATATGAAAAATACTAGACGGAAAAGAAGTAGACTGGGATTTCCAGGATAAAATGAACAGGAGAGTAGTAAAACAATGCAGGAAAGGATGCTGCTGTGCTAGGGAGCTGCCCACAGGGAGTTCTCCAGAATCAGCTTTAATTAATGTTCCAGTCCCCAACCCTTGCACAAAAGCTGAGATCTGATAGAGACTGCTAATAGTATAATGCTATCCTTTATCATTTTAACTCCAAGGAATACATCATAAATGAAATGAATGACATAGAAGACCGGAGTAACAGAAATAGCCTGAAGTATCATAGTGTAAAAAGGTGAGGCCAGAAATGTGTGGTTACTTAATGAAATCTCTAATTATGAAGAAGTATTTATCAGTAATGTATCACTGAAAAAGAGGCAACCTCAGGATAATCCTAGAAATAATATCAAACATGAATATTTTGCAGCCATGGAAAGGGCAAGTATGTAACCAAAATTTATCAGAGATGTTTTCACCAGAGCAAGGGTATAACTATACTGACCAGAAAGACCTCATCTTAAATACAATGGCTTTGCTTAGGAAATGTGATTTCAAATGGGAATAAGGCAGACAAGGGCTGCAAAAATATGACAGAACCTAGAACACCAGGTGAGTGTGACAGGCATTGTTTCATGTAGCCAAATAAACTGGAGACTGTGAAGGAACAGAAATGCTGTATGTAGGTAGAAGAGTATACATAAACTCTAAGGAAAGGAGAAAAAAAAAAAAAAAAGAAAACAAAACAAACCCATATGTTTTAGTCTTGGCTGTAGAACAAATGCATCTAGAATGGCCCAGAAAGAAATCTGATGGGAATTTGGATACTGGATCATTAAAACATTGGGATTCTGGAAATACAGAAGAAATGGAAGTAAAAAACAACCTAACTGTTTACACAGTGCTAGAGCTGACATCTGCAAGGGGTGGTATTTGTTTTCTCTTGGGATCAGTAGGAAGTTGGGTGTACTTTGGGAAAGCTAGGGTCAGCCATTTTCATCTCAATGTGAGGACAAGTAGGTGGGGAATTGATATGCAGACGGAAAAATCAGTTATGTATCAGTTCAGTTAGTTGTATGTTTTATTAGAGATTGAGAAGAAATTTCTGTGAAGATCAAGCAGGTTAAGACTAAAATTTAGTATTTGGTTTTGTCTTAGTATTGAACATAGAATATTTCCATAATAATTTGAAAGTTGGACATACTGCACTATATCAGAAGTCCTCAAAGTTAAACATCTGCTACTATAGTGGTGGCATACTGAAATCCCAGAATTTCAAAACAACAGATGGAGACCACACCACTGCTTTACCTCCCATGGCTTTTTTTACCTAACAAGATTCATAAGTGTACTGAAAGACTGCTGATTTTTAAAATCATTAAAATTTAAAAGCATATATTTGCAGAAATAAACATTTTCCCACATTAAAAAATCAAACCCAAAACAAAACAACAAAAAAAACCCTGAATGGTTCTAAAGAAAGTAGAAAAATACATGAGTGAAAGAGCACTGTGATTTTAAATTGAGACTGTCACTATCAAAGTGGCTTCTTCCATGAAGATGTGAAACAAAAGAGAATGCATAATGCTGAAAGATGATCACAGGTCTGTTAGTGAAATATGGCAAGCTGTTCCTGGCATGGCTGGACTCACATCTGGGAATACCTGGAAATTTAAGTAGTCTCAGCAGAAGAAAATAGTCCATTTAAGGCTTCAGTGACTGTTATGATAAAATAAGTCTCTAGTGTCATTTCTTTCTACACATTTTTAGCTAGTAAATTTACCTCTCATTGACAATTTACTTCCTTAAACATAAAAGTCAATGTCAAAAAATGCCATTTGAAATTTTTGAGACTCCACTATAACTGCCTTTTAAATTTCCTTGATTAGCACAGAAAATATGGAACAGCTATTAAACTGCTGTTCCCCTAATAAACATTAATTATAAGACAGCAGGTGATTAATCACTGATAATGAGCTATAGATGACTTTTAATGGTCAGCTAATAGTGTCATGGGCCTTTAATGCTGAAAATAATTAAAATTAATAATAGATTGTACGGTGAATACACTTGATAAAAATATGCTTACAGTTCAAAAAGCAGGCACCCAGACATAGGAGGAATATCTTTCCCTGTAACCATGGCACTTTTTAGCTCTGTATTTTAGCTCTGTGTTTAGGCACTTGCAAGGGGAGAAAATCTGATTTATTGTTCCAGTTTTAAGGACCATTTGAGACAGAGCTTGAATTTGTGTTACAATTTATGGCTGTTGTTTTTAACTCTGAAGGTGAAAGTCCTAACCAGCATGCTGAAGTTATTCTTCTTTTGTTCTTCCTGACACAAGAAATCTTTAATTATAGCACAGAGAGTGAATTTGTAATGGAAAGAAATCTTTTCCATCACCTTTCCACTTCTGGAACAACCTATAGATTATTACTAAGGTACTTCTGTGAAAACAGAGATGTGAGTTAAAATCTCTCCCTGGCTGCAAAGAAAATGTAATCCTGGCCTTTCCTTTCTAAATGGTTATAAGTGTGATGCTGCTCTGTAAGGTTCTGCCTTTAGGGGAGAAAGAGCAGTTTTTTAACAGAAACAGAGTTACAGTCCTGAAAGGGGTTTCAAAACCATCAACATTTTGCACCTTAATGTTGTTCACAATCCGACAATGTCCTTGTCTGCTCATTCTGTCCTGTTGGATCATGTCAACAACCTGTCATTCAATTGTCTCTTTGCTGGGAACCAAGCTCTGCCCTCATACTCTGTGATAGCCTGAAGATTTGTCAGTTCTGCTAAGCTCTCTCTATCCTGGTAGATACACAGTACAGGAGGGTTTGCATCTCTGGGACTAGACTTTCTCCTGGTCTAAGCAGATCTAACCTTTGTACTCAAACAGGTCCCATCCATACCGATTGGTTCCTTCTGCACATTATCTCTCAAACTCTGTTTAGCATTGGTGAGAAAGTGCTAGTTTGCCAAGACCAAAGCCATGTCAGAGAGTGTGCTAATAATAAAATAGCACAGTCAATTGTAGGATGGTGCTTGAGCTCATGTCGTGCAGAGGTGCAAGGAAAAAGAAGTAGGAGTGAAGAATAAGAAAACTATGAAGAAAATTAAGAAACAGAAGAGACTGGAATAAGAAAAGGAAAAATATAAAAAACAGGGAAGAGTAGATGTAGAATGACAAGATCAATAGTAACCACCTTTCAATTTTTCATGGATTGGATTTATCTGCTCTGGGTTTGTTCTGTTTTGTTTTGTTTTTGTTTGTTTGTTTTTAAATTTCAATGGATTGTTTATATTTAACTAGATTTAAAAAAAAAAAAAGCAAAGCAAATGTAAACTATTCTAAAAAGTTTAATATCACCATTCAACGGACAGTGTTGACAGTTGCAGCTGATGTCCTGAAAGTCAAATAATGAAATAATAATGTTGCATTTCAATATGCCTTGACAATATTGGAGAGTAATAACCTACCAATATCAAAAGGAGTATTTATGTCATAATTTTGTATAAATGAGTGAAATAAACCATGACATTGCTTTGGCAATACTGCTGCTTTCAAGGCTGAATATTTGGCATTATGACATCCATTATTATTATTATTGTTACTATTTATCTTTGTAATTATATATTTTTTTTTTCTAATTAGGGATGATTCCTTAAAAGGACATCTGGGTAATTTGAAACTTTCAGGAAAATTGTAGTGTTTTGGATGAGACCTCATATGACCTTGCTGTCAGATTTTAGATAAAATATAAACCCAACCTGCTAAGTGCTCATAGTCATTAAAGAGCAGAAGATAGTTTTTTGAAGAGTTGCACTGTAAAGCACCCACAGCACTGGCAAAATTCCAGTGTGGAAAATTGCATTCTGCCTACTGACAATTGCCTCTTCTATATCAAAAAGCAAGATGTGCTTTTTACCTGTTGTCCTAGATATTAGACATTTGGCTAACCTGGAACATGTTGCTAAATCCATCACATGCTTATCTACCTTGCTGAATTGTCACCCTGATTCATTTATTAAGTCTGTTAAAGAAGTGTCCCATTTTTAATCAGTGAGATGGCAATTTAACTTCTGTACAAAATACGAGAGAGTATTACACAAAATGTCCAGGCCAGAATTTCAGAAGCTAATTTTTCAGGAAAATGACACACTAAGTTTCTTGTGTTAATGATACTTCTGTCTCAATGTACATTTCTTGTATACTGTGAAACACATTTGAACTCTCTTCCTTTAAACACTTGAGTACTTGCAGTTTTAGGCACCTGCAAAACCCCATCAACTTTGTGCTGCAGATATACAAATTGCATTTTTTATTTATAAAGAGGAAGGATGAGAATTTTAAAAGCTCAAATTACTTGACTGGTCTTCTGCTAATACTGAAGCTGGAGAAAATTTAGGATAATGTTGAACTCTTCCACAAATACCTTAATTGCAAAGGCAAGTGATTAGATCATCCTTAATTCTTTTTAAAGACAGTCCTGTTGAAACAGAACCTAAGTCTTATCAAGTAATATGGTGAATGTCAGTGGAAAGGATAATGCATATGTGCAAGATGATACTGTAATCAGCTATCCCAGAGCTCAAGAAGCAGCAGCTACAAAGGGTCATGAAAGCACCGTGAGATCCTGCAGGAGGAATGGCAAAGTACAGCAAGATCATTGTCTTTATTTTAGTAATAGGGCTGCAATTAGGACAGGATTGCTTTTTCCTTGTTTTGCCCTGTAATTACATATAACATCTTTGATAAGATTAAGTGATGTGACAAATTATTCATTTTTGCTTGGTTTAAAATAACAACGGTGCATGTTTTCAGATAAGCAGATAATTTAAAATCTCATCATCAAACTCATGTATCAGGACCTATTCAAAGATTGAAATCAGTCAGGTTCTGTTTCATGTTCAGGCATATAATTTTTGCAATGTAAAGAGACATAATGCTTCCATAGCAACATATCAAATACATCAAATCCATGCCTTGAAAGCCACTGTCGTTAGTTTTACATGAATGTTCAACTATTCTGAAGAAAAAAGTTTTTTGTTTATGCTTTATATATATTTATATAAAAATGTGCAAATACCTGGTATTTTTAATTGCTGATTAAGTGAAACTTATTCTATATACCAGTGAACCTAAAGACAATCTCCCACCTTTGTCTTACATTTTGTACGAAATCTATTAGTAGATGGACGTTTAATAGCTGTACAAGTGTATCTTAATGAACCTTAGGATGGTATAGCTTTCCTTGTAATTGCTGATAACTATGTTGCTTTACTTTTAAGATCATGCATGCTTATCAGAGATGCCATTGACTTGTACTTGTTCTGTTTATTGATTACTTAATTAGTCTCCAAGATAGCTAATCAGAGACAAATTCAAGTGTTTAAGCATCTCTTGCTGTGTCTTATTCTGAGCACAAAATGGTGGAGCAGCTGTGTGATTTAGAGAAATAAATTAACCCCACTGAACTGAATTAGTTCGAATCATTGTATTACAACACTGGTGTAGCAGTATGAAATTAATTTGGGGAAAGCTGGTATGCTGACTCATCCTCCCAAAAATTACTGAAAATAAGACTTCTTGGCATCTCAAATAATAGAGAAGAGATTTTTTATCCTTTTCCTTCTACAGTATTGTTTACTAAATGTAGCCTCTAACAGTCAGAATAAAAAGGTTTTTGCTCACAACAACAACCTCTAGGGATTTCTTTCTCACAGAAATAAAATCAAGCAAATGTCAACATTCTTAGTAGCAAGCATTATATACCATTGGTGAAGCTGGGTAAATAATGGACTGTGGGGCAGGGCTATCTCTCTCTATAAATTTAAAAACTGAGCTTAAGCTAACACAGTGCTTTGTTTTGGCAAAAAAATTACTGTCTTTAATTGGCTCTTTTAAAGTGCTATTGAAAGTTTATCTCGAATAACATTTCAGAAAATATTGAGAATAAAAAGTTTCAAACTAAAGAATGAGATCTTTTTTTATAAAAAACTTGATACTACATTTATATGTTTTTTTGAGAAACTGTGTTGCTTAATGAATTGTTCAACATATTTTATGCAAATTTGCATTATTTGGGTTTATTGAACCTGTTTTACTAAACAAAGGGCTTGGTGTAAAAAGCAGCACACAGCTCTGCCCATAATGACACCATGCGTAAGAGTAGTCTAAGTATTGACCTAAGAGTGGGCATTCCATATTTATAATTAGGCATTAATAACTATTTCCCATGTTGCTAGAAACTGAAAAGAACCTTACTTTTCCAATTTTGTCCTCATTACAGAAATAAACCATAGATCCATTCAGAAAACACTTTTTCTCAGGTTTTAATGAAGTATTTGATGTTAATATAGGGAAGAACTTTTTCTGCTACGTAACTGTTTACATGGAATTAATCATAGAGTCATAGAATGGCTTGGGTTGGAAGGGGACCTTGAAGATCACCAAGTTCCAACTCCCCTGCTGTGAGCAGGGACACCTTCAACTAGATCAGGTTACTCAGAGCCCCATCCAACCTGACCTTGAAGTCATGCCTCCCAGTAATTGCTGACAGTTTTACCAGGTGTTCAGTGTACATTTTGTGATTCTTTCTGAAAGATGATCAGAAAAACACAGCACATTAATAGGTCTCTTTCTGTCTAACACATGTTTTCTAGCCCTTTTCCCAATATAGGCTGGAGTCCAGTACTCAAGAGTGTCTCTTTATTACCCGATAAACTGCTTTACCATGATACCCACAGCTGTTAAATAT
Source organism: Sclerurus mexicanus (assembly GCA_013396755.1). NCBI lineage: Eukaryota > Metazoa > Chordata > Aves > Passeriformes > Furnariidae > Sclerurus > Sclerurus mexicanus. Next base: position 1,239,490 of record VWZF01004274.1, read on the forward strand.
GAGAACAAAGCAATGGTGTTCAAGGCTCCTATGGTGACTGTAGACAAGAGGGATGTGAAGATTCGCTTAGCAATCACTCTCACATTTAAGCTCAAAGGACACAGAACCAGGACAGCATGTTAATAAAAGCCATCAGAGAAGAAAAGCAAGGGGAAAATAAGAGAAAAAATAATTTCTGAAAATCTTTACTAAAAGTAATTCATCACAAGTGAGACTTGGAAATACGGAACATCTTAACTGTAGCTAGAAAATCTGTACATCATGTTTACTTCCAATAAATATATCATCCTATGATTAATCACCATTCAAAAAAATAACAAACTTGGAAGAGAGAATACCTGAATCTAGTGCTTGAAAGAGTAGCTACATTCTAGTTATCACTTACCAGTATTTTGCCTAATGTTCTGAAATCAGTCAGCAGAAAATATCAATTGAATTCACAATTTTGTAACACCTTCAGTTGAGAAGTGACTTTTTTTTGTGTTGAGTCTGACTTTTTCCTGAAGTTTTTATGCTACTCAGGCCAGTAAGGATTCAGATTTCATTCTGACTTTATATTTGCATGACTAAAATTCAACAGTATGCTTATTAAAACACATAGTCAAAATTGATAACTCCTATATATACCCAATTTTATAATTTAAAAAATCTAGGGTTTATTTCATTATTTGAAATCAGATTTCATGTGAAAACTTTATTAGACTGAATTCAGCAGCTCTTAGAATAAAAATGTTAGGCCATTCCCATTTACCTATAGCAACAGAAATGAAGTTAAGACACTTCTAGTGAATACCTCTAGTAATTTAATTTCTTTGTCTACTCCTTTTTTAAAATGAACATAGTGTTCCATAAGTATTGAACTTACATTCAAATAAGCATAACTGAATATGGGACATGGAGAAAACCAATTTAGTAAATATTACCACTGCACTGGTTTTTTGCCTGTTTTCTTTTTATGTCAAAATAATCATTATTCCAACTAGTAGAAGAAGAGAAAGATCATTTAAAATCATTCTTTAAAGAAACAAAAAGTTAAGCTTCTCCAGAAGAAACACACAGCATATGTTGATTTTTCAAAAGTGCACACTAATCTACTAACAAATGTTGTTGATAGAATACAGAGAATGCAAAAACATGATGGCATTGAAGTCTGACAAAGAAAAAGAAAAACCATGGAAACTTAAAAATAACTACTAATAAAATCAGAAAATTGGAAGAGTGCAAGACTTACTTGATATTATTTATGTGACTTTCATAGACAGGTCTTGTAGTCTTTGAGGACATACAATAATCAGTCCAGTGCCATTATAATCCTCTTGCAAACCTTAAATACAGACCAAAGGAGTAAAAATTAATCACGACAGTCATTTGTTCTCCCAAGTACACAGTGCATCCAAAGCATCATTTACTGTCTACACCACAAGATTTCACAACACAAAGAGATTACATATTATCATTAGGCTGTTCAAAGCCATTGGACCTAAAGGATGAATTTAGTAAGTTTTGTTCTTAACATCATGTCCCAGCTCTGAATAAAAAGAAAAAACCAAAACCTATTGACAACGGGAGTTTAGATAAATTCAAACTAACAACTGGGATGTGGATGAACATTTAGTCATTTTATTGTTATGGCTCAATTATTACTATTTTTTTAGAAAGACATCTAGCCAACACACTAAGCATACTAAGTAATGTTCTGAAAAGTTGAAAAATAAGTTATTTGTCTAAATGCCAGTCTAAGATGCTTTGTATTATCAAAAGGAAAATGTCAGTAGTTCCCTTAACTGCACTGAAGTTCTTCAAAACTAGGAGCTTCAAACAGACAAATAAATGGGTTATTTAATAAAGATCCAACATTAATTACAGCCAGCCTCAAATCATCTTAACCTAAGATTCAATGTTTTTCCTTCCGAACCTTTATTCCTACATTCCTAGTGCATGAATAGAGGTTTGAGAAGTGAATAACTTTCTGGTCTCCCTAGTGCCTCTCAGGAATTGCACAGAAATGACAATAGCAGAAGTGCTTCAAAAAATGAAAGGAACAGCCAGGAACAAACAGTTCCTGGAGACTCCAGTGGAACAGGAAGTAGCAGGGTAACATTGCCTCCCTCCCTTTGCCAAGAGCATTTCAAAGATAATATTCTGTATCCTTGGAAATGTTAAGATTCATGAATTGCCAACATGCCAAGCCCATGGTTTAGAAGAATTCTTCTAGTATTGCATAGTTTAATCTCAAATCTACCCCAGGAATCATGTCTCTGATAGTGGATGCATATGTAGATTAGCTAGCTCTGCAATGGTGACTTCATGTACTTCTGGTTTTAGTTCCGAAAGTGGATTTATCGGTGAGTAGCTTTTCTGATTATGATAGTTGCTATTAACTCCATAGTCTCTGGAAAATTGTGCTATCTTTTATTTAAGGTAAAAAGAATCCACTAAAAGCAGATGGCTTTGAAATTTATTAGACTCAATATATTAACATTCTTCTGTCTATGCTTGAACAACTAAATAATACCCTTTTAATTCCTCTAACAATTGAATTTTAAATATTCAAATAAATTTATTTGCACAATGGGATTTTTAGAAAACTATAAGGCAAACCTCTATTTGCACTTTGGGCTTGTTTTGCAAAGATTTAATACTAAGAAAGAGCAGAATGAAAAAAAAATCAGAGAGAATTATAACAGCAATGTTGTGGGATTTTTTAAAAACCCAAACATTTTTTTTCCTTTACTTTTCTACAGTGGTGCAGATAATTGAAGATCTACTTTGGTTCTGATCAAGCAGAAATTGTTCTCATGCTAAATATACCTTTTCTGCTAGAATGTAACATCCTGTTGAGTTACTGAAGTACATTAGCTCTTTTTATTTTTATGCACATGCATCACAAATGCCTCATTAAGAGGCATTAACAAATTAAAAAATTTCCTCATTAAGAAATAAATCTCAGGGGAAAAAAAAAGAAGCAAAGTTTTTTTGAGAATGGTACCCTGTTGTACTTTTAGTTATTGCAGTGGATATGTCTGGAAGATCTTGCTTTCAAAACTGAATTCCATGGAAGTATTAAACTGTCCAGCTTGTCATGTTTGAAAACATAAATGTTTCTAGAGTCATGAATATAAATGTTTGTTTCTGTATGTTTTGAAAGAGAAAAATAAAAACTGCTCATACTCTCAAACAGCTTTCAATGATCTACATTTAATGCAATTCCATATGTGGCCTGCCAGGTGAGAGGAGAACAGTGAAGTGTCAAAATAAAAAGAAAAATCTCATTCCTCTCTCCAATCTGCTCAACAAGAAATGCAGGGACAGCAGAATTAGCACTGTGTACAGGTGGTCCTGAGGCTATTCCAGTCCAACCTCAGTGCTGCTCAGCAGCTGCTGCTCAGAGGACTCCCCAGCACACCATTAATGCTGCTTAAACAGCATTAACTTTATCCCAGTTACCATGCACTGAGCTGTGCTAAAAATACGATTCTGCAGAGAAAAACTGATTTTTGGCTGTTAAAACCCTGTCCTCCGTTATGCTGAGCAGAATACCCACAGAGATGCTTCCAAGGTCTATTAAGAAGAAACAGCATGGAGCTTGCAGTGGCATCAAAGATACTGTATCAAATCAGTGCTACATAACAAATTAGCACAGTCTTAAATCGAGAAGAAAAAGCAGCATGAATATAGGAGGCTGATATAATTAATCTTTCCACTTTAATAGTTATGATTTGGAGAGTTTTAGTTTCACAGTCGGTAAGTAGCTTAAAGAAATACTTCTGCTGTGTATTGTATTTTTAGTGTTGACTTATAGACAGTTGTTTGATAAATCAAGTTCCAGCATTGATAATAATACTCAAAACTATAAGCCCACCAAACTAATTCATACATCTGATATTTTTTACTTTTTTTTTACTATTTTTCTGTGTATTATACTCACTGATTTTTGAAAGAGTCATTTGTTTCTGTGTAGTCCAACTAACATCCAAACTACTTGACAATATGTTGGGGGTTTTGCGTTTGGATTTTGGTTTAGAGTTTAGGCTTTTTTGGTGCTTTGGATCTGTTCAATCACTTCTGCCTCAGATTCTTTCAAAGAAATTCTCCTATTCATACTACCTGTGTGAAAGGCTGCGTGCTCCATTCATGCCAGACTCTTCTGACTGGTGTCCACAGATAGGACAAGAGAAATGGGCACAAACTGAGAAACCTGAAATTCCATCTGAACACAAGAAAAAAAAATTTCTACTGTGAAGTCACTTAAACACTGTCCCATGTTGCCCAGGGAGGTTATGGAGTTTCCTTGCAGATATTCACAAGCTATCGGATGTGAACCTGGGGAAATGATCTGTCCGACCCTGTTTGAGCGAGGAGTGTACTAGATGATCTGAAAAGGTTCATTCCAACCTCAACAATTCTGTGGGTTAAAAGTATCATGAGAACTCTATCTCCATGCTATCATAAACCAGCTGTGAGCTGTGTAGCTTCTAGTTTCTGAAAAAGTTTGGTGAGTACTTGCTTGGGACAGCTGTGGCACAACCATCATGGAGCAGCTATTTCAGCTTGCTTCCATTCTATTCACATCTGAAAACTTGCTCTCTTGTGAAGCCACATCTCTCTGGGGACTTTAAAATAAGCTGAGATACATAGCAGTATTTGTGTTGAAAGTTCACTGATATAAGTTCAAGGTGATGTCAAACAATACTAATCTCATCTCTACAGTTTTAAAAAATCACCTTCAGTGCCTGAGCCAGGGAGCCCCAAGAGACCAGTTGATGCATGAGGGAGGATGAGCCAGGAGCTGAGAATAGGTATGGCATGGGCAGCACAGTGCCCTCTCTGATGAGACATCAGGGCAGAGTGATGAGAAAGAAGGATCCTTCAACAGCCCCAGAAAAGGTGAGGTGATAAGTCAAGTACAAGGTGAGACAAAAAGGAAGGGAGACAAGGCATCTTACAGCATAGGTGCAAGCTCTATCCAGTAAACCCACAAACCAGGACATCAAGAGACAATTCTGGACTCAGGGACACCTACAACTTAACTCAAGGCAGGTCTGCATCACCAGGCATGTGCTTGAACAAAATCCCTGTGCCCACAGACCGAGGGGGTAGATGTTAGCAGTATATGCAAATTTATGTACTATTTGTATGTGTCAATAATCTGAAACAATTTTCATTAAACCAATTATTTTTGTAATTCTGTTTGCTGCTAATGTTCAGAAGTATTTATCAATCATTATCACAATGTGTTTATCCTTTTCATTGATTTTCTTTCCTCATTTAAAGATATACACTGTGAAGTGATTTTCACTTTTCCTTTTTGTAGCTGGCAGTTCTATTGCATATATGTAATTTTAAAGAAAAATCCATATATTTCTTTGTTAGTCTTTTCTATTATTATTATCACTATTAATATTTAGAAGCACAAAATGGTGATATGAATGAACTGCTTTTCTGTTTAAAGTATCTTCCTTGAGCTTCTCAGAATCCCAGCCAAAAGAAAAGCCCTGGAAATAAGAGGTAGGAAATGAATGAAACCAAGCAAAAATCAGATAATGAATCACACTGTAATTTTCTATGCAGCCAGGAGAAGTGTACTAGGAGTGTGAGTCTAAATCCTGTTTGGTAAAAAAAGGCCTTTCTTTCACTGATTATGTTGTCCTGAACGTGGGCTCGTTATGCATTGCACAGTGCCAATTCACAAACTGAAGTGAGGTACTTCTTTTTCTTATTATAGTGTGCACAAAGTAGGCAGCTTGATGGTAACCCACAAAAGCTGGCTCCCCAATCATCAAAACTTTACACTATTTATACATTATAACAAAAAAAAAGGTGCCAGCTTTCATTGCTTACAGATTGCATAACTTTTTATTAAATAGTATTCAACTCCCTACCTGCTATTTGTATCTCTTGCTCCTCATGCTAATTAGTCCACAGGTACTGTTTTCCCTCCATTTCAATCTGGAGACCAATTCCCGCCCAGTTCTGCTGACTTCAGTCCTGGTGACTACCATCCAGAGAGCCCATTCATCTTGGATTGTCTCCCTTTTTCCTTAAAAAAAAAGATTAGCCAAGCATACAACATTCACTATTCAATTGCTTAATCATAACTGTCTAGCTAGAGCTACTGATTAACAACTAATAAACAAGTTGCAAAATTTGCTTCAAATCTTGAGGGGCTCAGATCTTGGGGGGTTCAATATCAGCTTTAGTAGATATAGGTCATTTCCTGTTGCAGCACAATGTAAACAAAGAGAGAGGAATGTGTTGGTAAAAAGACATGTTGATATAAAGGTCCAAATAATCCTCAGATGAGAAGTAAAAATTACTTGTGGGGTTTAGCCTCTTCAGTCTGAATTTTTATTAGACATAAATAACTTTTTTTTTGCACTGAACCAGCTTTTCAAGAGCTCTTCTAGTAGTTGTCATGCTGTTTTAATACACAATGAACACTCATTACAGCAACATTAATCTGGCAGATATTACACTTCAAATAATGGCTGCCTGCCTTAATTCCTGGTTTGTCCTTTTGTAAGCATTAATTACATATGTCAACAACAATCAGTTTAGAGTAAGATAATTACAGGTATGGGAAAAGGTTACTCTTTGCAAATGCATACTTAAAAGATAATGTCTTCATAGTATTAGGATTTTATCTACCTCAAGAGCTTCAAGAATTTATTGGACACCCCTTACTTTAACTATACAAACAAAAAGGACTGTCAATTATAATTTTTTCTTCATATGCTTATCACACTAACTAACATACATGTTTGGGGTTTTTTTGTAGCATGCAAGACATGCAAACATTTGTGGGTGATTTGGAACAAATTGATAGATATAGATATTTATTTCATTGCAATATATTAAATGAGCTACTCAACAATACAATTTTTTTGCATATATACCTATTACTTTTTGTCATTATGCCTCAATTACAATAATTTTGACAAAAATTTCTAGTGCTAATGCTGTTGCTGATAAATTTCATCACATAGATGCTCAACATTCTGTTAGCTGTAGATCCTGTGTATTTTTCAGGGTCTCCACCACAACCCTGATCACAAATTTGACATGGTTTTGGGTTTTTTTAGATAATTTTTGTTTTCATTTCCTTTACTTAAAAAAGTCAAAACAAGCGTGTCTTTGTCCTCTGTGGCAGATTTATACAAATATTGTTAAAAACATAGAAAGTTAATTTGATACAGCATTTCATTATTTCGACCACCAGAAAGGCTCTCCTAATATCTTATACCTTTGAAAATCAGAAATATTCTCGTTCCTAGCTAACATAGAGGAGAATTGATCATTATTTTGACTTAATAATAAAATTTAACATGCTGGAAGACTGCTTACCTCTCATTACTTCATCTCCTTCACAGTAGACTTTTCTGGTTTCCTCAATTTTTCTTCACAAATCATGTTTTATAATCTTAATGATAAGAAGAATAAGAAGAATTTCACATATCTGTGCTTAGTATTAACCTCCTAGATCCTTCCAATTTGTCTTTGGACATACTTGGACTCCTCTCCTGGATGATGTTTCACCAACAGCTGGCAGAATATTCTCTGTTCCTTACATAAAACATTTTTTTTAAAACCTGTCAGAGTGGCACTGATTTCTCTTGAAACAATAGCATGTTGCCATATGCAGTTTGTGGGCCAGTATAACTTTTAGGTAAATTTTTGCTTCACTGCTGCATACCTGGTTGTCTCCAAATATTTCATCATCTACTCCTTAGAGCTGACGTTTTGTTCTCTTTTCAGCAAAATAACTTGCACCACACAGAAGGTTTCTGGAAGGCAGAGCACAAGTAGTTATAGATCAAAAACAGTGTTCTTTACATAGGGGAAAACAAGCAACTGTTGCCTGTCAATTTAAATAATAATAATTAAAAAAAATCAAACCAAACAAAAAAAAAATCTGCAAGACAAAGTTTACTTCAGACTACCTAAACTGTCCTAAACCATAATTATAATCTTTTACCAAAGTAAATGATGATTATTTTTAAACATATGATTATACTTATGAGGATGCATAAAATACTTTTTCTTGCATACAATGAATTGAGGCTAAATACCTGGGGAAAAGTGACTATTGAACTGTAGCATATTCAAAGTAACAAATGGTCCTATTATGAGATGCCTCTTTCAGCAGCTGAGTGAATACATGATGCAACACCAGTGCAAGTTTTATATTATCTAGGATTTCCAGAGATTTTTTTTTTCCTACACCACTTTACTCAAATATTAACTATAGAGAGAGGAACATAAATAGCTGTAAATTATTTATTTGTCTGCATCTGTCTCCACACTATCAGTGGTATATTTGGGGCATCTGAAAAGTTTGTCATATGATAACTTGTATTGAAATGTCTGGATCTGACAAAGAACTGAAGAACAGAATAAGCTAAAATAGACAGCAACCATTAAACTAAAATGGATAGCAACTTTCTTGTATAAGCTGCTTATAGCATATAAATATATGGCAGCTCATTATTAAGACCTGAAGACATTTAAAGTTATGAAAAAAAATATTAAAAAGAGAATAACTTTTTATCTACTCATGTAATCTACCAATGCAGTGCATTAATAAAACATCTAGCACTTTCAGGAAGGGTTGATTAGTTTTTGGCACTTAACTGCTAATGACAGCTGTAAAGGATATATTCTTAACTTATATCTTATGCAGGTATGAGTGGTTAAAGTGAGAAGCATAATTAGCATACCAGGACATGATGATTCATGCTGTTATTGATTTTGTTGCAGTCAACTTTATGTTTCCATGCCAAAGTTGGCATATTGATTATTATTGTGGCTACTGGTATGCAACCCTTACATCAGGTTTCTGTCTAGACAGTAACAACTTTTATAAAATATTTACTAGGAGTCTCCGTGATCCAGGAATTTTCTTGAAGCTTAGTTTTTCTTGCTTATTTTCACTTTAAAGACTTACAGGAACTGAAAATGCAGTGTGATGTTATGATTTGTAGACCTTGAATAGTCTCCTAGAGGATATATTTTTCTGAATGTTATTCTCAAAATGCAGACTATATTACAAAATGGAAGAAACTTAGTATATTGTGTTTATCAATCATAAAGAGGATGCACAATACTGGGGGCTAAGTACATTTCACATAAGCAGAAATTTATCTGGAATAAAAACACTTTAGCCAGACATCTTGAACATAAGGAATGCATTTTATTATTTTTTTTTAGTATAGTATATTTATTCCATGAGTTAGCTCTGAGGAATTAAGAGCTAGATGATCTTTCATGTAGGGGATACCTGTGCAGAGATACCAAAACCTGTCAAATTCTAAACAGGTTTTGTTTTCATTAAAAAATTCATGAAGTTGAATATTATAATTGAGATACACCACGATCATCTTTCTGGAAATGGGAGCTCAGGAGTGTAATTGCACACTCCCCTCCATGCTTCTAGAATGAACTAATTCAAGTGTGATGCAGAGGGATGCAGAAGCACATAGAGAAAAAGGGACAGAGAGAAAGGTACATCCTGACATCTGAGGCAACTGACTTGGCATCTAAAATAAAGGAATGTCATAGACAATTTTTTCAATAATCTTCATTCTTTGATATCATAGCTCTAGCTGTCTATGTGCTGATATTTGGGCACACAAATGTTATGTTGAATACGTCTAGTTTGAATAGTTGTTGGACCCATATTTGTACTGAGCTCATATCCTTGAATTTCAAAGGAAGTAAACACAGATGCAAGGCAGAGAAGAAAACCCAAGAGGCTAACAGGAGCTTACAGTATGCTCACATCCGATGCAGGAAAAACAAGGAATCAGGACTTAACGTGGCTTATGTACCACATCTGCCCTGACTGCTAGATGTAGGTGTTGATCAAGGAACTGGTAAATGGAGCAATGTCTCACCATGGTTAGGAAATAAATTATGGTATGTGGAATACAGGAAATTTTCTTCAATTACTTGTAGGAAAAAAAAAGTAAGAAAAGGAAATCCATTATCAGGAGCAGAAAAGGGTATGTTTCTTTATTCATTCAAGGTAAACTGTGCCCAGATAAGGTTTGTTACAAGAATGAAAGTAGCTAGAAGGTAATTTTATATGTAGATTTGAGCCAAAGAAAACATGTCTTCCAATCTTATATCATATGAAATATTGCTAGCACAATGTTTGTAAGCATTTGTTACAATTCAAAATGTCAGCTGAATCAATACCCACTGGTGTGCTTGGTATTTATGAGAATCCATATGAATGTGACCTGCCTTCCATATGCTTTCTGGGAAGGTCTATTTGAATTAGTAACCTCATGTGTATGCAAACACATGCATTAGAGGGAACAAGCATATGCCTTTTTTTTAATTATTGTTCATAATTCATCTTCCTCCATGTTTAAAAGGTTTTGATGATCCAGTGAAGGCACCAACATTGCCATGTGCCTAATGAGACCAATAACACAGGATAACAAGCAACAAAAATCTTGAGTGATATTCAAAGCCCTCATAGACCAAAACATATTTTTTTATTTACTGAATACTTCCTATGACCACACAACATATACAGAAATTAGGCCATATTTTTCAATGGTTTATTGAAAAAAAAAAAAAGAGTATAATTGTAATTTTGGGGGTTTGTTTTATTTTGAGGTTTGGATATTTTTGTTTGTTTGCTTTTAATATTTAAATCACCTTTGCAATTTCGGCTGCAATACTTTTAGATCAAAAAGTTTTCCTCACATTACAAACATATGGCCACCGTTATTGCTAAATAAATAAAAAGGTAATCAAAGTTCAAATACTGACAAAGTCAATTGCAGAGATGTAGATAAACATCTTTTTACAACATTTTGTCTGCCTATGGAAAAAGAAGTCCTCATGGTGAAGCAAGAATGCTGAACCACATGAGAGGGTGAGAAGTCACCAGTTGTAGTACTGGATTATTTGTAGATATACACCAGCTTTACACTGCAATCAGACCTAAAATAAAGAGAAATTGCCAAACATTTGAATTCTAGTTTATAACCAAGTGAAGATATTTTTAAAATGAGCAAATTCACTTTTTTTTTCTTTTTTTTTTTTTCAAAGCAGACCTTTATCAAATTAGCTTGTAAAAAAATGGATGCTTATTGAGTTGATATTTGGTTTAGTTGCTACTGCCTTCTTCCTAGTATTAAAAAAACCCCAACAAACCAAAACTAAAACAGTCCAAGCAAAGGACTGAACTTCCAATCCTGCCTGAACTGGTTTAAAATAACAGAATGGTAGGAAATCCCCATTCATGCATATCTTGTTTTATGAAATAAAAATAAACTATAACCTTTCAGCTGGGAATCAGTAACAAAAAAGGCTATGTTGAGAATAGCTAGAGGGTCCTGTCTAAATTTAATCAATAAATGAGCCTCAACCTTTATTTGGACACCTGGAAAAACTAAATATCTCTACTGAGCATTCATGAAACCTAATGGTTTCTCCTCTTGTGAACTTTCAGTGTGGAATAAAAACCTTATTGATGGAAAAGGAAAAGAAAATTAATTGAGGAAATAGTAGCTAAGGATACCAACAAATAAAAGAGAATTATTAACAGCCTTGAAGTTTCTTGGGCAGTAGATTTTTCCTTTGTATTCCCATCTGTCAGATAAAGTAAAATAATAAAAGACCTTTCATGTGAATTGACTGGAAAAAAATGAAGTTTTGATTTAGAATTTTTGTTAATCCAGTCTCAGTTCAAATGAAATTGATACCCCCACACACACTTTAAAAATCCCAAATAAACAAACAAACTAACTAACTAAACAAACAAACAAAAAAAAAACAACGCACACACACACGCGCGCACACACACACACACACAAAAATCTGTAAATTTTGCTTTCTAAGGCAGATTCTTTAAAATTCTTGAAACATATACTTCCAAATCAGACAAGCTTACTTCATCCTTTAGAGATGTCATCTCAGCTATACCACTCTGATATAGATGACTACATGCATAGCTGCAGTGGATCTGAGGACCCTTGGCAGATGGGCTGTTTGAGACACAAGGTTAGAGACATCTCTTCAGGCTGAAAAAAAACAAGTCTGTAAGCGTCAGATCATCTTTGAGGCTTTCCAATGACCTTGTTCCTGTTTGACTGCTCTATTTTGTACTGGAGAAGTGCAATTTGGACACAGTACCCCAGGTACAGCTCCACAAGCACAGAATAAAGGGAAATAATCAGCTTCATTTACTTCCCCCAAACATCAGTGTAAAGCAGGACATTATCTGAGCTGGTATAAATTTGTTGCTGCATTCTGCAATTTGACCTCTGGTGTGCAACTTTCCAGACCCCTAGAAGACTTCCATATACAACAAAAGAACTCATCACCTATATTTCGAATTTTTTAAAAAAACTGTTTTTGTCTTCACAATGCTTCAGACTCTCTCTTCCTCTCTGACCTGTTCAAGACTAAGAAGCCAACTTCTCTTCACAGCATCACTGAAGATCTAAGCAGGTCCATACTGCCCCATATCCTCGAATAAAGATTTATTTTATGTCTTCTCCTTACCTCAAATCTGCAAACGTGATTTTTATTTTTTTTTCCAGGAAGGCTAGCAATTAATATATATTGAGATAATATTATTTCTTTATTTATTTTGCCCCCGGCAGCATTACCCAAAATGAACAAACTAAAACTAACACAATTTTGTCCCTCTTTTTGGAAAAGACAAATGCTTTAAGGTAGAATAGTCCATACATCTCTTAAAGTGAAGAAGTTTTCTGAAGATTCTCCATTTCTGTAGCTGTTATACCTGGATACATAACAGCAATGTTATTGGTTTTGCCCATAAGATATCAGTCTAGAATAAGAGTGAGGGAGTTTTGATAACTTTTTGGTACATTGCATGAAAAAGAAATATGACAGCAAAGGACATCTGATAAATTAAATTTGACATGTTTTTTATCTATATAAAATGGATTCTGAACAGCTGGTAATTGCAAATATTTTAGCAGTCATTTTTGATGCGGAATATTGCTTCTGTGCTCACCATTAATGAGATGTGAGTTGTACTTCATCAAATTGACAGTTCTTAGTTTTTTTTTGATGTGCACATGATACATTTCTCAGAACAGTGGATAATGGATACATTTACCTGTGAAGAGAAGAAAAATTCTTAGTTTCATTACCTGCTAGTGACCTACTTTGGCCATGCATTATGAAGCTGTGCAAATAAATCTATGGGTACAAATAAATAAAATAGATAGAAATATTATGGTTAAAAAACAGTAGAAAAAAATCAAAAAATATATAAATTTCTATAGTAGAAAAATTAGTTCAAAATAATAATAATAATAATAAATCCTGTTCTCTAAAACAGCAGGAAATAAAATTCATATTTTAAAAAGTATAAGTAGACAGAATCTATTCAAGTATTTAGGAACATTTTCTTTTACTGAATGACTAGGACATCTGTAAGTTGTTTTGCTGCTGTATTTATTTTGTTGAATCTGTACTGTTGTTATTAAAAACACAAGCTCTGATGATACATGAAAGTACCTGTTGGCTCATTAGAAGTTACTGAGGGAAGTCAGGGTGATTATTCAAATATTTAATGTTATTCACTCACATAAGCAGGATAAGTGCCTCTGAATTCATTGTGAAAGTACAAAGAAACTGTGACTCTTCATACTTGAGTTTAGGGAGATGATTACAAAGCCATCCACAGTTGCCCCAGTTTGACACGTGATTTTGGATAGATCTGCATAAGGTCAGTGGGTGAGCTTTCATGTCTCAGTATTAGAGTTCTTGGGGTTTTTTTTAATTGTTGTTTTTTTTTAATTGTGACTCATGATGGAATGCACAGACACGAGTATGTAAACTTAATCTTGCCATCCTTGTCTCTATCATAGGCCTAAGAGTGAATTTTTTCTGGTGGTGAGCCTGCAAAACAGTCTAGAAAATCGAGAAAAATTGATTTATCAACACTGCTGGTAGAGACTGAAAAAGGGTAAACATTTGATGTAATGTCATGCTCGTGACTTCAAAAAACAAAATATAATAATACGTAGGTATGCACATTCTGTCAAATGAAATTGAGATTTTTGTATAATGGGTGATGGTCAGAGCATAGGAAATGGATAAATAACCAATTTAGGTTTGAGACTCTGCAGTGCCAAACTCCAATGCACTCAAGTGGATATATTTTAATGACTTTACTTTGGTTTCTCGGAAAGAAGAAATAATTCTTGTACTTCTCATTTCTCTGAGCTTCATTACAATGTAATTATTAGAACAACTGCAAATGAGAAAAAAATTTTAGAGATTCTTAAAAACAAAAATTTGAATGTAATACAAAAATGCAGCGGACTCAGGAAAAACTGGATGTAAAATAATTTGCGTAAAATTCAATAGTGAAAAAACCAAGCAGTCTATTCTATTTTCTTTATTTTCTTTTATCTTTTTTTTTCCTATGTTTTTCCTATATTCTTGGTGACACACTTGTTTTAAAAAATCTATGTACATTTCTTGATCACAGGTCATTAAGCCAAACCCAAATATTTTCTTCCTTCTTCTGTGTTCAAGGTGTAACCATACATTAGGGCAGTCTATCCCCAGGGCATTCCACAGTGTAGTCCAGAAGTTAACTTTAGAAGCATCCAATTTTACAACTATACAAATATGAAAAAAAAAAAAAGAAAACACTAACATCCGCAAGGAAAATATTTATGATGTAGCTAAAGGTAGTGCTGTAATGCCAACAATTCCAGAAACCCAAGTTTAGAGTATAGGTATTCAAAACAGTACAAATATACAACAAAACCATCTCAGGCATTTTAGCCCAAGTAAAGTCTGAACCTACTGTCTGCATATGCATCAAGGAATAAAAAGATCATTAACAGCAGTACTTGTTACCTATCAAAATAAATTCAGTTGAAAGAGGTATATGAAAGAGTTTCCTGAAAATTATTGCCATTGGGTTTTGAATTGGTCTCCTCAAATGAGTTATGAGGAGCCTGAACATGTTACAAAAATGACCACAGGCTGTTAGTGACAGCAGAGCATCCTGCATACTATTATCCAGAAAACCCCTTTGATTTATGTATTCTTCATTACAAAGTTGTTTGCACAGAAAAAAAAAAAATTAAAAAAAAGGAAGTCATGTGTTATAGAATATGGAGAAAATAAATTTAATTGATATTGATGGACTTAATGATTTCAGTTCTTGGTGTAGCATTCTAACTGTGCTTTCTAAATTTTGTGCGCTCTGTACTACAAGTCAGGAAGCACAGTCCTGTAATTCTGCAATATCTATTTATTTTTATCAGTAACATTCGGAAAAGAAAATAAGTTATCCTGAATAAAAACCCAGACATATCTCTGTCTGAAAAATAATAAAACCCCAAATCTTTCTCACTCATAGAGCTCTTTAATTTTTTTTAAAAATCTATAAATCCTACATAATAAAATAGGACTGAGAGGTCTTCCTTGTTATTTCAGGCAATTACCTTATTTAAAATAACACCATTGTAAGAAACTCCAAGATAAGAGACAGTAACAAATCGTGGAGCTTGAAAGATTCATGGGAGAGAATTGAATAGTGCTGAAAGCAGAATAGTACCTTAGTAGCCATCAGGTCTGTGAATCAAAGCACAACATAAGAATGTGATAGCTATATGAATGTAAGCTTTCAGGATCTCATTTCTGATTTAAGACCTAATAGAAAGAAATAGAAAGCATATATGCTTTAAACTTGCCACTAGCAACCAGTGTAGGTTGCTACAAATATGAAAACTTTATATCTTTGCAAACATTCTCTGTCATCTAAAAGGAGAAAAAAACCCAAACCCACCAAACAACAAAACAACAAAAAAATCCACAAAAAAACAGTGATTGTTTTAATTCTTTTGTTTGTCTCCACCTTCTGCATCTTCACAAAGGTGTTAATACAAAAAAAAGCACTGGAGACATTTCCTCATCTTTGATGACAAGACCAGAAATGTTTTGTTAACACTGAATTTAATTCCTAAGGCTAAGAGCTTCCTTGCATGGAACAGAGACACCATCCAAAAGCTCACTGTATTTTTAAAATGTGTTCTGATTAATGGACACATTTCCATCCCACAAAGACCTGATTTAAATCTGTCTATGGAGACAGGTTTTACAAAACCTCTGCAGGAGCTGACGAGTGCAGGTAATTATTTTCTAAGTCTAACATATCTTCAAGCATTCTGCTTGTTGAACCCAGATTCATTTTTTAAACAAATGTTAATGCTATGAAGATTTTACAAGTTTCTGCTATAAATAGATAAGCAACAGTAAAAATTATAAATGCAGTTTTAATCACTGTATCAATAACTATTTTAACAAAGTTTAAGAAGCATAAATATTTGATTCTACTTCTCAAATGAATGTAGCTAAATAAGTAGAGGTAATAATTATTCTGTTTCTGAACATTGTTTTGAAGGACCTCAGCAGGTTACGGAACAGAGTTGCAGACTGAAAGGTGAAATATGAGTTTTAATGAAGCCCAAGACTCTGCTGTAGCATTCCCTCAATTATAATAAAATTCCTAAACCTGTGCTGTTTAAAATAAAATCACAAATTATTCTTCACAAGTTATGATTTCTTTTTTTTTTTTTAATGGGTAAATAATGAATGTTTTGATGGGTCACTTGATGTGAGTTTATAAAATATATTTTGCTTAGTGCTCAGCCACAAACTGTAACCATAAACTTCAGACCAAACTTCATCCATTCAAACCAAAACCAAAATAGTCCAGTAATTTGCAGGTCTTTGTGGTGCAGGTTTCAAGAAAAATAACGTTTCATGATACATATAAAATTAAGTCATGTGGCAGTGTTGCACTGTTTGGGAACTTTTTCATGATATTAACTTTGAATTGTGCTGTAGGAAAACACCCTGTGGTTGTACCAACAAATAACTAATCATTTTAGTACTAGTTGCAAGAAAGTAGAAATATTTTCAAATGCTATTTTGAATTATAATGAAGAGAACAATCACTAGACCAGTGATTAAATGTGCGTGAAATATGATAACATATATATTACATAATGTGGCTCTGAAAATGTTAAGCAAGCAATTTATCTTCCTTCTTGCTATATTTCTTATGTTTTTAAACAGAAGTTTCTAAAGAGTTACAGCAAAATACAAAGAGAAGGAATGTTTCGGTCCCATAACCTAGAATTTTATGAATCCAGTTAGGAAGGCACAGACAAGATCTCAAATTTTGTAAGTGTAGAAGTGAAAGATGACTTACAAAATGTTTAAAAGGCATTTGATATGCCTATGTTGTACACCCACAAACTTTTTCTTCTGGATGCATTAGGCAGTGAAACTGATGACGACATTCCATGTAACACCAGAACCTAGTAAATCATCCCACAGCTAGTTAGAAATTCTGTATGACTAAGCATCTGTATGACAGATGAAAATACAGATACACATGATTCTGAATACTTTAGCGCTCACCTTCCAATGGGGTCATAGAACCAACCAGGTAGTGGTGCTTGGGTTACTTCTTATGCTCAAATTGGCATTTCACAGATATATTCTTAAAGTATCATTGCCATGGTTTTCTTCATATACTAATTTCTTTGGAGGTTGAACTAGGCATCCTCAAACAGCATTTAAATCCAGTATTTTTTTTGCCTCTGTGTGTTCTACTTTCCACATCTTTATGTCATAGCCCATTCTTTAAAAATGAAAGTTCATTCTGCCATTTTCCCTGAGTTTATTAACTTGACTTCAATCCTGCTTGTTTTATCTCAAAAAATGTAGCTCTCCTTCAGGGTTTCCAACCAGATGGGCTACTGCTAGTATATCGAACTTCCAGCCAAGAGAGCCGATTTCTGACAGGCATAAATAAGGGCTGGAAAAGGAATTTTCAGATACAGAACCTAAACAGTCTTTATAACAGTGCTGGTTTTTCCTACTCATTCTCTTAAAAAAATTGAGTCCGCTCTTCTTTATTTTGTTGGATTGATTCATAAATGGAATTCCATAAGAATGAGGTTTATATTTTAAGTAGTCTATTGAAAATGTAGATATTTATGCAACTGCCTGCAAACCTTATTCTCTAATAAAATTTGAAAATTATGAGATATTGTTTTCTTTGATGCTGCAGTCTTACCATCCTAACTGCATCTGCATCATATTCTAATTTTGAATGTGAGAGAACAATTATTGTTCTAGAAAGACCAGTTGGGGGGTTTTTGTTTGTTTTTTTTCTTTCAGTTCCTCCAAAAATAAATATAACTGTTTCAGACAAAATTTGCTGTTTTAACTATTAAAACTTTATCTTTTAGAGGATGGGAATAATGTCCTTATAGCCTTTAGATTTTTGCCTTTTAATTGAAAAAGCAATGTTGATGACATGCAGTACTCATACTTTTTTACTTTTCTAAAAAGTTTAAGAAGGCATCACTCTATTCTTAAGTAAATTAAATTATAGTAGTCAAATTATAGAGGAGATATGGAGAAGAGTAAGCTTTTTGTTAGCACATAACATTGTTCCTATTTTGAACACAATTGCAGTAGAATTTACGTATTTCAAAGCTCAGCAGCTTGACACTCAAATCAACAATATTGCTATTTCTCTAAGAAACAACCCATTCTTTTTGTAACTAGACAGTTGAACAGGGACAAGAATCAATATCTAGAAGGAGCATATGATTGCACATTCTCTTCAAGGCATGGTCTCAGGAGTAAAATGTGCTTGCTGATATGCTGTTATTGGTTGGCCATATGTTCTGATTCTGTTTATGTAGAAATAAGCATCCTGGATGTGCATTGACATTTGAAAGTCGTTTTCCCACTTACATGTAACATATGCATTTCAGTCAAGGTATATATTCCAAGCATTTAGCATATTCTCATTCTGAAGATGCAAAAAGAAGACCAAAACTCTAATTTGATTCCCAATATTGTTTTTTGCCTACATCTCTATGCACAATCATTTTATACTGATGAGAAAGGCTGATACTGAATCCTAAAATAATGAAAGTGAATGCAAAATTATTATCAGATTCAATATGCCTTGTGTTAAGTTGCAGAAGACAAAATGTAAACAGAAGACCATGTAGAAACAGGATAAACTTAGATTAATTACAAGAGGACTTGTCATGAACCTCTGTCATCAGGAGTCATAACAGACTTGTATGGGGGTTAGGACAATATTAACGTAACTTAATGGACAGGCAGGACTGATGGCTCAGAATGCCAAATAACTGACAACATACCAAAAATAGACATGAAATCACTATTTTGTAGAGTGGAGGCAAATCCCTGTAGTAGGAGAGTCTGACAAAAAGATTGTGACTAGTATACTAAAGATTTGAGAACAGAATTGATGGTCAAGATAATGCCAAAGGTATCTACTGCAGAAATAAAGAAGCCTGAATTAAGGCAGCAAATAAAAACCATTACAGATTTAATTGGTTTCTTTAAAAAAAAACAACAAGTGGTGCTTGGACTGAAGAGGTATAATAAATCCTTTACTCTACTTGATCAGATCAACCCCTCTCAAGAATTTTGTCAGTTTCTGATGCAGGTGAAGTTAGAAAATTTTGCTGTTTTCTGTGGCAACAGAGAAAGATGATAGGTAAATAATTCTCTTACAGGTATTATTCTATAGGACAATTTCATGCAAGTTTCATGCAATTACTATTGGCAAACCTTTCCGAGATAGCACTAGATGTTGCATAGAAATATTTCATTTATATTCTACTCAGAGTTTGTAAGAGTATAGGAAACAAAGTAAAGGACATAAACAAAGAAGGAATGGAGGATACTTGAGTTCTGTACCTTGGCTTAGTAGAAAAGGGGAGTGTTGTGACTGAACTGAAGTAGGAACGTTTGTAAGAAAGTTTGGACCTGAGGAGAACTGTGGTTCACCTGTACTGACAGTAGGAAGAGACTAAGACACAGAAATAGAATAGATGAAAACCAAACAAGTCAACAGAGAAATTAACATTAACAAAACCAGTAGACTTTGAGATATTTATGTTAAGGCTTTTAGAGAGCTAGTTGCTTTTGGGCATTGCTTTTAATTTTTATGGGGATTTTTTATCATATTAAACAATAAATATTTAAGTAATATGATGATTGCTGCTCATGCAGCTCCAAAGTGTAAAAAACACCTATGATTGACAGAGCCAGACAGAGTAAAAATTAATAAATGGGACACTTTACCACTGCAAATAGTAGAAAAGAAATCTAAACATATAATGGCAATAAAACAGATGATAGAACTTATGTTTATAGGTTATAAAACAGTGAAGAAAATATAACACAGTACTGCTAAAACTGGATGTTCCATTTTCAGGTGTCCAAGACCAACATCTTAATAATAGTAAGCACTATATATATATATATATATATATATACACATATATACCAGAACCTTTTAACACCTTTATGGTTAGTTATTCAAAATTGAAATCACTGTATTTTTCAAATGCACTCTGACAGTCTTAACTTGTATGACTTAGCAAGAAAATTACCACCAGAATTCAAAGAAACAAGATCTGAAATAAATATTGGAATATGAGTATTTATTCAGACAAGAGGAAAATGTCCAACAGAAAAGTTTAAAAGACTGGTAATATCAACTAGTAAGAAACGGAGAATTCTTACAAAAAAGCACCTCTCAATCTTATGTCACTTTGCCTGACAATGCATATTTCAGAGCATATATTCTAGCTGTTGAACTACTGCAGTCATTTAGGAATACAACTTTGCTTACAGATCAATCAAGACTTTTCCTTACTTCACAGTGTTCCTGAAGATAGCTTCAACTATATCATCTACTGAAGCACTATGCTGCTTCTACTCTCTTGTTATTGGCATTAATGGGAAACAAAATGAGAACAGAAGATAAGTCAAAAAAAGTCACTGTTTCATCTTCCTTAGTATGCCATTTCCTGATAGGCTGAAATCTGAGATGGCCTAAAACTACCCATATGTGCAAAATATGTCTAGCGTGGTGCTGAATTACTTTTCCTTTCTAACCAAAGCAGATATTCCTTTTAAGTTAATCAGAAAAATGTTCTACACTATAAATTAGCTCAATATACCACCAAGCCAATTCCACATCCAGCATTTTCTGAGTGAGAAAGCTCCCAGTGATGCCCCAAGGAACAGTAATAAGCTCAGAGAGTACTGAGACACACAGGTTGTATATAACAGATGGTAACAAGCATGGGTTTTAGACAAAGCTGCATGACATTTACTCTGAAAGAGTTACTTTTCCTTAATGTGTTTTCTTGGCATTCTCACTATGTTGTCAATCTTCACTCAAAATCTGGGGAGTGTTCCCTTCAGCAGGAAGCCTGGGGGATGAGCCTTCTTGCTCCTCTCATAGTTGGGCACTAACACACTGCAGAGATATTTCCCTGAGTGGTAGTTTGGAAGTTATAACTTATTATTTCTCATTAATGAGACATTAGTTGAAAATAAAAAGTTGAAGGAAAAATAGTCTACCCAATTCTGTAAAGGAAATTGCTTTGCTAGTTGTCCATAAGAAACACTTCTAAGTGAGCCATCTTAGCTCAAGTCCCTACAAAATATTTCCCACTGCATAGAATAAGTAAACCATTATTTTCTGAAATCATCAATGCATTTATAAAACTTATCAGGTGGTGAAGGCAAAGGACATTCAACGTCCCAGCCAGGTCTTTGCTGCTTATGAGGCAAAAATGAGTTATTTCGCAACTCCGTAATACCTGCACTTTCAGACCTCTGAGTTTACAGCAGATATGTTGAGAGCATAGCTTTTCCTGCTTTCTGTTGGTGTACAATCTCTTTTGTATACACATTCAGGGGATTCTAGATTTGATTTTTGGGGAAGATTTCCTTTTAACTGTAGAAAAGGTGATGAATGTCAGAAAAAATTGAGAACTATAGTGAGCAGAGCATGGTCACAGCAATCCTTGACCTTCCAATAAGTCATCTTGTACCACATTTTTGTTGTTGTATGTGTGTTTCTTGACAACATTTCACAAAAACGTTTATGTCTGAAACAGCTCTCTAGTGTGGAGATATATCAAGCTCCATTAAATATGAAGCCAACTGTACTGTTTAAAGGTGTAATAGACTTATTTTTTTATTATTATTATTTTGAATGAAGTTTTATGCAATAGATGGGGGAACTCGATCTTTCATAACATAGATATTCCTGAGAGTTGTCAATGTCAGGGACTTAAAACCAAGAGGTTTGTAATTTGTAGAACTTTTTTTCTTTGAACTTTAGGTCTTTCATTTACATTATCTCATATTCCTAGGTTTCAAAACTAAAAAAAAAAAAAAANTGCTAGGTTTAAAAAAAAAAAAAAAAAAAAAAAAAAAAAAAAGCCTCCTCTGGAGAATTTGAAAAAGTAGAAAAGACACTTAAAATCCAGTGGCAAAACAAACCAAAATTAAACTAAAAACAAAAATCCTTTTTGAAATTAAAGTACCTTGCAAGCAAGAACATTGCTACTGAACACCAATCAACACACCACGAACACAGACATAAGCTTAGTCCTCTAACTTTGTGCTGTTTAAGAATTCGGAATACACTCCAGCCACTTCCTTTCCACACTCTCCCCAGCCTTTGATCAGTGTCTCAGTCAGGAGTGGTCTGAGCTGGACAGATCTACCTGGGGTGCAGGAGCTGACACACATCCAGCCCCATCTCTGCAGGCTTCGCAGGCTGCCACTCTCCTGCTTTTCCAAGAAAGGAAGTCACCTAAGGTCTTTGTAATTTTTGACTCAGAAAGGAGCTTCAGTTTGCAGGCAAAACTTTTAGTTGAAACAGCCTGTAGAACCCAGAAGTTTTACATATCTTCAAGGACTAACTTCTTTCTCCAGGAGAAACTCTTCTTCCTTACTAAGCTCATTCAGCATTAAACAAAGCATTGTCCCAGATGAATCCAAAAAGAAATCACAACTAAGTCCACAAATACCTTATTGTAATCTAGTACCGCCTTTTTTCTTTTTCTTTCACTTCCTTTGAGAAGTAGGTAACTGTCACCAGGGTGTGGGTTGAAAAAGAGATTTCTTTTATCTTTCGTGAGAGTGTGGAAAAATGGTAGAAAAATCAGGCTTTCAAAGCTGATATTGTGCAATAACTTTTTGCAGAACCAAGGTGGGAGGTGCTTTGTTGAAATGCTGATGACCATGTCCATCGGAGTCAATTTTTGTGTACAAAATTGACTGACCTTTAAGCTGAGATCAGTCTCTTATTCCCTTTCTTTGGCTCATTTGTTTTCTTTCTCATCCAGAGGTTTGGTGGTTTTTTTATTAAAAGATTAATGTAATTATAACAAGAATGTTCTGTGCTTAGATAATGCTTGCACTAGCTTAATTTAGCCACTATTTGCTAATTTTTCTTTTTCTAAAAAAATGACACCGAATCAGAAAAATAAGAGAGCCTCTGATGGCTGTATTAGTATGTCACTATATAGTAGACTCTCATTTTTACACACACCATTTTATTTTTTTTTTAATCTCAGGTTACTTAACCTTGCTTAAGTCATGACAGCAAATTAGGTTAATTTAAATGAACTGCATACTCCTATAAATTAGTAAATAAGACAGTCAATTAACCAAATTAAATCTTATTGGAAATTGGCTGCTGCCATCTGGAAATTTTTTATTAGACTTTATAGCTGGCATGACCTTTAGAGTGCAACTAGCGGAGTTTTTTATTTCACTAAGAAATGCTTCACTTAGAAGGGTGAAGAATTTGTAAAGCATTCTTAGTATTCCTGCACTTACTGGGTAACTATAGTGGGACATAAAATATTCCTGTCTGTGAAGAGCCAGTTTAACAGGTATGGATTTTCTTACTGCAAGATCTGAATTACACGTCTGTATGTGCTGGAATCTCCTATTCTGTGGCTGGTTTTTTTCTCTCTTGTTTTATACAGTCTTCTAGTACATTGTGAATGTATTATAGTAAGATTAGCCTTTATCTGTCAGCCTCTAAGTTGTGTAATTTATTTTTAAATTTTCCGCATTTCTTTTATCTCTAAAATATCCAGAAAAATAAGTCATGAATAGTGACAGTTTAAGGTATTATTTCAGTGGTATCCCAGAGCTATGTAAGTAGTAGGTGTGCTATCCAGATATGTTGAATATATGTTCCAGGAAAACATTAGGGTGATGCAATTCGGGGGGGGGTCAGTGCTAGCTTGAGGGTCATTACACCCTGCTTTATTGCATGCTATAATTTCAGGGCAGGTAAATTGTCCGAGTTACTGCATGAATTTGTCCTTATCTTTAGTAGTTGGGATCTTTTGTAACTTGCTGACCTCATTTAGGATGCTTAACACACTGCCTGTGTCAGTTTGTAGACACGATCTTATACTGAGATTAAGTCTCCTTCTCCTGGTAGCCCTGTTTCTGCAGGGACTTTAGTGGCAAGTAATAGATGGTCAGGTTGGTTGCCCAGAAACATTGTGAAATCTCCATCTGTGGAGATATTCAAAAGCCACCTGGACATAATCCTGGGCAACTGACTGTAGTTGGCCCTCAGTGAGCAGGGTGGGGTATGGACATGATGATTTTGAGTTCACCTCCAGCGTCAGATATTCTGTGATTCTGTCGTTGAATAACCCATACTCACAGCCACAACAACTCCGTATTTGTTGTCACAAAGTGCCTTCCCTCTCATAACAAAGGGTCACATTCTTCAATTCCATCAGGTGACAGATCCTCTGAAAGAAAGTAATGATAGGAAATATTTGCCAAATTCCCAAGCTGTTGACCTAAACCCTGGCCTTTTGCCTGGCTCTGAGAAACCCCTGGGATAAAATGATTTGCTTCAAGTCATAAACTGCTTTTGCCTCTGTCAAGAAATGTGCTACATGATGCTTGACTAATGTGCAGTAAAGCTGTCACTGTACTACACCCATATGCATGAACAGATGGGCTGTGGTGCCCAGATGCCATAGAACTGGTCATATGGCTTGGAAGTTCCCTTCACTGGAGAAAGAGTCCTGTTTTTCCAAGCTGAAGAGAACAGCAGAGCTATACAAACACAAGTAGGGTTTCTCCTAGCTTTTGGGGTTCTTCGTTTGTTTTGTTTTGTTTTTTCCCCTAGAGATCTGTTAGAACCAGTGTGGGAAGAGAAGGGATTTGGATAAAGGGCACTATTGTGACATGGGTAACAAATCTTTGTATGCATACATATGTTTCATACATAGGCTCGATCAAAGTTCAGAATGGCTTCACCACATTTAACAGTCAACAGATGTGCTTTCTTTTTACTCTATTTCCAGTGGTGTGCTCACTATGCTGTGCTCACTTCCCTAAAATATTTGCCAATCATTGTTTAGTATAAGATCTCCAGCTTTCCATATTTAGAGAACTTTGTACAAATCATGGACACTTCTGTGATTATTTTGAATGCCTCAGATTACTGGGGAATTAAAAACCTTGGTTCAGTGAAATCATGATAGTAACTGAGGTCCAGAGTGTCAGAGCCTTTAAGCTGTCTTTCCTAACTGGGTCATGCTAGTTTGGCAGCCACTGACAACAGGTGGAATTCATGCCACAGTTCCTAGAAATGCATCTGCTACCAGAGTTATGTCCTGAGGGTTTTTTACAGGATGCATAGAAAACATAGGAGTTCCACTACAGAAAAATTTGATGCCCTCCAAGAGAGGCAACAAGTGGCTGAATGATCAGGGAGAGAAAATCTGCTGCAAGGCTTTCATATGACCTCTTCTACAAGGAAGGAAGGAAGAGGGTGCTAGAACAGTTTTGATCCTTAAGTTGTATCCACATTTCCTCAATTCCACAAGGTTGTCAGTATATTGAAAGAGAAACTGGGTACTGGAGGTGTCCTATCTGTATTACTTCTTAGAGAGGGAAGACTCAGACTCCTGTTAAAACTTCAGAGATCAGATTTGTCTTAGTCTGGGGACCTTCAAGAATGAAATAATATGGAAAAAAAAAGCTGGTTACAGCAGTAGAAAAGTTTGTCTGAAGTGACATAGGGATCCATTTCCTTGCATGCATTAAGTAATATGAAAGCATAAATATTGTCTGTCTCTTACATTTGTTCAGGTACTGTTTTTGAGGGGCGACTGAAGGCTAGCTTGCCCTGCCCTAATCAGAAGGCAGAGTGGGGTGTTGAGATGCTATGGTTAATATGTATTCTGCTATTTCCACACTTCTGATATGACTTCATAAACCAGTTTTCCAATGCAGTGTCCCACAACCTAATTTTGTGTTTATTTTAAAAGGTAGAGTGATGTTTAATTTCTAGATGTTTTCACAACAGAATCTTTACTTCTTTAATTTCTAGGTAATAATTTTTATTTGTGATAAGTATCAGAGGAGAGATTTTTGAATTCTGCTAAATCGCTGAAAATAATTATTGGAAATTTCAATAATTTATACTACTTTGTTGCCAGTGTCTACTGTATAGACATGAAAACTAGGTATCAATCTTATGCTCCTGAACACTCTATACTGGGCTAATACATTAGCTGTTCTCTTGCAAAAGCATGCTTTAATACATAAATCACACTATATTAAGGGTAGTGTGAAAGTATACTTACTGTGCTTATCAAGAAATACAATGTACATCTGAAAGGTGCATCCAAAGCTTATAAATTCTTAGTGTCATTACCTCTTCCTGAGGGCTTCTAATTTCTCTTGGTCTCAAATTGTAACATTTGTTTGCTTCTAATTGCTTCAGGATTTTGTCTAATCACCTGATTTGATAGATCTGTGGAACTGATTATATTTATACATCTACCTCCATGCCTGGGAGCATTACAAAGCAGTAAATAGATTATCTGTCTCTTCAGCTTCACTGGTGCTTTGCAGTCCTTATGATTTTGTATCAGAGCTCCAGAATATTAAACTGACAGTCATTAAGTCCTGAAAGCTGGATATGCTAATAGAGTGTATCAAATATTTGACTTAAAATGCTATATGAGCTTTGTCCTTGGTTTTGTTACTAAATTCAAATAATATTAAGTTTTCTCTAAAATATTAAGTATTAAATATTAAGTATTTCTCTAAAGCATTATGCATCATAAAATATTTTATAGCAAGAGCTGAGTTTTAGGGATGAATGAAACCTTAATATTTACTGAGAGTAAGTTGTTCACCCTGAAACTAAACTGTCCCTTGCAACTGGAATTTAGCTTCTCAGGTTTTTCTGCGCTGTTCAGCAACCTTAAAGTGACATCAAGTTATTCTTCAGTGAAAAATTGTATGAAATCACTCCGATTTTTAACCTCTTTAACTATAACATGGCAAGCTTATGAGTATTTCTATGAATGCATTCAGTGGTATATTCCTACAATGGACAAATTTTCATTGTCTTACTCTTTTGTATAGATATCCATGAAAAAGTCACTGTTCCTCTTTTGAAAATGTGAAAATGTGAAAACAAAAATGAAGTAGTTGACTGGTTTGATTGTTTGTTTTTTTCTCATCAGCACTGCGGAATCCAAAGTCTGTTTATTGAAGTAGGTACAGGAGGAGTTTTAACATGAGATTCAGGCTCTTTGGTTTTTCAAAGAAAACTCTTTGACTACCTTCTACATAAGGCAGTTCCTGACCCTTCTTTAGAGCTGTGACTCCTCCCCTTTAGTCAAGGAAGAGACTATAAACTATTTTGAATCCAAATTTATTCATCTACAAATGGTGATACTATGTATCTCATGAGGCTTTCTGACCCTTTTTGTTTGTTTGTTTTTTAGTATTATGCACTTTTAAGTATTATAGCAAATAGGATAAAAGAGTTCCAAAAGTGAGACCAAAATTACCATCTTCTGTAGTGTGATGGGAACAATTCATAGGAGACTCAAACTATCTTCCCGTTAGGAAGTAATTACTCAATTGCTCTTTTTATTCTCTAAAATTAAACTTTGCTTGCATTGAATTCTGAAAAATCAAGGGAGAAGAAAAACAACCTGTCAATGTTGAATGTTTCTGGAAAAGATCTGAAAATGAGAAATTGAGGTCATCTATGAAAGTGGTTGGGAAGCCAAGTCAATCTTGCTGGTAATTATACTCTATAGAAGACCAAGAAAATAAGGCAATTAGTTAATTTTCTCCTGTGCTCATGTGGAACTTTATTCTAGCAAAAATGCCTAAGCAATTTAGCTTCTCTGTATTGCATGATGTTTCAGAACAGCTTGCTCACTATACAAAACTCTTTCTCATAAAGAAACAATTGTTTCTTTCTTATTTATGTACATTATGTACATAATGTACATGATTATGTACATTAAATAGAAGGTAGGTTACTGAAGGTAGATAGGAAAAAAATCTTAAAACCATTTTAGATACTAAAGAGGACAAATATAATTTGTAAAGCTGCTTAATTAGCACTTAATAGCCTTTAAGAGACTGTTCTAACCTTTCTTGCAGGTATCTGAATTGCAAATACCTAGTTTGAGGTAACAGGGTTGAAATGAGTGCTATGAGTGGCACTTTAAATATAGGGTGAAATAATCTGTTGTTTAGAGTGTTCTTTAGCATTTAACTTTCTCAAAATCTCTGTATTTTATGCCTGCATTATCTTAGTATAGCTTTTCCTGTGAACTCTTATCTGACCAAAGTTGTACAGAGTGGAACAGGCATGTTTTGATAAGTAATCCTTGTGCTATATCTATATCTCAGCATGGAACAGAGCAAGTTTTGCTTTTTCCCCATATTGTAATTTGTCATAAGCTTCATGAAATATCAAGGGAGACTATTGTAGTTGACAGACATGAATGCTGCACTACTGACTTAAATGGATTTGTGCCTGCCTATATCCGTCATAGGTTTGATTGTCTTCCAGAATATTTTTTTCTGTTGGAAATGACAATTTCAGCCTGTTCCACTGGTAATATTGCTAGAACTAATGGTGATATTATGCACTGAAATGTAACTGGTCAAATTCTGTGTTTTGTTTGGTTTTTTTTAATTAGACAACCTTATTTTTATTTATATTACAATGCTTCTGTTTTATGAAAAATGCAGAGGTTTTTTGAAATAAATCTGAAGGCAGAAAAAAAATGAAACCTTTCTGTTCTGATGGTCTTAACAAAATCTGATCGCTATGTTGATATGCATAAACATTGCAGCATCAAAAAACATTTTGCTAGCCAGTCAGTCTGACAATATTGCTTTCCCTTTGCTGCATCAGATGTTAAATTGTCTCTGCTTCCAAGGCCCTTCATAATATCGCTCCTCTGCTTGCTTCCCATTTGGTGTCAAATGCCTCACTCTTGCTCCTAGATGACTACTGATGTAAACATCCTGCTACGTGTTTCAGCAAACTCTTCTTTCTCTTGCACCATCCCTCATGCTTAAGGAGAGAGATCTGCAAACGTCTGTTGGGCTACTTCATGATCGCCTTGAAATCCCCCTTTAACTCCTCTTTGCTCGGATGCCTGCAGGGATCATGTTGACAGTTAGGCTAGTGATGTGTTGTGACTACAGCCAATATGGTCCCACAGTTTCCTCGCACTCCCCTGTCTGCATCCATCTGTTCTCCCTTCTCTTGCATTCAGGATATGCTTATGCGCCTGTCACTGTTGCTGGGGGAATGACAGGAGAGCTGAAGTAACTTCATATTAGCTAGTGAGAACCCAGACAGCTGGGAGCTCAGCATGGGTGGACTTTGCCTGGTCCTGGGGAGCAGGACAGTTCTAGCCCTGGCTATAGGGAGCAGACGCTCCTCACCAGCTGTCCTTCCTATGTGTGTGTGCGGGGATCCTGCCCCATTATCAGGGTCCTATCCTGAATCTTGCCCTTCTCCAGGTAACTCTTATCCAGTTTTAAAAACTTCTATGAGACAGTCATCTGAAATTTAGTAAGTGGTAGAGAAAACAGAAGGGAACATATTTTTTTGCATCACTAAATTGCTATTAAAATTCTGATAAATCAGATCAAGACACACAGAGTGAAAAGGATGTGCAACTCCAATACATATCAAATAGGAACTGGAAGTTTTCAGGTTCATGCTAGCAATATCAAATGGAGATTTAAATGAAAAAAATTCTGCATGATAGTACTGAAAAATAATCCCTCAGAAAGATGAAAGATAATTTCACTAAATCAACAACACTTTGACATAACCAAATTGTTGATGTTTTAAAAAGTTATGTAAACAGAACAAATGGCAAAGAGATGAACCAAAGTCCAAGTTCTACGTCACTAAAGATATTTTAATCCCTTCTGTCTTGACTGTGATCTCAGCACGATTGAGCCTGTTTTGTCAGACTCTACTAGTCATGCCTATTGTCCAGTAATTTCAGACTATAAAGTGATCCTGTATGTTCTTGGGAGTTAGTTGTTCTGGTATTTTTACCTGTGGTTAGGAGCCCTAAGCCATTATTAATATCAGCACAATGTGGATTTATTTTGAAGATTTGAGGACTAGATATTTTCAAGACACTGAGTTTAAATGACTTGCTAATCACACAAGCAATTAACTTTGGGTAGAGACCATTTAGAGAATTTCAGCTTCAGATGACTGGTTTCAAGGCTTTCTGAAGATTTAGTTGAGTTATATTTTGTTCAAAATGTTTTGAAAATGTTGTGAAATGTTTATTTTGCTTCTTTTCTAGGAAAGGAAGATTTTTATTTGAAAAATGTGTTTGACCTTCAGAGTAATTTCATCTAATATTGGCCAAACTGTTTTTATAGAATCTTTTGATATATATGGGACAACAAGTAATTTCTAGTTTTGCAGACAGATAGCTTTGGAGTTTTCAGAAGAAAGTAAATTACTGTCTATAGCTAGATTTAACAAAACTAACAAACGAAACCAACCAAAACTCCCCACAACACTCCCCTCCCTAAATTTAATAGTTGAGTATAATTGAATATCCTTGGCCTTCTTGAATGAGGACAAGAATACTTTTTTCCTCCTGAATCATTCTGAAGTTCCGTGATGTTGGTATTACTTTTTCAATTAGGAATGGAAAGAAGTTGCAATCAAGTACCAGTTCAAATGAAAGTTAGGCAAGACAATAGAATAATTATTATCTGAAAAGATTATGAAATACCTAGACAAGTGAAGTATTACATAAGTTCAATATGTAACCCTTCTTCTTAGCAGTAATTATAAGATGAATCTATTTTAAGGTCATTAGTCTGAAACCTGGATGTAACTGGTACTGGTGTTATCATGAATTAATACCTTGTGACACATGATGGTAGCATCATTAGAGAAAATAATAGGTAAGGCTCTTAAACAATACCTGCAGTTCTGCAGTGCTAACCTTTGACTCAAATGGGCCAACAGAAATTGAACACAACAGAGTTGAGCATTCTGCCTAGGAAAATAAAAAAATAGTGATGTGTAAGGATATGGGCCCATGTCTTAATCTGGCAGCAATGTTGTCATTACCGATATATTGGCTTCCATGGCTGCTTTTTAAAATAAAATTTTATAAAATAATGATAGTTGGTACTGCAGAGCTTCAAGGTGTTTAACTAAAAGGGAGTTTGGATGCCTTCTCCTTTATTTTTCCATGAGATGTGAATGTTTGTCTTATTAGCTGCAAGGCTTTTGGCAAAAAGTGATGTATTAGGAGGAATATTAGAACAGTAGTAATAAGAAGGAGAGCTGAATATGTCTGTCTACAGACATAAGTACTTTCCAGGAATTCTTATTAAATATGAACTATTGCTGGAGTTGAATTAAAAACATAACTCACTAAAGCTGGTAGTCTAAAATGAAGAAGTCTCCCTAAAGCTGAGGTGCTAAAAGATGCAATATCAGTACAGCAAATATAGTGACTCGTAAAAAGACTCTTTTCTCAGATGGTCCCTGTTTGCCCATCCCTCAGTCCTCGTCTCAGAACAAGTATAATCAAGAGGAATTTTTCAAGGTATAACACAACCTGGTGCTTAGCCAATTTCAGTGTCATATTGGGAATACTTACTCACATATGTCAACTTATCTCTTCTGCAGTTTAATTAGGAAACATAGACTTCAACAGTCCATAATAGTGGCCTTTTACACCTCTTTTACTACTCAGTCTCTGTCAGTATTTTAATTAAGTGTTTTCCCCTAGCAAGTACACAAATAACCTGTATATTCTGTTCTACCAACACTGTTTCTAGGTAGTGTCTAAAAAGTATACTAACAACTCCAGCTATCATCAACATGATGATTTCAAAATGAGATTTTGGAGTATTGGACACATGTAAATGTGGAAACATGAAAATTAGAGCAAGGTTTTTAAAATTTCTTAATGTTTTTGGTTGCTTTTACACAAAGGGGCTTTTTTGAGAAAATTAGCTATACATAATGTTCAGAAAAAAAATCAGTACTTGTTTGAAGTCAAGTAGTTCTATAAACTTTTCTGTTTTGTCCTTTTACTTACCAATAACCTCCAGAAGTGGTTCTTAACTAGTCATTAAAAAATTCAAATGTCAAACATACGTTTTTATTTTATTTTTTTTATTTTTTTTCTTTGCATGTTACCTCTTACACAATTCACTTGATCTTCAGTGCCTGCTCCAAGACCCATTTGTGCTAATGTTTTTCCATTGAGTTCTGTCAAATTTCAGATAGTCTTGAACACTAAATTGAGAGGTTATTTATATTTTTTGATAACTTAGTCATGCTGAGAACAAAAGCATATACTGCTGATATGCTTTTTAGTACTCTTTCATTACTCTTAATATTGAAAAATACCATCTAAAATGTCTGAATGGAAAAGCATGCTGTACAAGATGTCTGAATCTCTATATTCAGTTATGCTAATTCAATATACCATGTTATAATGCTGTTTCTGAGGAAAAGTATGACTAGAAAAAAAAGTGGTTTTAAGGGAACTTTAGAAACTTTTCAAGACAATCATGGCAGGAAAGAATGCTCACTTTCAAATGGCCTCTGCGGCTTCCTGAAAGCATTCCTGTGAGTGGAGCAGTTTCAGTCACTTAAAACAAGGGGATATGGTCAGTTTTTGGAAGGGACACATCTCATTATAGTGTTGGGGAGAAATGGCTTGCTGCTGCAGTCAGAGGTAGGTCTGACCACATGTAGCTCAGGGCAGAAACCACTATGATCTCTTAGCTATCCATTGACAGCTATCCATTGAAGTTCCACATCTTTGAACAGGTCTTCAGCTAATACAGGTTTTATCATAGTGCCATTTGCTAAAAATTTGCCTCTAGTACTACTAACCTGACAAACCCCCACATTACTAATATTTGTTGTCTGTTGATATTTGACATTCTCATGAACATTTTTGTTACCTCCTCTGTCTCTTTCTGCTTTTGTTGGACTCATAATGGTACTCTAAATGCTGCTTTACTGATATAAACAGCTTAAACTTTTTGTTTTACTGCAAAACCCTTTACAGATTATATGAACAGATAATTACAGCCTTATTAAAACTGGTATAATGTTTTTGTCCTTTGGACCTCATACATAGGAAGCTTTAGGCATTGGTGTCTCGAACAGTGTGCATTCTTCTACGTCTGACCTGTATGATTTCCTCTGGGCAACTATTTGTTGCACAAGATAACTATGTAGTCAGAATATATTCAGGAATGTGAATAGTAAAGCAATTCAGTAATTGTGAAACATATTTCATTTAGGGAGGTAATGTGTTTTTGCCTCTAGTCTGGCTGTGGTTTTGCCATTAAGAGTTTAGGAAGGTCTTCAAAACTGTAGCTAAAAACCAGTAACAGTTTGCTAAGAGCTTGCAATGTTTTTCCTCAAAACATTAAGATATTAGGAGCAAAACTTGATTCTGAACTAAACTGTGGGTTTTTTTAAGTGAAGGGCAGATTAAAGGAGAGATGGAAAAAACTTGATACACTTGAAGGAAAAATAACTGTACAGTATGTGTAATATTTGGTCTGACTGCCAGCACAACAACTTTGCCAATAATGGTGCCTGAAGAGAAGGTGGTTCAGTGTTGGAAAGTTGAGGTATGGACAGTCCTAGTCTGGATTTGTGGAATCAAGGAGCGAACCATAAGGTTTCTTCTCTAAAAGACATTATAATAAACCAGTGACTGACAGAGGGAAGGAATTTTTCCTTCTTCCCCCTTTCTCCTTCCTTACTATGAATTCCACATCACAAACATGGATCTGTATTAGTGTCCAAAAAAACAAACTGCCAGGACATGCAGTAAAGACCATCTAAATCCCACAATGATTTGGAAGGTCTAATCTTGCTGTACCATGGTAGCTTGAAGAAAGAATCTTTGCTTTCGGGCTGTACTCATCCATGAATCATTGCCTTTGCATACCCTAAGGACACTGCTCTCTATTGCATAAAGATTAACAAAGGTTAAACCTCTGGAACCAAAGCAGGTCCTATAACTGTCTAATTTAAAAGGCTTGAACACACCATGGAACAACATAAAAGACCTGATATAAAAGAATGATATCTCACGTAATGACAATTTCCAGTTATTGCAGGTTATTCTGCAGGATTTTGGAGGGGGATTTTTTTGGTGGTTTTTTTTGGGTTGTTTTGTTTGGGTTCTTTTGAGGTGGGGTGGGGAATGGTAAGATTGATTTTGAGAATGTGTGATAAGAATGTGTGATAAGCAACAACTAACTGAATACACACAGAGCTAGCTCATAGGGATAGTCTATGTGGAGCTGACAAAACATTTTTCACTAGTAAAATTTACACGTATGAAAAATGTTTCTAAAATATGGGAAGAAAATATCTTTCAAATTATTCACCAAAAAAATTATTTGTAAGACTTTTCTTTTTCCCAGGAAAAAAAAAAAAAGAAAAAAAAGAAAGAAAAAAAAAGGGATTATTTTAGGATTTTCTGCCAAAGTAGACAACACAGCAAAAACTGTTCATGTGATGCCAATGGGAAAAAATAGTTCCTACAGCTTGTCTTTTTTAATAGACTGTTACTGAAGCAGTTTTCTGCAAGGGTCTTATCACTGGTGATTCTAAAATCTTAATTATAAAAAAGTGTTAATTTTTTATTGCAATTTTTAAAAGACCTGATGTAGATTGGCAGTTTACAAACTTGAAGTGACAGTTTCTGTAACACTTTCAGCACCATCATGAATAAGATGCAAGTTCTGTTCCAATTAGTTATTTCCACAAGAAGTGCCTGTGTCATTCATTCAGGAGGAATTCAGTTCTGCATGAGGTCATTGATGAAAATGAAATTTATTTTAATAAAGGTCTGTCTTAAATATTAACAGGTAAAGGCTCTTATTTTCTGTCATGTTAGGATGTCGTCCAAAGGAAATCCTTGGTCATCTCTCCAGTTCTTATGAATTCTTTTTACCTTTCTAAATTAAACATTATTCAATAAATTGAAATAAAATTCTAAAAGCAGAAGTTCAAACAGAAGGATAGGGAGATTCAATTCTGTTCCAACAATTTATCCATAATTTACTGAAGATTTTGTGCCTGGCCTCTCCTCTGATTCATAAATTGTTAAAGAACACAAAATCTAGCATCAGCACAATAAGCTAAATCTTTTGATAAATTGAGAAATAACTTGAGTGTTATGCCATGTCCTATTTTATCTTAAAATACTTTTATGTCTCTAAATTCAAGGAAATGTAGATATACCAATTTTTAACTTCACAGTTTTTAACTTATTATAATTTTAGATCTCAGATAGCTTTTATATAATTACAACAGAACTTACAAGATTTTCACATTAAGCTTTGAGCCGAACATGTACAAGATGCACTATTCAGCTACAAAGCAGTTTGACCTTACTGCAATAATAGAATAACAGAATCATTTAGGTTGGAAAAAATCTCTAAGATCATCAAGTCCAACTGTTAACCCATCACCGCTGTGTTCACCCCTAAACCATATCCACAAGTGTCACATTCTCATGCCTTTTGAACACTCCCTGGATTGAACTCTCATTTCTCTGGGAAGCCTATTTCTGTGTCTAATCTGTGCAAATTCCAGTGCCTGAAATTCCAGTGTTTGTGAAATAGGCTTTTCTGATGGATCCCTTCTCTTGTTGATTCAGCTTCAGGGCTGACAACCCTGAAGTGGTGAGCTTCTCTGATTTCCTGCCATACTTCGGGTAGCTCTGTGTGATACTGCTGGACATGTAAATGTTGCTCTGCTCTCTGCAGCAGGCACTGCCAAACCTGAAGGGAATCCGTGGGCTCAGGTACAGAGCTATATTTTCCCCACAGAGCTGTTCGGAGAGGAGTTGCCTTTGGAACTTAGATGTTTTGTTTCTAACCAGCTCCAAAAGTGGCATACAGGACTTGCATGTGCCCAAGGATTAACTTGTTATGTGCCTTCATCATGTTTAGGTCTATATTTTGTAGCATGAATTTAAATTCTTATTGTTAAACAACAATTTAAATTGGAAAGCAATATGCCTTACCTTAATGAATTCCTTATTTTTTTAATAGTCTTGGTTATACTTCTTTAGCAGCAATTAAAAACAAACAAACAAATAAACAAACAAACCAAAAAACCACAGTGTATTGTAACTCAATACAGTGGAACTGAGTACACTACTGCTTTCAAAGGCCCAGGAAATTATAATGTACTGTAGTTGGAATAGATGCTTTCATCTGAAAAATCTATTTTATATGCCATCACATGCATACACACATGTGCACACCTGTGCATATACATATGTAGATGTTATTTTTATCTTATGTAAAATACCATCACTCACTTTCCTGGAAATACAAAATTTTAAGCATTTTAATTAGCTCAGGTATCAGGGCTCTTCATCAGGTATCAGGTATCTTTAGCTCTTTGAGAGAACACTGATATTTTCACGAAACACTCTCCTTCTATATCAATGGTCTAGATGCATATAAAATGTACTATGTTGGCATTTACAACGTTTCAGTTAGTTAAGAATGTAATATTTTTGTATGTGTAATTAGGGCAGAAGCACTTGACCTATGCTACTTTAGGCAGAATTTCTGAAGACCTTTTTAATATTATGTAGTTACTTCAGCAATGGAAAATCTATTTTTAAAAGATTTATTTATAGCAGAGTTGGATATATATTTTAATCAGTTCCACCTAACCATCTTCTCACGGAATATTAACATGTATCATTCTGCTGCTGAATCAAAGTCATTCTTAGAGAAAACTATTTCATCTTTTTGAAACACCTGAATAACACAAATCATTATACAAGTATGTACAGGTTCAGGCTGTTGCTGAATATAGGGTTATAGAGAAGAACAAACACTTTACCTGTCTAAAAAAATGGGCCAGGTATTTCATTTTTGTGAAATACCGTAGATTATCAGAGTTCCCTTTCATTTGGTGATATGTTTTCCTGTGTGCATTATAAAGAGAAAATTGAGATCAATAAAACTAGGTCAGATATTCAGAAAATATGAAATATTCACTTTGGTGAATAGTAAGGCAAATGATGCACTTAAAACAGATAATATATCTCAGAATTAATTTTAATCAGAAATATATTGAAGGAATACACTGCTGTTATAATGTTTAGCAAAGAGCTTCTCTGTATGGATATTTTTGAAAAGCTTATGCAGAACAAGTAGTAGTATGCTCAGTGCATGTTTTACTTTCTAAAGAGAAAGACAACAGAACCAAAATAGCACAACATTTGAAGGCCCTTGAGCCTCTTGAATCAATGCCTAACTTTCTAAATTTTCCCATATTTATATAGATGTGTGCATATGAAAGGACAAAATATTGTGCACCTTGAAACTTAAACAGCAGTAACTCTGGCCAATTAAAGGATAAAAATGGCAGGATTTTTTATTTTACTGAGCCTTTCAGTCTCTCCACAGTATAAAGACTTTAAAGTAAAAACTCCCAATTTGAATTCATCCAAATGGCTTTCTGATCTTTAAAAATTCATGGAATTGATTTTGAAAAACTTTGAGTGAATACAACTTTCATTAGGTAAATAGATTTTTGTTTTAATTACTTTTATTTTTTCCCTAATATTAACAAAATTAGGCTCAGGATCTATGACTTATGTTTAATTTATATAATAAGCTTGTGTTTGGATTTTTTAAACTTTAGGGTGCTAGGTAATGATTCTTCAATACTTTTCCTGCTACTATTTGTTAATTAGATTTATTCTTGGGTATGTATCATTTGTAACCATTATGAAATATAACAAAATCTGTGTATCAATGTCATTGGCAACCTTTTCCAATTCCATTCATATTTGGTGACTGGACTCCAGTATCCTGTTTATGCTTAAAATTCTGTGTTGATGACCACTTAGATATTATATTATTCAGATCTAGTTAGGTGGCTCATGTAAAAAATTACACTCATACTGTGCAAACAGCATATATTATCTTTATTTATAAATTCCCAACTTTGTTCATCAGCTGGTATATAGCTTCTTCAATTTATCTTCCATTATGCAGCACTATATTTTGGTCTGCACTGGCAATAACGATTACTTAATTGGGAGATGACAATAAAAAAAATACACAGAAATGTGATATATAGTTATCTCTACTTACTAGTTCTAGTCTCTAGTTCTTTAAAGAAGGAGAAGGATTTGGTGGAATATAACTGTTTAAGTAACTCCAATGCATCACCAGCAGTCTGAAGAATTCAGTTTGCTCTAAGATGATACCTAGAAAAGTGAAAAAAAAAGTTTGTTTTTTTTTTTCCCCTCCTATGTGCAGCCTGAATAAGATGGTTGAGAAGCAACTGAGAGCTATATGACCAAAAAGCAGTAAGGTTAGCATCCTGTGGGGTGGATACCAATATGGCTCATACAGTGAGGAATTGTGAGAAAGAACAAATATTTTTGTGCATTAAGTAACAACCCACAAATGCTGTTTTATTCTCATGCTTTTAGACTTTCTTACTGTGATATGTCTCACTACACTGCAGAATTCCCATTGCTAGTCTATTTCCCCTGCACTTTATCCCATCAGTCCTTCTTTTTCATACTCCCAGCCAGAAAAAGAAACCCTTTGGGAAAATCTGCATAATGAAATATGTTTTGTCAGCAACTTC
This sequence comes from Sclerurus mexicanus, assembly GCA_013396755.1. Classification (NCBI taxonomy): domain Eukaryota; kingdom Metazoa; phylum Chordata; class Aves; order Passeriformes; family Furnariidae; genus Sclerurus; species Sclerurus mexicanus. Next base: position 1,278,374 of record VWZF01004274.1, read on the forward strand.
GAAAGATACACAAATCTGTGCATAGGTATATGTGTATTCATATATATGTGTATTTATTTAAATATTTGTAATTTCTGTAGCAGTTGCCTCATGGATAGGCAGAATGTAGAAGGATAGGAGTGGAAGGCAGAAAGCAGAACTTAAAATAGCTGTGATTTAGTGATTTAAGGAACTAGCCAGGAACTAGACTAACTAAGGATGCTACTGAGCCAAAACCTTCTTCATGATTTTGGTTGTAGGGATTAACCTCTAATTGCTGTCTGGAAGCTGCTATTAGGATCCATTATAAGAATATGATTGTAAAAGTTTCCATATTATCTGGCTTAAATGGCTTAAAAAAATAGAACAGTACTTTCAATGAACATGACTTTTTGTGAAAGCTGTTCCAACTGAAGTTCAGAGAACTTAACAGTTCTATATTAATCTCAGGATGCAAAAAAAAAAAAAAGCATAGAATGCAGCACACAGAGAACTTTGTAATCAGCAGTCTTTGTTGATGGACCTCAGTTTCTAAGACCTAGCAGTCACAAAGGAATATATGGAATTTTTAAGTTATATAAGAGACAAAATCACATAGATCCATACTTTGCACTTTAAATCAAGGTTCTTTTAAGGCTATTGAGTTTTCTAGTTGAAGAAATACCTTCTTATTAACTTTCTCAGGTTTGTAAAGGACTTTTTGTATGCAATTTTTCCTGCTACATCAGATGTGATGCATGTTGCAGTGCTGTGCAGATATGAAGGAAGAAGAAATATGAAGAAATATTCGATAAAATTATAATACTATTGAACTTGATGGGAAGTAGCCCACTGTTTCTGAAGGCAAAAATTTTCATTTCTTTAGTCTGTATTGAAGAAAAGAAACCAGGGAAGCAAATTTTTTACTATTTTCATCTTTGGAACTCCAAGCTTTATATTAACAGCCCTTTTTTGTCAAGTTTCTTACTCTTTTTTTAAAATAAGCATCTCAGGGTCAAGCTGTGCCCCTTTAGAAGTATAGGATCAGCCTAAAGGAACACAAAATTCATGGCTGCAGCACTGGTAAAACAAAAAGTAGCCAGGATTTTGGTCTTAAGAATACCTTTTACCTTCAATGTGCACATCGGTCAGCACCTGCACTCAGGTGAACAAGTATTCAGTTATTATCTGCGATACCACTAATAATGCAAACCACGGTTTCAATTGCTAGCCATCTGCTGGCTTGTCTTCTGCTCCAGCTTTGGGTTTACATCTTTCAACAACTGTTTTCACATGATCCTTCTCCTGAAAGTGAAATCTTCCTCTGCAACTGTTGTTTGCAATCCCAGCTCTCCTCTCCAGAAAAGCAGATAGGATTTGGCTGCCAACAATGGCTTGTCATTGATTGTCTCTGAGCTTCCTTACAAATACACTGAAGGGGACAGCAAAAACTGGGGAGTGGGCTATCCTCATGACTTGCCAGTGTTCTTGCTGGAGGCACAGAAAGGTCTGAAATATATTTAGGTGACCAGTATGAGGACAGCTACTTTCAAAAAACCAATCAAAAATAAAATCTATGAGAAGAGGAATAGGAAGTAAAAATAAAAATTCATTCTGAAGCAATCTTCAAATAATTCTGAAGCTAGAAAAACTGATAGGATATAATAGCCATGAAAATGTTCCCTCTTCTCAATGAAATGTCATGGATTAGGTTTCAATAAATGCTGATATTTACTGGGCAAATATTCTGATTGACATTATAAAATTCTTACTACATATATTGCCTTATCGGATAATGTGTGATTGCAAATTCACTGTGTTTGAAAACAGCAAGCAAGCTCTGAAACTGTTTAGCATGCAAAGACAGACAAAATAGGTACATCTTTTGTAGACAAGAGGGAAAGATGATGTTTATTTCAGCTAGCAGGTTTTTATTTGAACTATTAAACTTTGGAGTTTATTTGTTTAATATGTGCTACAATAAAAATTATCACTTAATATTTATTCTTAAAACTATTTAAACTATTTAAACTTAAAAGCAAAGAAAGAAGTCCCTGTTTTGATTTAAAGCCTTATGTAGAGGTTACTGAATTGACAGTATTGGCAGTTCTAGGTGCAACCTGTTTAACATGTAACTTGAAATATGGTATAAAAGACTGCAAAGAGCAACAAGTGAGCAAACACAAGATGGCAAAAGTAGAATCAATGTGTAAGCTTTCTTCACACAACAATAACACTATAATTTTGATTATAATACTCATATTTTGCTTGGGAAACATAATGTATTCTGCAAGAAAGTGAAGAAAAAATTTTCTATACCTTGTCTGTCCAGCATTTCATCTTAACTCCTCCTCTCCCACTGAATACTATTTTTTCCAATACTGATGGATAATGATCACTATGTAGGAAACTTCTAAATTTCCATGTCACTCAGGTTGATTGAAGAGACAATCAAATACCAAGGAATACCCTTTATAAAATTAGGGTACAACTGAAGCTTAAAAATGAAAAACCATTACAAGGGATAAAAAAAAATAATCTTTGCAGATCTTCTCATCAATTGATTGACAAACAAATGGATTTTTTTAATTATTTTTTTCTTTTGGTGCTGATCCAAAAGATAACTAAGTAATGGGATCAATGAAATGTAGAATTTTCAAATACTTGGACTCTACTTTCTTTTGATATGTGAGATTCTAGTTTTCAGTAACATCAAGTAATGTTTAAAACAAAAATGATCTAATTTTCCTTTACAAATTAGCTATAAAGCTGTTATGGAATGCACATATTAGGTAAACATTGGAACATTAGCAATGTTCACAGCATCTTCAGAAAGCACTATTTCCATGATTATAAAGGTTTTCTATTTCACAATTTATCATATCAAAAGTTTTCAGTTTGCCAAATCCCAAACATCGTGCATACAAATGAACAAGGTGAATGCATTAATGACGCAGATCACCATGAAAATTATACAATTGACAACACTTGCAATCTCAAATTTTCAGTGATATTGAATTTAAGAAGTTTTGCACAAATCATGCAGAATTTATTTGAGTCTATAATGAGAAATAAAATCTAAGAAGGTAAAATGTACATACAGCTTTACATTAGAATTGGCAGTTCACTTCAACGCATCACAAAGTTGGTGGTTTCCCAGTAAATTGCAGTTTTCCCAATACACAACTAGAAAAAATAGTTGCTATGGATCTTCTGAAATGACAGCTGATGAGACTAAATTTTTATATATATCTATATCTATATGGATTTAAATCTTCTAAACCATGAAATATGCAGTGACTGTAATATTTAAGCATTATGTTTTACTATGGATCAATAAAAGATGAAATAATTTTTTAAATGCCTAGAAATAAATTTGTTTCACGATGGCAGCCCTGAGATGAAGAGAGTGGGAGTTCAGGCCTTGTTCTATTTTAAATCCTCACAGATTTGCAGGAAATCAGAGCAAATAAATTAACATTTCTTTCCTTGAATTCCTTACCTCCATGTACTGGTAGAAGATTTCTGCCCTGAAGGGTTTTACAGCACATGAGTCATTCATGTGAAGCGCTGGGGGGGAGAAGGAGGAATGTTTCAGAAAGTGAAGGTACTTTGTGTAGCATCACTTTCATAAATGGATTATACTGTTATCCGCTTGAAAACAGTCTTTGTTTCTAAGGTAATTTCATTTCGTATTCTAATCCTTTCAGGTGGTGATGTTTGCTTTGCCTTATTGAACCTGGAATAGGATTTTTGCATGCTTTCTTGATTTTTTTCTAGCCATTAAGACAGTCTGTGCCAGTGAATTGGCACAAAACTAGTGTTACCCTGCCATACTGTACCTTGTGTATTCATGTGAAGCTCAGCAGATGCCCTCTGTAGTTTGCTTAAAGTGTGGCTGCAGTTGCAAAAGTGTCACCATGTGGAAGAGCAGTTTGAGAGCCAGTTTCCATAAACAAAGGGTGTAAAATTAGTAAAACTAGCTCCTTGGCTTATTCACACTGTTTACAGGTAAAACACGCTGATAAACAAATATCCATGAAAAGGTAATTGTTATTTAATATACTGATGAGAAATGTATGCAATAACTGGGAAGAAATGTGGATTTTGTACCTATTCCACAGACTGTTTGAGACTATCAGTTCTTCTATAATGGCCACTTAATTGAAATTTTCTAAAGTTACTTCTGATTCATTATATTCGTTTGTTTAATAACATGGACCGAAGATGCAGAAGCCAAACCTTGAAATACATTTCAACAATCACTTCCAGCATTATCAATGAAGGAGAACTGTGACCACTAAGCAATCTTTAATGCTGCTATCTAAAGCAAAAGCAATATGATAAAAAAACGTTATACTCTGAAAGCTAACAAGCAGAAAAATTATTTATCTTCCACGGGGAAAAGCTCCTACTTTGATACATGGCTAAGAAAAGTTTTGAAACTTTCTTCAGCATGAGTTACTTCAAAAGCAAAACTACAAGATAAATGGAGATGGAAGTAGAAATTTGTTCTTTGTGTTGTTGTTGTTGTTGTCCTGGTTGTTGTCCTGGTTGTTCCTTGGAGACATTATGTGGCTTAGCAGAATTTTGAACACAGGTCTTTTAAGGTAACTTGCTGAACTTGGCCCTTAAAGCATAGTTAATTGGTGAGTTAGTCTTACCGCTCTGCCCAGAGCAAGACATGGCAGGAGTCATGCATGAACTGTTTGTAACAGTACAGAGCAGAATGTGGGGGAATTTCCATGTCACAAATTGGACAGCAAGGAGTCAAAAGTAGCAGTTAGCAGAGCATTTTTTGAACTGCTTTGTACATTATGACCATGTCCTACTAGAATGCAAGGTAGATTCACAAATGCATCCCTTTGCCCTCTTCGTGGTATTTGGACAGTTTTCGGCACTGGGTTTGGTTGCTGCTAGGAATTCCTTTATCTCATGAGTTAGTCATGGAGGGTGGAGATGGTGACTCCTTCAAGATAGCAGAATCACCAGACTTGAGATGCAGTTCTTCCTCATCTGTCCAAGTTATTTCCACTTCACAGAATTACATTTAGTTCTCTGTTTGATAGACTTCAAAGCTTAGACCATATTCGTGAAGTGAAACTTTGGTGTTAGTACTGATGTTCATTTTTCTTGACCTGCAATGACTTGGATGAACAGGTAGTTTGTCTACATTGGCATATATGGGCATGGGACTTGCAGATTTTTGATGGGTGCGGGGACAGATGTCTTCTTGATGCATCCCCATTATGTAGTTATTCCTCAGTCAAGCTGAATTCAACTACCTTTTCTACACTGGAGTCCTGAGAAAGAGTACTCCTTTTTGCCATTGTTCCTAGCACTGCTATCTAATTTCTACCATCTCAGCAGAGGGAGTAGAAATGTTAATTCTACTCAAATGTCTCAAAAGTAGGAGTCAAAAGTGCAAAATAAATATGTTAATCCATAGGTAACTAGTAAGAATTATTACAAAAGATGATCTTAAAGTTAGAAAGGAATGTTTTGTCAAATGATTGTTATTTGTATCTGATTCTGAACAATTTCACAGTCTTTCTGTGTTTAAAATGTTTGCCTGTGAACAGCATTATTTACTATGAAAGGTATGTGAATTTTTCTCATATATATCTGTATTCTCTATTAACAGAAGTTTAGGAAGATTCCTTATCCTTTCAGTATTATGAAAAATATATACCAGGTGGGGAAATAAGACCTGAAAAAATTAAGTGACTTGCCTTATGAAAATCTTTGATCTGAAAACAATTTACATGTCCCAAGACCGAGATGACTTAAGCAGAAACCCATCCTTTTTCTCCATAATAAAGCAGACTTCTGCATATACTTCAGTTTCAAAATACACTAATCAGTGGACAGCTTGCATGCATTAATACTGTGAATGTATATAAAAGTGCTAGCTTCTTTGTAGAGTCACTCAGCAATTTTTCAAAACTGAAAAATTATTCTCCAGTTTGCCTTTGTACTAAACCATACTACTTATCTACACCAACGTATCTACACCGTCACTAGTGTTATTTAGGAAAATGGCTGTTTCTGAGAGACTTTTATCACAGTGTACTACTGTCCAAAAGTAAGATTTATACCCTCATAATTGAGGTAGAAACGTACTTTTACTCAGCAGTCCACGTTATGAAAGAATGCTATTTTCCCATTGTGTAAAACAGGGGCAAACCCAAAATTGCTGCAAAGACCATCTCAAGTATGTGATCCTACACAACAATATTTGAATTACTTACTCCCATTAATTTAAAGTAATCATACTGCCTGTGCATCTGTGTTGCTAATCTGTAACACAGAGGAATGAGCTCATTATTTACCAGCAATGTAGGACTTTGAAGACACCAATTGCCCTGACTTTCTGAAAGGTAAGGCTATGGCTGGTTTTTTTAGTTCACAATCTCTCTCTCTCTCCCTTCTTCACATTTGTGGATAAGTGGTTAAGATGAACTGAATTCAAAATAAGTCAGCAACTGGCTTTTAAAGCAGATTCTATTTGATGACAGGGCTGGCTTGTCACCGATATCCCAGACAAATCAACCCTGCATTTTAGTAGTATCTATCTTATAAAGAGGATTTGCTGAAACAGGAAAATATAAAACCTCAATCCTCACAGTGAAATGACATAATAAGTGATTTTTTTGCCTGGTCTTTAAGAGTCAAAAATTCTTGTTAGGTAAGTGTCATCATAACACTAGTCCTGCATTTCTGCACATTTTCCTGACTTCCATACTTTATTCTAATTGAATTGCAGCTTATTGTAGCTATTTTAAGGATCAATACTCCTTCACAGGGCTGGATGAATAAGAATCAATCTGAACACTTCAGGTCCTTCATTAGGAATTGCTTCAAATAGCAGCTCTTTCTCTGCAGTAATCTGTATGATTCTGTTAGCAGCATCAGTCACTGACAACAAGACACCTAAACTGTGTTTCTTTTTCTGTTCATTGGGATCTTTCACTGTTACAGAGACTGATATTCTTTCTTATAAGGTTAGAAAAGATCCATAATAGCTTTTATACCATTATATTTTAAAATCTAGACTTCATTAAAACACTCTTCAGCACCTTCACTTTCAGGCTCCTTACTGCTTATGAATTATTCAGGGTAGATTTCACTTGAGGTAAATAGTTTGATTTGAAGGTTTTTGTATCTGGATTTAGATGCAATGAGAAGAGTTAAATGCTCAGAATTTTAAGTGAGGAGAATTGCAGAGGCTCAGCTATTAAGATGGAAGACATTTGCTGTTAGTGCTCTGGGGCTACCATTGAGATCTCAGCACGGTGCTATTTGTCATTCTGAAGTAGGTAGGCATTATGATGCCTGGAGTATAAATCAGCCTTTACATGGTGTCGAGTCCTGAAGCACTTTGAACACTCTAATCCACTTCTGAGTTAACAGAACATTTTTGGTTTTACAAGCTTGAAAGTTTCCCTTTTCAGTTAACCTTGTCATCATGTTATTAATCATCATTATTTTTTAGAATTTTATATACCTCCCCAAATACAATTCTTCATGTTTTGCTTCAAAGTTGTCACTAGATGAGGTTTAACTTCAATCATCTAGTAGAGATGAAGTTTTAGCAAAATTAATTTTATTAATTCTGCTCATATAAAGAGGAATACTGGCTTGTCACAGTAGCAGGCTGGGAGGCCAGCATTAATTGGATCCTGCACCAAAAGATGATGTCTGCCTCCTTCACTGACATCTGCATGGTATTAGTGCTACCCTATGGACAAAACTGAAATGGAAGAATAGTTGTTTCCATGTGTTTGTTTTCACCATCGGTCTGCAATCCAGTAGTCAATATTAGCTCAGCACAGCAAAGCAAAACTCTTTTAAATGCTGATTATCTTTTCATCTTGGCAGCTAGTGCACATGCAAAGGGTCAGTTCAGAAACTGCATACTGTAGGTTGTCAGTTCATTGGATCTCAGTTTCTGTTCTTCCACTGGCTGAGTAAACATTTTTACCACCAGCAACCATTTTCTTTATTGTATATAGCTATATATAGTACTATATAGACTTTATTCAGACAGTACAATTGTGCAGTCAGTTGAATTTACAGTGTTTTTACAGGTGGAGTTGTTACCATTAATGAAGTCTACTAAAATCACATTCTTTTCCTGCCAGACAGCAGAGTCTGCTTGTGGCTGATGCTTTACTTCCTACTATGCAGCAATGGAGTCAGCGTTATGAGACAGCCAGTTACCACCTGTGAACTGGGAGCAACCCCATTTGAGGTGGATGTGCTGGCACCAACTTATTTCTATGCTATGCTCTAACCCCTCCTCTGTTGCAGTGATGTTGGAACATCTCTGCCATGCCAGACAGCGTGAGTGGAATGAGAAGAGCTAGATTCTCTCAAACCAAGGTGTTATCACTCACTTTGGAGAAATGCAGGTCATGCTTTCAATTCTTTAGTCCCTGGAATAGAGAATTCTAGAAAGGCAGGATATCATTGAGGACAGTGTTGTCAGATTTATTTCTTTGTCTATTCTTAACTTTCATACAGTGGAACAGAGAAGTTCCATATCTAATTGATCTAAATGATCGTAGCCCAAAATTAGGCATTGTGATCTCTGCTAAAAAGCTTCTTTTCCTCTGAATCTACCCAAAGTCATCTTCATTGAAGTGCTCATGCTCAGTAAGGACGTATAATAATTTAGGGCCAGAGTGATTGCTTGTTCTAACAGTACCACATTGAAATTATATGACCTCTCATTAATCTGTACTTTGATAAGATCCTGAAATGATAGGATTAATGACATTCCACTGTAAATTATTCAAATCTCTGCCTGTGCACAGACTAGTTCTTTCAAAAAAACACCTAAGTGATACTGAATCATTTACTACCTTAGATAGTAACTACAGTGGTCCAGAGACACAAATTTGTTCATCTGTATTGTGGGTCATGTGAATCTGCCTAACAGTAGGCAGATTTTTCTTTTTATTTTTTCTGCATGTGATTTTACTTCTAGAAGTAGCCTACTTATACAAAAATCACTTTTCCTGTTCCCCCATCATTTTCATTTTATCTTTCGGGCCCCACACAGCATGCTGAGAGCTATGTACCTAGATTTCCTTGGTGACATTAATTTCATGTGGTCCACAAGGCTTTCCTGGCTGCTTATGTTTCCCTTGTGTCACATCAGCCTCATCAAATCCTATTTTTCCTCTTGGCTCCTTTCTGTCAGCCTGCATTCCTTCTGAGCATTGTCTCTTCAGCCATATCTCATCCCATGCAGTGCTTTCAATTCTTGTTACCAACATTACTTCCCCTGTGAGGATTATAAACCCTGCTCCTGGTGCAGCGAAACTATGCGGATTTCATGGTCAGGACAACCTTTCTCCACAGAAAAGAAAAATGAGCATGCCACTCTTACATCTTAAGATCTCTTTCAGAAATTCACAGATCTGAATGTCAGAGGGTCTATTAGTATTTATGGTACAGTCCTATATAACAGCTAACAGAATTACTTCCTCAGTTATTCCTCTCTACAGCTGAGTAAGCTGTGATTAAAAGGTATCCTAGATCAGTCTACAGGAAACAATACATCCAGCAATTGAGAGTTTTCTACATCTTTTAACCTTCATTGTTTAAATGTTTATCAAATGTTCAGCTGGGAGTCCAACACCTATGTCCAAATCAGATGTTTCTTACACATAAGAAAATCATCCATTCTAGTTTCACACAGCACTCTATGTACTACTGTCTACTATATTGAAGTTGCTTGGAAAGTTTTGTCAAGTCTAAAGCAAGTCCTTATGCATGACAAGTTACCTTTAATATCTTATAGTTTTTTCCATTTTTAAGTGTAAAAACTGGATACACTACAGACTGTTGTCTCAATGTTGTACACAGAGTCATCTTTCCCAAAGCTTTCTTTTTTCTATATTGAGGAATTGCATTAGACATTGTTGCAGTAGCTTTCTGTTGGCAGGTAGTGTTCAATGTAGGAAAGCTCAAATTAACCCAATTGGAAAAATCATCAGAAAGTGAACTTCCCCCAGTGCACTGTAGGATTGAGCAACATTAGTTGAAAGACTGGTTAAGGAGTGGTGTTTTCTTCCTTAGCACAGTACCATGCCCAAGTTCTACTTATAATTTCTACTGATAGAAGTCATCCTTTAACTAGGTTGTGTATGATCCTAAGGCAGCTATGCTGTTCTAGCTGTGAGTATCACTGTACAAAAAGGGATCACTCCCTAGAGACTCTGCCTCACCTATCATCACTGGGCTTCTCTGCACCATAATGTAGCACGGTACAGTATGGAGTAATCTTGCAATGAGTTGCAGGTGTGCTGTCTACACTGCTTCTCAGCAGTTTGCAAAGCAGTCCTTAGCAGTGTTACTAATGAAGAGGAAAAACCTTATCTCTACTGCTCTCCTTTCTACAACTTTTAGTCTGTTACCAATTAAAAGAATTTACTTTTAATTCTTGATAGTCCATTGCTACTGGAAATAGAGATCCAAAATTTTAATTTTGTTGTCACATAACAATCTTTAGAATCAAATATTTATGTATCTAGAAGTTGGCAGTAGACTTGCTACACCAATGCCTTTGGAGTCCTCACTGCTCTACAGTCCACAAGAACATTGCTGTTTGCTAAGCTCATGCTTCTTATACAAGTCTGTTTTAACAACACCAAAAAAAACCCAGATTTCAGGGACTTTGCTTAAAATCTTTTATGGCAGTTTGCCTTTGAAACTGCTGCAAAATTGTAATGGCTTTTCATTTTGATTTGCTGGCATGAAACAAGTTGACTGCCCTTTCTTTGAAAACTTAAAGGCTGAACAGAAAATTATTTTGCTGACACACTAAATGCTTTTTGCAACTGAACTGATTTTGTTCAGTAATAAAAGTTGATTGGTATAATGAAAAAATGTTTTATGTAAGCATCACACTACTGCACTACTGCAGCCTTCCAGCCTTCACTGAGTCACTCAGGCCCCACTCATTTGAATCAACAGGCTTATCTACAAGGTACAAGAAAACAGAACAGAAAACATCACCCTCAAATTACTTGTCTTTTTTGATATGCTCAGATTAGGGAACAGCATGTTAACATGCTCTCTGAAATGTATGCTTGTGCATATATTTACATAAAGAAATGCATATTTTCACATATAATCAGACAAATACATATTATTTGTATCCTTTAATTTATGTTCAACAGTGTAATTTCTCTTTGGGAGCCTGTGGCTGCTATCTTGTTAACTGATAGTGGCTCTGGTAGTTTCTGAGCATGGTTTCACTGAAGGCAAAAAAAAAAGGCACTGTTATATTTCCTAAAGTAAGGCAGAAGAGGAGGTTGCCATTGCACAAACTATTGCTGTTTTCTTACTGAAACTCTAGAAATCACTGGTGTTTTATATTGCCAGCTCTGTATCATCTGATATAAACTTAAGATAGAGATAGATGCCTTGATAACTGCCTGTTCACTAATGGTTTCTACTCAAGCAGTTTAATATCACCACTCATTCATTTATTTAGACACTATTTTTTTTTTTTCTACAGCATTCTTTATATTCTGTTACTGAAGCATTTAAATCTAAGAACCTGCACTCCCATATGCTGTAATTGAGTTTAAATGTTAATTTTCCCAATTTCCTGAAGTATATGGTTAACAGGATTTCATATCTTAGCTATAACAATATTTTTTTCCACTGGAACAATAGAAAATGCTCAGTGTTTCTGGTTCAAGTAATGAAAGCTACCCTCTTTGCTTAAGTACTAACCCCTAACCCTACCCCTCCATTTTCTTTATCAACCTGATGAAATTCCTCTGAAATCCCCACACAGTTCTACTGTGCCTGTCACTTGTCTCAGCTCCTTTTTTGCATTAAATTTACGTGACACTTGTCTTACTCGTTACTCTACCAGCTACTTTTTTGCTTGAAATTTACCTTAGATTATTAGAATCTTCTTTTGTATTTTCTTAATTTATTATTAGAAACAATTTCTGCTGAGTTTGACAGCTTAGAAACACCAAAATGGAAAGAGGTCTGACCTTACCAAGTCTAGTTTCTTATTGCTGTTGTAAGAACCAGCTTGTCTAACTCGATTTATAGCTAGTCAACGAAGCTGCTAAAATCAGTATGCCTGTTGCTCAAGGAGTTATGATTTATTCAGAATTCCAGACTGTGCCTCCCTTATCATGCATACTAACTTTTGGAGTCATTCCTGTTTACAGCTCATTTCGGCTTCACAGAAGGGGAAAATGCCTGCATGAGCTTGAGAGGGCTTCTAAGTTCAATGAATTGTCACAAACCCCATAGAATTTACTGAAGTTATTACCCTGCTTTTCATAAACTTAATTAATCTCTCCTCCTGTTGTGAAGGGCCAGATGTGCCACTGTTGTTATTTCACCCATTCTAGGGGACAGTGGAGTTCCAACAATTTCTGTAGGTAGGTGCAAAGCAGATTTGTTTGTTTTTCATGCTGGTCACACATGGTAGAAGGCTCCTTTAAACAGGGTTGGCAGAAGTCCATTCTGTCCCTCACTGTGGGAGCAATTAACTCTATTATATAGATAACCAGGCTCATAGAAATGAGGTATGGGTACCATTATATGCCCCTGCAACATTTGTTTAATTGCTAAAGCACTTGTTTATGCACTGCTTTGTTGGAAGCAAATGTATTAAACTATAAAACAATGATCTGTCAGGTATAAAGCCTGCAGCCTTGGGGGGATCATTATAGGACTCAGATCAGAAGAATTTAAGAAACTTTGTCATATATCAAATGTCTGAGACCTAAGTTTCATCTTGCAGCTAGCTATAAGGCACTTTTATGGACTGTCAGCATGAAGAGAATATTTACATATTTTTATCAGCCAGTAACTGATATTTTATCATTTGTGTTTTCTGTCTTCTTGTATTACGCTATATCATGTTGTTCATAAAAAAACTGCAGCATTGTCATGTTAACTACATTACCTCAAAGCATCTGATTTACTTCCTTACAGTTGTTTGGTAGAACAATGAAATTAATGAGTTGTGTTCAGGCCAGTGGCAGCTTTGATGCTTAGCTGGCAGGTATATCAACAGAAAATTTTATGGTAGATGTGAGTATGCAAATATGTGTAATGCAGTGGAGGTTTAACAGGTCAATATTGTACAAAAAAGGAATGGCATATGTTATTCATTATCAAGCTAAAACTAACTACTGAAGAATAATACCATACACTGGAAAAGATGAACAATGTTCAATACCTTGTAGCTTTCTCCTACATATATTTCTTTCTGAGCTAGCCTTGATTATCACGTGCCTGTTTCTGTAGGCCTGGATATAGGCAGGAAAATCACCACTTAAAGCTAGTACTCAGGTTTATATGGAAATTCAAATACTTGTTGCATATTGTGACATTTTCATTTCACAATTACTTCTGGACACCAATAGAAAAAAGCTGCAAGGTCCCTTCAAGGAAATGGTCACTCTTCATCATTCAGCAGAATGAATTTTAGCAGGGTTTATGAAGTTTAACAGGGTATTGAAACCTTTGTACCCTAGATAAGATCTATCTCTAGTCAAAGCCTTATAAAATTAAAAGTTATTCATTCCTGGAAAAGCGTGTCAAATTTGCATTTTAAATTTTGTGTGCAATAACCTACACATATATTCATAGTGAAATATACTTCTTTGCCTTACATTTATTAACTATGTAATTTTAATTGGTGCAAGACAAACAATAAATTTACTTCTTTATGAAGTGTAAGCTGCTGTACTCAAGTAATCTGTCACCCATTATGTGGCACTTGCATCTGTTTTACCATAAGGTGTTGTTTAAGACAAACAATTTTTTATTTGTAATCTGTTATCTTTACTGTGCATTACCTTTGTTATAATGTATTTAGATGCCAAAATTTAAAAAAGTGAAAAAAAATTCATGCTTTCTGTACCTATGGACTTGTTAGAGTAATTAAAACTCTGCAAGTAAATTCAAGTTTCTGGAAATTAAAACATGACCTTAAGTATAAACAAGTTGCCTAAATAATTTTTTTTTTAGCGAAGACTATTTTATGATGTATTTTTTTTAAATACGGATTGTTCTTGGGAAAGTTGAAGCATAATTTACTTCTACTGGGAATCTAAACCTTCCCAATATCAATGGTATTAATTTCAGTCCTCTTAAGACATCAGATCTGAATTCTGTCAATGCCTGAGGGTTAAGTATAAAATACCATTTTCAAACTATCTAAAGACAGCTATTGATGCTAATGATCTTTGGAATGGAAGAAGATATTATGAGGAGGATAAAACATGAATGTTTTAAATTATGGTATGTTGTGCTTTAGAATATGTTGTTTTAAAATCTAATCTGAAGACTCTAAACTGTTTGTTGAAGCTCCAGTGTACCTCTGAAACATCCAAATAATTTTCCATTGGTCTATCACTCAAGTATTGATCCTGTCTGCCTCTGACACTTTGAAATCTAATGAGCTGACAGTCCAAGGTCTTGTAGCTGTAGGTTATCTCTTCCAATATCTCATCATTTTTCTGCTTGTTTTTAAAACTGCCTATATCTATTTCTCATTTTAGGTCAGATGACCTTGGACTATCAAACTGTAAGCTGTTAAAATGAATAGTCCTTTGACTTGCACAGTGACTCTCAGAATGTTCAGCATTGATAAGCCACTTTGCTCAGTGTGGCTTTCTGTTATTGTAAGTTTCGACTGTGCAGATATGAGCTTATAAAATTAATTACAAACTTTCTTCAATCCAAAATATAAAAATTCACACACACAACCCTGGTTCTGAGTTTCTAACCATCTTTTTTATCCTCCACTCACATTACTTTTTTTTAGAAAAGATACAGCTCTCCAGAAATAACAGTAGTCAGTACTGGTGTAAACTGTCAGTTTGGGGCTGATAAATGATCCCAGATATTCCTTACAGCTGGGTATCTTAGAGCAACTAATTCAAACACCTTTTGGAGTTAAAATGGTGACTGGGGAATACTATCACATGTACCTGAAGCTTTTCTGATTCAACAAGCTTCTTGCTATGCTTTTATAACAACCACACAGGCACTGAGCTGTCTTTGTTAGCAGAAATCTATTTCTGCTATCTGGGAGCCACTTGGACTTCATGACATCTGAGAGTTCCTTGACAAGGAAATTGGAGATATTCCATCTACTATAAAAGCTTCTGACTGAAGTGCTGCAGTTACAGGGCGAACCTCTAGACCTGCAGGCATGGTTTTGCAGCAGTAGAACAAGTGCTCCTCAGTTAGGTCAAACTGATCTGTATTACAGGGTCTTCCTTATACAGAAATACATTTTGGATCTGTGTCAACAATTTTTCCTGTATCACAATACAAGCTTCCACGTTTTCGCTCTGCACAAAAACTGCTTCGCCCAGACATCCTGCTCATGATTGTAGTGAAGAGAGTAAATTTTGAAGTTGATTTAGAGAAACTGGGATGTAGCTTTAGAGTGGCACAGTCCGATGAAATGAGCAAATACACCTGAATAATAGATTTAATTTTTTTTATAATAGTCATATTTTGAGTTATTCTAGGAAAAGTCTCACATTAGACTTTCACGGCTTGTTCTGAGGTAATTGATCAAGTATGACATGAGTGCTGCTCCATAAATTCTGCATGATTTTGGTGGCCACAAAGGACAGATGAAACTAGGTATCATTCTTAGACATTTGTAAAGACATTGCTGGTTAATGACATTTTAACCAACAAGATATTAGTGACCTTTTTTTTGATGACTCCTCACAGGCTGTCCTACTATGATCAACCAAGCCATAACCCGAACACAGAACCGTTAGGAACACAAAACTTAATTACTCACTTATTAGACACAGATTTTTAGCCAGAATGAACTGTTAGGAGGCCACAGGCAATAAAGAATTGCTCATACTGCTGTTTGGATGTCAATAGCACAAATGTCATAGTGTAAATGTGTGCAAGAGTGTGCAGGCCAGCACGTGATCAGAGCATTTTTGCCAAGGAGGGGATCCTCAGCTTCGCTGCCTGCCAGAATCAGCATGCAGTAGCAAAGTCCTTCAGAGCAGGCGTAGGGAAGCTAGCCAGGGCATGGCCCTTTTTCTATACAGCCAAAAATGCAATACTTGCTTAAATATCCTTGTGAAGGGCATCATCAATGCTTTGATATGTTTACCTTTCAAACTGAGTCAGGAAGTAAACTGTAACTGATATTTTGTTGTGTACTGAATGGTAGCCTCTATTGATTTCTGTATCTGTCCTTGTGACAATTCATGTTTGCACATTTTTAGATCATGGGATTCTGTTCAACTAGAAATGATTGCTTTTTCTGAGGTTTGGGTATTTTTTCCTCTAGATTTTAGTACCTGAAGAACCAAGCTATCTTCTATTACGTGAATGGGTATTTGAAGAATAGATAGGAAGCTTGTATCTCTATAATCAGTTCTCAAACTATTTGCTTAGAATTACAATGCAGTGCAAAACCAGTAATCATGCTGATCATCATAAAACACAATATAGGCTGAAGAACAAGCAGCTATGGCTGCTGTTCTACTTTTGTTTATTTTCCATTTCTAGGATTAGCCAGTACTAGAGCAGAAGGGGAGACATTAATACCAATTCCAGTTCTTATGTTTTTATCTTCATCTTATTGATCCTAAATAAGTTCAGTATATTTGGAGGATGAATTCTATTAAACAGAAATAATCAAGGGATTTAGAAAGGTGTTGGAAAAATATATATTTTTTTTTTTACCAATAATTCATAGTCAATGTGGAGGTTACTGCAACAATCACAAGAGATATGAATATTCCTTGCACAAGAGGAGGAACAAGAGAGATCTTTGGGCTTGGAGTCATGGTAGTTATTAGAGGAAGTATTTCACTGTATCTAAGACAGAGTAAGAAAAGTTGTTAATAGATTTTGAGTGTTTTCTCTCTTTTGGAGAAAAAAGAGAGATGAAGAAGAAAATATATATGGAAAAGACATAAAGGAGGAAGAAAACATATAGGGAAGAAAAAAATCCTCCTTTTTCTCTGTTTGACACTGTGGTCTTGGGCAAGATGACTTCCAGAGGCCCCTACCACACTCGACTATTGTGTGACTTTCTGTTTAGATGTGAGGCAGGAGATCCATAATTTTATTTTTATATAATAATTTCTTTTAAATTGAATTTTTCCTTTACAAAATAGTGGTCTGATCAATAAATGTTTCATATTAAAGACATGACACATTTGGTGATACTGAAAGTATGTCCAAGTAGCATATTTTCTGAAATGATTCAATTCAATGGAAATATGAGTAACCTACTATAATGATGTACTTTATTCTGTTTCAGAAACCTCTGCTATTAGTTGATCTTGGCTACTGGAATAGGCAAGCCAGTGGTATAAATCAATAAAGCAATTTTATTAAGACCCTGCAATACAGAAGCAAGGTGAAATCTGATGTGCTTCAGATTAGGTTACTTTTTGCATGTATTTAATGTCTCTGTATCTCCTGACTATGATAAATTATAGCACAGAGATGCCTATTTAAAGGTTGTTAAGATGACAATGAAATAAAACTGGTTTATTTATATTGGGAGGGGATAGAACTCATACGGGTATATTCTGCCTAAATTACCATCTTTTGTCATGTATGACAAGAGAAGCAAGAAGATACAGGATGAATTGAGATATTCTTGTGGGGGCAAGAGATGCATATATGTAGATTTTATTTTTCATCTGAATCAGAGAACAGTGCAAACTGTCTAGTGAGGGGACTTTCTGTACATGTGTTCATATTATTTAATAAACAATATTACATGTATAGGAAGCTAGCAGTTGTCCTTTTTCCCCTTCTATCCATAAATCTGCCACATCACTGAATCTGACAAAGTGAAGCTCTCTAGCTTTCAGTTTGTGCATAACACTGTTGCCAAACTTCATAAAGATATTTTATGGCCTGTTGAAGTGCTAGGATGCTAGACTTCATGAATAATGAAGTCTCTAAATGGATTTGAGCTATATCACTTGAGGAGTTTAAAAAATATTGCTGAGATTCACAGCTATTAGTGACAGCACTGTGGAGAAATCTCACCCTGCCTAAGACATAATTCTGTTATAAAATATACAGGCACATAATGTCACTAATGATGAGCAATTTTCACCCAGACACCAAATTATAGTATCTAGGTCCAGACCGAAGTCTTTTATGCTTATTTTGTGTGACAAAAAGAGTATTGGCACAGACTTTCTCACTACCTTGGTCTGTGTGAAATGCAGAGTACAAGGTATCATCATCTACTAGCACAAATTCACCAAAGCAGCAGCTGCTGTAGTCCTATGCTTTCTACTGATGTCACTCAGGTATTTCTAGGTTTTGTATTACAGGCAGTGACTTTGCACCTCCAAGAAATGAACTGTTTCAGAAATATATGATCAAAAGGTCAAATCACCAAAAGGTGAAATCTTGAGTTAGCTTCTGAAATTTCCTTGTATGCAATTGCATGAATATCAGGACTTCCATAAGGCAAGGGATAAGAAAGCACATTTGGGGAGACAGTACTGTGACAGTACCTTAAGTATTGTACCTTAAGTGCTGTAAAACCTCTCTAGTAATATCTTTGTTGCTATTTCATGGTCTCATAACCTCATGTCCCATCAGCCCAAGTCATCCAGCACTGATTTCTGCCCCTCCATTTCCCATCAGGATGTGAGTTAGTAGCTACTCTGACTCGTGTCACACATCCCTGGGGGTAGATCATCTGCCAAGTTTAAATATTTAATTTCTTGGTCAGTATCAAACTTCTTAGAAATCTGACTTTTCTCTGGCACAGATATTCTTATATTAAAATTAATAGCTTTTTTAATTAATTTGATCTTTTAAGAAGCCCTTTGCTGAAGTGGTTGATTGTGGTCGCTGACATTGGCTGGTAGTAAGGTACCCATCAACAGGCTGTATCGGTGTCCCTCCATCAGGAGGACAGGGGGAGAAAATATGGTGAAAAGCTTGTCTGTTGAGATAAAGACAAGGAGATCCCTCAGTAATCACCATTAGAGGCAAAACAGACTTGAAATGGGAAAGATTAAATTAATGTATTGCCAATTAATAACATAGTAGAAAAATGAGAAATATGAACAAAAAAAAACACCACACCTCCACTCCCTCTTTTCTTCTCATCCATCTTGGGGTCAGCTGGAACTATGTCTCTCCAAGCAGAAAGCAGCTTCTGATGCCTTCTCACAGAAGCCTCCCTTGCAGTCCCCTACCACTACCAAAAAATTGACAGTTAAACACAATACACTGACCTGAGAAATGACAATTGGAATAATAACCCCAAAAAAGTCCTAAAATAGCATTCCAGAAGCCCTCTGACTTGATTTAGAATTGTGGGTCATTTATATTTATTGTTAAATTAAGCTATCATGCTTTTTACTTTTGCCAAGATACTAAACTATGAAAAATTTTTGGAATAGAGTTCCATTGCCTTTCCAATTAGATGACTAGCTCAGTCAAGCCTAAATAGTTCCCCTGGATCCGTTCCCCCGGCATCCTTCATCTTAGGTCTGTGTAGCAACCTAAGGAAAAACAAGTATGTGTTTAAGTTCTGAAGAGCCCAGGGGAAAGTGTTTGCAGTACTTCTGAAAGACAAATCTAAAATTCCTTTCCTTTCACACTGTCTAAAAACTCGTTGCTGCTAGGTTCAGCTGAGGAAGAGCAAAAATTCTGTACAAGAGCAAAAATTCTGCACAAGACATTGGCTGTGGCAGAGGCAGAAGTTCATCTGAGAATGTGAGCTGGTTATCCTCTCTCTGCTAGAAGCTGATCTTCTAATAGCCACGACAGCCTGAAAGGACATTGACAGCATACAACAGTCCTTGAAAACATCAGATGATAGGATGGTAAAGCCTTCAGGAGCAGCAGAACTTGAGGGGCAATAGAGATCAAAGAAAACTTAAGTCTGAAAGTCTGTCAGGGTTGTTACTAACAGCTTTCAGAGACACATGATGGCTGATGCAATGTATTCACTACATGATTTAATATTTAAGCAAGAAAAATCCTCCTTGAAGTGAGGAGCATAGTCTCCTCCATAGTCCAAGCATAGTCTGATGTAAAGTATAGTCTTGTGTAAAGAATTCTGCAGTACTTGGAGCTCAAGGCAGACGCTGCTATGACCATATGCCCATGTAATTGTTAGTACTTCATAATAACCTTGGAAGTCTCACTCAAGAATGATGGTTGAAGGTTCTCCATCACTGCTGTCTGTCTACCCATCAGAGGATCAAAGGAAATAGTCACATTATGGAATGAGCTTCTCAGAGGTTTTTGTTTACCTTCTGGGGTTGTGGGTTCTTTTATTTTGTCTCTTATGTCATCATCCTGTTCTTATTTTCTCCAGACTAGCTGTCACATCAACATTAGGGTCCAGAGAGTAAGTCATATGAAGGGAGCTGGGGCTGTTTAGCCTGGAGAAAAAGAGGGTCAGGGGAGACCTTATCACTCTTTACAACTACCTGAAAGGAGGTTTCTGCCTGGGGAGCAGGCAGGCCTGCCAGGCAGTGAGTGACAGGACAAGAGGAAATGGCCTCAAGTTGCACCAGAGGAGGTTTAGATAGGATATTAGGAAAAGATTCTTCACTGGAAGGGCGGTTAAGCATTGGAACAGGCTGCTCAGGGAACTGGTGGAGTCACCATACCTGGAAGTGTTCAAAAAACAATTGGATGTGGCACAGTGCTTTGGTTTAGTTGACATAGTGGTGTTTGGTCAAAGGTTGGACTTGATGATACTGGAGGTCTTTTCCAACTTTAATGATTCTATGATTTGAAAATTCTTTGGAGCAGATGTGTTAACTTGGCTCATCACAAAACACAGAGTTATGATGCAGACTTTGTAGATGAAAGATCAAAGAAGAACAAATAGTAAGGTTATTTTGTTAATGTTTGTGTTTTCTGGCTTATATACCTTCTGAATCTTCTTATTTCTTTGATTTTTCTAGATGCTTAGATTTTGTACTGCAAATATCAATGTATGATAGAATCTGTCCATATTTGGTTTTGCCCCTTATGTGAGGAGAAATAAAATTGTTCTTCAACTTCAAACTTTTGAACATACTTGTAGAAGCTACATTCAGTTCTTTTGACTTATATTTTTTTTCACTTGGCAGAAGTTTCTTGGATTGCTTTTACATGCTCTCCTCCTAGTGTTTAAAACCTACTTCCTTCCTATGTGTTACACCTTCCTTCTTATCACATTGGATTTTTGTGTGAGAATTTTTCCCTGTTTTTCCTCTTTTAATTACTATTCTAACAGAATTATTATATTGAAGGAAATTATTCTGCTGTTTTCTATTAACTCATTCCTTAAAGAGATTTAAGCTGTTCCAAATTGGATTAAAAACCAGGAAATATATTTAAACTGTCATCTGTCAAGGCACTTGGTGACTTTGCACGACCAGGAATACTTATCTAATAACTGGGCTATTTTCTATAAGACTCTCTGATACAGCAGTTCAAAACTTACCTGGAAGTAGCTTAAATTAGCTAACATTGAAAAGATGATAACCACACTTTGTATGCCATTGATATAAGCAACATCACAAATACCCTCTTCCATGATTATACTTCTTGTGCTTATGCCATTGCACTTCACTGCTGTACAGGTTTTCATTTACACTAGTGTTGTATTTGAGAAAACCATCTGCTTTAAATTTTCCTTCTGATTTCTTAAATTTGCCAACTGCTAGGAAGCACAAGCCAGGCTTCTCTTAACATAGGACTGAACTAGAAAAGAAAATCAAGAAACATTAACACTGACAGTAAATGGGTATTTAATCATTTGTTATAATGATGAGGCATACTACAGTAGTCAGTATAACACTCATTATCCAGTGTAGAGAGTGATTTGTATTCATTAATATAATCACAGGTTCATATTCCAATATCTCCATGAGCTGGGAAAGTTAATGTACAAAGGAAACAATAAAAAATATATTTAGAAGGGGTTAGGTAGGAAATAAAAATTACCTGGGGGAAGATAGCATGCTTTTTAAAATTAACTGTTTGAGACTAAGCAGCTGCATTACATATGCTAAATCAAAAGAACTTCTCATTTGGTAGAAATGGAGACAGTTATTGAGGATGACCATTATCCTGGTTTTCAGCTGGGATAGAGTTAATTTTCTTCTTAGTAGGTAGTACAATGCTGTATTTTGAATCTAGGATGAGAATAATGTTGATAACACAATGATGTTTCAGTTGTTCCTGAGCATTCCTTACTCTAAGTCAAGGACTTTTCTGTTTCCCATGCTCTGCAGGTGAGCAGATGCACAAGCCAGGAAGAAGCACAGCCACAATACCTAAGCTGAACTGCCCAAAAAAATACTCTGTACCACAGAACATCATGTTCCGTATATCCACTATGGGAAGTTGTCCAGGAAGCATCAATTGCTGCTTGGGAGTGGGCTGGGCATCAGTCATCACTCTCCTTTTTCTTTTTTATTATTGTTTTTATTATTATTATCAACATCATCAGCATCATCATTAGTATTATTAGTATATTTTACTTTGCTTCAATTATTAAACTGTTCTTAACCCATGAGTCCTCTTTTTTCCCCTCTGATTCCTCCCCACACCACTGCAGTGGGAGAACAAGGAATGAGCAGCTGTGTGCTATTTAGTTGCCAGCTAGAGTTAAATCATGACAATTATCTGCAGCATTAGTAATCACTATCCATTATTAAATTCTTATGATGAAATTAAGAAACTAGTTACCACAGAAGGAGAAGTGGAGTAGTCTTTAAGATAAATAAATAAGAGACAAAGTACTGGAACCAGCAGTGTGTCTCAGTTTGCATAAACTACCACCACAGAGTCAGCACTACAGAAAGACTGGAACACCATGGCAAAAACATCTTTTCTTTCTCTGTCTCCAGATTTTCTCTTATCTTTGCCCTTCTCAATGCTGCCGCCTCCCCCCGTAAGTTGGAAAGCAAGGGAAAGGCTTCAATGACCTTGATACATTTCCATGTCTTTTCTTTGGAGATGAGAACAGACCTTATAAAGTTCACATGTGCATATTAAGCCTATAACCATCTGCTGCAATTATGAACAGTGTGGTGGTTAAGTTTAGCATTTGGAGAGGAGGTCTGAAGGTCAGTTGAGCTTCAGCTGTAGTGTAGCATCTTAGGTTGACTTGAATAAGTGAAAAATAACAGCAATAAGTGAGCAGCTAAGTTTTAAAGTGGGTTAGCGTGCAAAGTATTTAAGATCAGGAATAACACCAGAGATGAGATGGTATGCTCATATTTCAGATACAACAGGAATTAGAACATTCTTAATATCCTTGGGATGCTGGATAAGTTTTTGAGGTTTTTTTCCTTTTTAAATATTATGCTTAAAAAAGAGTAGACTTCTACCTTAGCAAGCATTTCCTTTGTTTTGAGCAAACTCCATTATTTAGTTGGGGTTTGGAACCTGTTGCTTCCTTTCCTGGATGAGGAGATGGAAAAGATGAAGTAGCAAGTACTCCTGATGTATTGTGGGAGCAACCAGCTCTACAGAATATGAGCGACAGTTATATAAACTCTAGATGTTTATCCCTTACATTTTAGAATTCCTTGAAATCATGCATCTAGGTAATTCTGGTAGTTTCAACTGTTTTGGCTCTTTTCTTTGTTTAGTTGCTCATTGCTTAGATGTTAATAAATTTTTGTGAAGTTTCAACTCAGAGGTGTCACTGCATGTTTTTTTCTAGAAGCCAAAATTATGATCATGAAGCCCATTCTTTTTGAGAATGTTTCTGTTCTTTTGATTAAAAATATAGTGAGAATTAGAAAGTAATCTCCCTATAGAAATTCCCTGATTGGCCAGGGTTTGCTTTCTTCAGTGTGAATGTTTAGTGTATCCACTCAGTTTTGGCAAATTAGGGGAAAGTAAGTCTATATCTATCATGACCTAATAAACACTTCCTTTACAGTACTCTGTGTTCTTGTGAGCGGGTGATTAAAGTGTCAACATGCAGCTCAGGGACTCTGGGGAATGGTAAAAGGTATTGTAAGTCCAAACAAGAGAAAGAATCATTCAGTACAGTGTTTAAAGTGATTCTGTTGCATGCCCAGTATAAGGAAGAATCACATATGCATGAGCAAGGGACAATGTATAACAGGTCATTACCATGAACAGTTTTGAAGTATCTAAAAAACAGTAGGGAAACTAATACCACTGAAATAGTTTCTCAGACTTGAAAATAGTGTTCACTGACATGACATCAAGGCATACAGAAAAGCATACAGAAAGGTGGAGAACTTGAAGGAACAGCCTCATATAATAATTTTTAGGCCATGTTTCTTTTATAAAATGGAATATTTAGAAATTAGCAATAACTTTATCAAAGTGTTATTAAAAGCTGCTGAAGTTCACTGGTAAATATTTCGGCTGTCAACGCTCTTTTCTTTTTTGGGGTGGAGGAAGGTAGGGGAAGGTCTGAAGAAGAGAGGGTTGTTCGAATTTTACCCCAGCCCTTCTGATGCCCATTGAACTTGGACTCAGCTTCTGACTTCACAAATCAGGACAATTACAGATTGTTAATAACTTCAAGGTATTGTTTTTATATGAGTTTGCTTGGTTGTTTGGTTGTTTGATGAGCATGGTGCTGCAGATTTTTCTTGTTTTGCTTTTATTTACTTACATATGGAACTCTGTAAACATGACTCAGGGTGTAGTTTTTTATTTGGGATTTAGAGAACTTTGGATACTTTGAAATTAATGGGTTCTTAAGACGCCACTTCTAGAAACTTCATTTAATTCACCTCAATGAAATGAGTTACTAAACAATGTCATGTACCTTCAAATCCATAAATGTACCTTAAATTTCTTTTTATGTAAAAATACACTTTACATTTTTAATTCCAAAATGAGAAAATGCATCCAGAAATCCTATTCTATGCTGATTATTTAATAATGAAACATACCTGTAGCTGTTTTATAACTTCATTAATAATTTTTTATGTTCATAAGGAGTTTTCTTTTTCTAAAATAAAAACCCAAACACAACCCACTCAAAACTTTTAAATACTTGACACTTCTGCACATTTTAAGAGGTCTTTTTCAAACCATAATTTAAAGACACCACAGACATTCATCTGTGTTATTTTATGTTTACAAATTTATTTCATTTTCAGTGGGTTCTATTCTGGTTTTTATAGGTTTTAGATCCCCTTATTTTTGATGTGAAGAGTAAATGAGATAATCAGACTCTAATTTATAAGGATATAACTTGGAAAAAAATATTGGTTAGTTTATTAAAACAGAGATTTTAGAGCTTCTATAATGAGTACAAGATATCTTAAGCCATGGCAAAAACTTCCAAATAATTAGTTTCAGCTCTTAAGATTTCAGTGCTTACTTCTTTATTGAATATTCACTTCTGACTCAGCTGAGGTCTTTGTGCTGATCTCAATAGAACAAAGCTTTCAGACCATTAGTTCATTGTTTTTATTTTTTTCAGTAAAAAGATTTAGGGCTTAATGCCAAAATAATGCTCTGTGAGTCCTCATTAGTATGCATTACTCAGCTCGTCCATCCCATTCCCTAATTAGTCCTTAAAAAAAAAAAATCCCTCCTGTAATGATCAAAAAAATTAAATTAAGAAATAAATATTAATGTATACAAGTAACAAATATTACTCTGATATTCCATACTTAATATTAAGTAGTAGCTTATGTTACCTGGAACTGAGAAAAGGAGGAAAAGTGGTGGGGTCATTCAATCTATTTACAGGCACTAGGACTTGTGGTTGATATTAATCTCCTAGTAATTGTAACAACTTTTCTGCAGTCCTCACTGGTACACGGCTGGCTCGTGTGAGTAGCTGCCAGTATATATCATCAATAGTTACACAACTTTTCTGGAAGAGCAAGCTACTATATTGATTACAAATGAGCTATGAAACTTCAAATTAATTACTAGCTGTGTAAACCAAGGTGTGTGTCAGGACTGAGGCTGCAAGACTAAATTTTTACAGTTCTGAGAATTTGGTATTTATTCTGATGGGGTAGGGGAACTGTCTTTATATAAAGGAAAGGAAAAGAGAGTCAGCTAAAATAATGAAATTAACTATTTGTACATTCTTGGTCTATTATTAATGGTAAATGTAACTCACTGAATTGTTACTGAAAGATTTCAGCTATTTCAAGTCCTTAAGTGAGCTGGGAGTAATAATCATTTTTAGAACAGGTGAAAAGGTAATGGACTTGAAAAATATTTATGCTTTCCTGCTTACTTCGTCATTTTGTTACTATTAAATGAGGGACACCTTACCCTTCTCAAAATGTCATGTTGCACTTCTCAAAGTGTTGGACATACTCTGAGGGAAAATCCAGATATGCCTTCTAGCTGTGACTTCAGTGATGTCTGCAATGCTTGATTTCAGAGTTGTCCCTTTTGTAAACCGTTTGACTTCTTCAAACCTTGTGTTAGTTTCTGCTGTGATACTGACCTAAAAGATTTTCTATTACACGATTTCAATGATGAAGAGGATGATGATAATAATAATAATGATGGAGAAGGGTATTCTTCACAAGGCCTTCAAAACCAGGATTTGTAGTTGGCCTATGGTGTTTTTTAACCAATCTATGTTCAATTAATTGAATCAGTGCTTGAAAACATGGGTATACTTTTTCTTCAGCTATAAGCTACCCCTTGGACTTCAGTCTGCTGAAGTTCTTTATGCAGCATCCATTGCCATTCTGCTGATATTGTCTTGGAGGAAAACCTGAAAGAAACTTAAAGGTCACATGAAATGTGCACCAGAAGTACAAATGGGTAGGTTTTTCCTTTCAAAGTAACAGATAAACACTCCCAGTATTTAGAAATAGCAACACCTTCTAAATTGAATATTATCTAGTGTGGTAAGTCTTTCTGCTTGTTGTAGCATATGGCTGGAAATTTCAGATGAGGAGAGACAAATCTTCTGCATGTTTTGTGTATAGTTATGAATAAAACAGATCAAGGAGTAAAAAAATCTCTGTACATCATCCCAAACAGGAGTCAGACCTTGAATATTGCCCACTTTCACTAATGTTGTGTGTGGTCTATTTAATACAGAACTAGAAAAATTAATTTGCAGTTTTACCTGGCTTCAAAACTCAAAATACTACGTATTTTCAAACTCTGAAACTTTAAACTGCTGCTTTTTCCAAAGTTTCAACTTGCAAATATTTCCTTTCTGCCACAAGACCTAAAAAAATCAGTAGGATTTTCGGTTATAAAAATCTGTGACTCTCAATGGTTCATGAAGGGAGAAAAATGTCAATAATTCAAATGTCATCATTTTCCATTAAACTTTGTATATCTAATATTCTGTGATTTTAATATTTTTGGGTAACAAACTTCCCACATTGATATATCTTTTTATGCATATCTTTTTTTTTATTCTAGAACTGCCAGGGGCAATGATCTGGGTCCTGTAATGTGACATCTTTTTCAGGGTATTGAATCCAGTACTTGAACTTTCTGCAAAATTAAACTCATGTTCTAATAATAGCAACTCTTTAGCTGTTCTTTTCTAATTCTACTTTAAGAGCTATTGTTATAAGCTTTAAAGTGTCCACTGGAGACAGGATTCTGATGTTATGGTCAAGGACAAGTAGACAATCTATCATTCTGGTAGGTCAAGTTGTATACAAATGCTTTTTTCCTGGGGGGAAGACATCTGAACATTTTTCCTCTTATCAGAAATAAGCTAGCAATATAGCTTACTAAGGGAGAAGTTGTCTGGTGTTTTTAGGATAATCCAAATCCATTAATAAAAGCATAATTACCCTCTCTTCATCTTTGACTTTGATTACTTAGTTAGGAAAATATTTGTATTTTTTCTTCCTTTTGTATTATTTTCTTTTTCTGTCAGCAGTCAGTGATGCAGACAGCTATTATAACACTTGTCTCCAGAAGCTTTCACACCATGATGTTTGCCCGTGCTAGGCATGTTATATTAGATACAAGACTGCTATCTCTGCCAACAAGCCTTACTGTCTTGGAGACTGCTTCCTTGATTTATGCCGAACTGGTTCCTCTGAAAATAGCTTGAGCATGCAAGCTTTGATCCCCTCTCAAGTTCTCTCAGTATAAAAATAAGGCAGAGGTATGGTAAGAAGCTATGTAATAGTAATAATAATGTTGCAAATTTCTCTTAAGTTTGTGCTAAACCTGACCAGAGAAGCCATAGGGCCTACAGAGGCAAGTGGCCACTAAAATACGTAGCTACAGCAGTATGCTGAACTGCTAAATTGATGTGTCAGTAGCTCAAAGTTATTGAATACTCTTTCTGGGAATATTGTGCTGGTTTTGTCTAACTTTGAAATAAGATATGTATCAAAACTCCCTAGCACAGGAACCTTAGTAGTTCCGGTCCTGTTTGTAAGTGAGTCTAGTAAAGTCAACAGAGAAGAGGCCCCCCTTTAGGGGCATGTGCTTTTTTCACCTGCTAAGACCTTAACTGCAATTCCATCTTCTCTTTTATGGAATAAAAAAAAAAAAAAAGGTCCAAACAACAAAACAAACCTTATGTCTGTCTAGGTTTCACTGTATCATTTTCCTTATAGTATTTGCTAGTACAATGGGAATTTGAGGTTTTGATGAACAAGGATACAATAATCATTTGTATTTAGAAACCTTACTAACTTTGTTTCTGTGTCTTTCCTCTGTATTTAGCAGAAATAGATACAAAGTGAATATTTACTTTCTAAAACCTGAAGAAAGAATGCTGTGAAATCAGACTATAATCAGAATTTAAACTAAGAGATTAAAGAATTTGTGTCCATTTTTTACTGTATTCATCCAATTTGAGACAGAGCAGCTATACAAAGTCTTCTTTGAAGCATTTTGAAGTTGGAAACAGTGCTGAAGGAAAACATTTCAAAGGAGTATACTGAGCTTTCCTACAGTGTCTGATACAACTTCATATTGTCATTAGGAAATTGGTACATTACAACTTTTGAATTATATTCATTTAGCCAAATGAATGTGTAGTGAAATGCTGATCTTGAGAAAGTAGATGTCAATCTTTAAAGCAATGCTGCCATCATGATGTTTTAAATAATAGCAATAGTTGAGTTTGGAGTTGGATTTAGGTGCATTTTAAAGCAAAAGCAGTGTCTATCATTAAATGACAGTAACTGAATTTCATGCAAGCTTTTCCGTTTCTTTTCTGCAAATTAAAATATAAATAGCAGATAAACTGATGTATTTTGTGTATGCAGCAATTCAAAGGAAATAATGTTCTATATGGAATATGTGTGCATCTTCATTTCTTAATACAATAGATTTCAATCTATTAAGATTTTAAAAGCAGCCTAGAAAAGGATACAGTTACAGTACTAGAAGGCGTTCAGAGTTTTTGCATAACATACATAGTATTCTGATGTTGAGAACATGGCTTGATGGTATGGGAGTAATTTCTAGACCTCTTAGTGAGAATAGCCTCCTTAATTTTTTTCAAAACAAATCATTGTGGAAAAAAAAATTTCATTTTAAGCTGTTTATAGTTTTACAAAATAAAAATAGTATGAAGAGCAATGGTTAACTATAAATTCAAGAGATAATATGCTTCATAGCTGTCTATAATCTGTCTTTATTAACTCAAAAGTATAAGCACCACAAAAGTAAATAGTATTTACCTCCAATATAGGAAAGAAAATATATCAGCTTTATCTAGACAACTGAAGAAAAACTTGAGTTGAATTTTACATTATATGCATTATATACAGTGTATATTTATATTAAAAAATATTTTATTTTAACAATCTGGATTGTGAACTGGATACCAGATACAGCTTTGCTACTGTGGTCTCTTGATGTCACGTTTACTTGTGATACTCCCAACCCTCAAGGTTATAAGACTGTCCTTTATTTTACTTAAGGGCAAATTCTGCCTTCAAACATGTACTGGGCTCCAGCTGCTGAAGTGTATCTGAGGGCATATTTTCTGCCTTAAATATTTGTCATTTCAGTTGCAATCATATGGCTAAGTTTAGTTCAGGAGGGTACTTAAGGAATACAGACGGTTTTTAAAAGTGTGTTTCTAAAAGTGCCTTCTGTTGTTCCTTTCATTATTTTCCTTTGCTGGAAGATATATTAGGTGTGACATGTAGCAGTTTTAGACAAAGAACAAAACCTGACAACATTTAGAAAAGATTTCCACAGAAACTTTGGGACTCTAAAAATGTATTTTAAAATCTGCCATCAAAGTTGTCAAGTCAGCTTTTCCAAAGATTATTTTATGTAAGTTAATTTGTGGTCTTTTATCTGACTGTTCTATAAAACCTTTTCTTTGTAACTGTGTATAATATATGATTTCAAGACTCAGTACACAATAACCCAAGGTCTCTATCTACAAAATAATTCCACCCTCTTCAAAGAAGAATGTGGTTTTCTTCTGTTCCCCTTCCTGCTCCCAGAAAGCAATGGGGCAGAACTATCTACATCCTATTTTTTTTTCCACCCAATTTTCCAGTGAGAATTTCACTTAGTAGGAATTACACTTCTAAGATTGCTCCCATAATATTTGGTGTGCTGCTCTTAGAGAAGTGTAATCACAGTTTTCACGTATCCAAGGTTCTTGGGTGTTGAAACACCCAAAAAGATCAGGTTTGTTCTCAATCAAAGGCTGAGCTTCTCATCACCTGAGGTTTACATATTTATGTAAAACACAGTTAAATGCATAGAAAGAGATGAGAAGATGGTTACCAACAGACCTGTGTGGTCAGTTATTGGAATAATGTTTAAAGACTCATTAGGCAATTACCTTGGGAATTGAAACAAATGGTTTTACTGCAGTGACATTTGGCTTTAATTGTGACGGCATAAGGATGTGGGAAGAGGTCCTGTGGTTTTAACACAAAATTTATCTCGATTCTACATCAGGTTAGAACCAACAACTGCCGGGCTGGCAGTGTCGAAAAGGAAAGGAAGAAACATTTATCTTGTTCAGCCTTAATGAATCTCAAAGTTCAATTTGATATTTGAATAAAGGTTACAGCTGGGCTTTAAATGATAGTGTATAAAAAGAAGATCACAGGAACAATATTTAAGAAGAAACATTTACTTTCATTTATACCCTCTCCAGGTGCTTTATAGAAAGATGCATCCAGAGTGCAATAAACCATGGTAATTTGATGCTTTCTAGGATTAAGAGAGGCCACAGGCAACAGAACAATTAAGGAAGAGTATCTTGCCAGCAGGACCAAACTGAATGCAGAGGTGTTGGTCAAGCATAACACAACTCTGTTGAAAACACAAGGGTAGAACCAGAACTAAAGCACACACATTCCACATTCTAGATGATTTCTATATTTAGCTTCTGCTAAGATAGTTAGAACATAAACAAACAAACAAACAAACCCCAAAAAAACCCCTAAAAACTTTAGTGAAATTATGCTTCTGTTTACACGTTTTGTAAAAAATTGTACATATAGTGGCTTTTAAAACTTTTTTAAGGGTACTATTTGTCCAAATTTAAATTGCAAATCAATGTTTCTTTTTAATGTAGCCAAAACTGACTACTAAATAAATAATTTAAAGTGGGGAAAAATAGCTATTGATTAGATATATGTTGTGACATAGCTGCCAGGTATGAAATCTACTATTCCTTAATTGAAATGAAACTAATTTAATACAAAATGTGTGAAATAAATTAAGACTGATTAAGTCTTCATATTTGCAGAATGTGAAGATATAGATTTTACACGGTAGAAACATCAGTTGCTGGAGATATGGAAAACATGATAACGGAGAAACAACTGACAAGAAAAAGGAAATATGAGTGCAGCTAGTGAGCATTAGTACCCTACCTTCATTTGTTCAAGGCCAGCCTTGCAAGATATGCTCCTGGGAACAGTCTTATTCTCACCAATTTCAGTGAAACCGCCCATTGCTGCAGGACTCAGATCTTAGGAAGAAGTTCTTTGATCAAGAAGTTTCAGAGGTTTTTATGAGATCAAAGTGAAAAAGCTTTAACCCATCTGTGTGATGTGCATTTTGAATAAAAATGCCCTAATTCTTCTTTTGATAACAAAAAGAGAAAGCAGGATGAAGTGAGGAGATGAATAAAAATGAAAACAGGAAGCTTCAAATTTCTTGAAAGATTATTAGCTCTTATGGTGACCACTTGACATCAAAAAAGAATGCTATAGTTCATTCCACCAAAGGATTACATAAAATAAAATTGCAGTGAGAATAAAGACTAGACTTTTATGGCTGCACAAATTCCAGAAATTGTCCAGTGAGGAGAACTAGTAAAAGTATGATCAAAAATTTCAATTGTAATACATTTAAAACTTGTTTCTGGACATCAGCCTTAACCTAATCATTTACTAATTCTACCTTGCTACTGTGTTTTGAAACAGAGAGCAAAATTTGAGTGCTTGAGAAATGCAATAAACAAAAATATACAAGTGAGGTTGAATTTGTGATGTTCCCTGAGACATGCATGGCAATATGGAAGCCACAACTATTCCAAATGAAAATTATAGTTTAGTTTGCTATCCTAGATCTGCTTTATTATTTGCCATGTCTTGCTAAAGAGAAATTTCAGTAACATTTTAAAAATCACTTTTTTTTAACAAGATTTAACAAAAATTATATGAATTCAAAGTTCCTTCTTTCTATGACTAAAAACACTCTAGTTAAAGCCATGTGTTTTCTGAAGTTGCAATGTATTTGTTTCACAAAGACAACTAATAATGTGGTTTATTTTGAACTCTGTGTATGCGTCTGCATAGCCTCAGTGACTGTATCCATGACTGGGGCATTAGTATCTTAGATACCATCTAAAGGTAAAGACCAATGTAAATCTGCAGTCCAAAGCCATGTAACTGGCAGTTATGGTGCAAGGAAGCCTCTGTCATAACTCCTGAAGACTTTCATTCAAACACAATGCATCTTCAGGAGTATGTGACCAAAAGGCAAATACAACGAACTATTTTCAACTTACCAACTAATACACATGTAGATGTTTGGGGCTGAGCAGTTTCTTGAGGGTGAGATTCTTTTCAAATAAAAGTAACAGATTCTGGAAAGTAATGAAACAAGCTCGGATTTGACTCAAATAAACACTTTATGCAGAGAGGGGCTACTACTGCCACGTGGATACTGCCTAAAAAGAAATGCAACTCACAAATTTTCTGCTCTGCTTTTTAAATGAAGCAGTCCTGATGTTGCAGTCAATGTTTGCTCAGCCATGAATGCTAATTTGGCACTAAATAATGCTAATCTGTTTGTGGAAATGTGGGTAAAATGATTATGTGCCAAATCTTGGCCTTTGTAGAAGCAAACAAGTAGGCAAGTAAATGATGTGATGAGGAATCCATCCACAGGTAGACTGGTCAATAACCCTGCCCTGCAATTCTCCATTTCCTTCCACCACAACAGCAAACATTAGTTTCACTGTAAGTCTGAAAAGAAAAAAAAAAATTGTTGTGGATGGAAGTAGGCTCTACTCATGCTGATATGCGAGTTATACTATTTGTAGCATGGATATATCTTCTTGAAAACAGTTCCAATTATTTCTGCATTGTTGCCATATTGTGTCAACTCATTGCAAGGAGTTCAATCCTGGTATTAGGCCAGATTCCTACAAGTAAGGATTTGTTCACTCCATAAAAACTTGAGAAAAAGGTAGAAACCTTGATAGTTGTTGCAGGGCAGCAGAAAATTTTGCCTGAAGCTCCAGATAATGAAAGAAAACTGGAACATTAATACATAATCAACTATTATTTATTAATATTATTTATCATTATATCTGATATAACATACCACAGGAAATTGATAATATTTGAAGCTCTAGAGTTTTCATATCAGAGTAGTACTTCTTTCAATACAGTATTCTGCTTCCACCAGTTTTCATAGGTGAAACACTGATGCGTAATACTAGATAGTGCTTGACCTGTGCTGCAAAAATGCAAGGACATTGGTAGAATCTGATCTTCACAAAAAGATGTTCTTTTGAACTCTATGATATATTCTTGAGTATGTGCATGTACAAAAACTTTGAGCAAAATAAGAGGACATCATTAATGTGAAACTTGTGATATTGAGATATGAGGTCTCTTTGTTTGTTCAGCCTGGAAAGGAGGAGACTGAGGGGAGACCTCACTGCAGTCCTCAGCATCAACACTAGGGGAAGTGGAGGGGCAGACACCAATCTCTTCACTCTCATAATCAGTGACAAGACTTGATGAAATGGCATGAAGCTGAGTCAGTGGAGGTTTGTGTTGGATATCAGGAGAACGATTTTCATCCAGAGGGTGGTTGGGTGCTGAAACAGGCTCCCCAGAGAATTGATCGCAGCACTAAGACTCTCTGAGTTCCAAGTGTTTGAACAATGCTCTCAGGAACACACTGTGAGCCTTGGGCTGCCCTGTGTGGGGCCAGGAGTTGGACTTAATGACCCTGATAGATCCCTTCCAACTCAGCATGTTCTACGATCCTATGTTTTTCCAGTTGTATGTAAACTTTCACATTCAAAGACAAAGTTAAAACAGACCCCAAACAGAATGTATTAACTGAGGAATCTTGATTCTCTGTGCTTTATTTTTTTCCAAATAAAAGCAATACTTTCTTGTGCTTTGAAGTTTTATTTCTTGATGAAATATGGGTGTTGAACTCACTGGGAAAAAAGTAGGTTTTCTACTAAACTACCTTTGATCAAGTGCATATGTAGGTTTACACCTTCCTATCTTAAAGGTCATTATCAGTCTAACTCCCCTCTATAGTTTCTGTATATGTGGCTTTTATTCAAGCCCTTCATTTTACACTCTGTATCATGCCCAAGCGCTATAGAAAGTGTGCTCTATATGACAGAGCATATGTTCATGGATAGGAATACAATAAAAATAATAAAAGAGCCATGTAATTTGATTACATTGCAGTTTACATTTATACTAAGGCCAATGAGGAAACTGCAGATGATACCTGCTTTAAAAGGACCCAGGAGATCAGACAAAACTTTGACAGGAGAAATAAGAATTGTGCAGTCCAGTGAAGAATTAAACTACTGGGAGCAATAATATGGGCTGATGCACTCAATATAGCAGTAATGCCCTCTGAGAAGGGTAGGAAATAATTCAGTTCCTCTAGGCTGCACAGAAACTAAATACAGTATGACAAGAAATAGTAGCAGTACTCATTATGTCTGATTGCTAATTACCCCTTTGAATGATTCAGTTATGCCTGCTACTAGATAATTAGTTTAGTAATTTATGGCTGCAGCACAAACTAGTATTTTAATTTTCACTGCACAGTTTTCACAACACCTACAGTTCAGACAATATTTCCCTTTTATTCAATTTCAAATTGCTTTTTTTTGATAATTGATGGAGGAGAAAAAAACCCAACCAATTCTTTCAATTTCCTAGCATAGTTTTATTGGGAAATTGCATATTTTTATGCAATTGTATTCAAATGTAAACTATATAAATGTAGAAAACAACTTTACCTGAGCTCTTAACATGGCTTCTTTATAGATTTGGGAACTGATCCTGGAAACACTTGCACAGGAATATTTGCTGTAGTAAAGTTATTCATTGTCTCTACCCAAAATAAAACTGCTCCTACGTACAACTGTTGCTAGGATTGGACCCTTGGGATAAAGTAAGGTGGGTTTTTTTTTTTTTTGTTTTGTTTTGTTGGGTTTTTTTTGATAATTGCACTCCCTGATTGTTTTAGTTACAGGGGTTGATTCTTCTATGTAAGGAAGGTGCAGACTGCAATTGGTGGCATTCAGAGTGTTGCTTGTAGTGTATTAGTTGGTGGGATTTAAAAGAACAAGCAGTTTTCAGGAATATTTATATTTCTTAAAAAAACAACTACTACTTAGTTCACTCAAGCATGAAAACTAATTCTAAAAGGTATTCAAATATATGTATTTGGCAATTTGTGAGCTGTGTTGTTTTTCCAATAAAGCAAGCACATTGTAATTTGGACTGCCAATGGAAGATGAAAATCTGAGTACTACTGAGGATCAAGGTCATATTTTAATTATTTGTAAAATGCTTTTAACCTCAATCTTGTTTTACTGGTTTAAGCAAATACTTTTATTTTGTCATTAAGCAGTTTTGTATTGATCCAGGTGAGCATCACTTACTTACAATAGGTTTTTTGTTTTTTTTTTATTTCTATACTATTTTTCCCTGTGACTTTGGAAAGACATACCCTGGCAGTGCCCATGGACTAGTTAAAATCAGGCCATCTGCATGGAACAGTTCATAAAGTAACAGTCAATTTGCCTAAGATACTTTTGACTTAAATACACTAGATAAATATAAGATTTGTTTTCATGTGTAAAAGGGACAACAATTGAGTCACAGTAATCTGTATAACTTGGCCAGCTAGGTGCAACACAGCAGCAGCAAAGGTTGTGTGGGCAACACAGAATGTGGAGTAAAAGGAGGGAGGAAGCAAACATCCAACCAAGAGAGCAAAGTCTATCCAAACCACATATGGATTTTCACGGCTGAAACCTTTGCTTTCTTCAGAGATCTCAGTGATTTTTCAGTGCTATTGCTCCCTCTCCTATTGCAGTCACCTTACTTCTAAATAAACTGCTGTTACACCTTTCTCATGTATATCCCTCTTTTCCCAGTGACCATTTTTCTTTCTGTACCAAGAGAACCAGATAGAACCAAGCAAGTTTGCTTCTAAATTTGCTATTAATCTCTGTGCTAGCCAAGGAATGGGTGGATAGAGAAATGAAAGATGGCTGTGTAGGATATACTTCTCTTTTCAAACAGCACAACTATTTGTATGTGTCCTGGCCTCACAGAAAATCAGCAGAGGTTTTCTTGTCTCCAGTGATGTTATATTTCAAGGGCATTTTGTCATCCTTAGGAGGCAGGTTTCAGTACCAACTCTCTTCTTGAGACAAACAGCTTTCTCTATAGAACAATGTTCGTTACCCTTGAGAGGGAATTAGGGAACAACATCCTTGAACTTGACCTGTAAGTTCCTACTTCTCAAAGACAGCACTGCTTTTGAGCTTTTTTTTTTCCCACAACACCCAAGAAGCCAAGCATGGGGCCATGGTAGAGTCTCAAGCACAGCCACAAAACCATGAGGACTACTTAGTCAATGGCATGTGCCCTGCTGTGCTGCATCTTGGGCCAACAAGCACCTCATCGCTGTGTGCAGCCTGCAAGCAGCACAAGACAGGGATGGTTTGAACATTTTGCCTCATTTTGGGAAGGGGAAGGGAAAGGGAAAGGGAAAGGGAAAGGGAAAGGGAAAGGGAAAGGGAAAGGGAAAGGAAGGGAGGAAGAAAGGTGAATGAGAGCTGTGCAGTGTCTCTTGCCTTCAATGTCTGAAGGTGAAACTTGGCAAATTGTAATTTTAATGTAGCTCTAACAAGCAATTCTTCAAGTATGAGGTAAAGCTGGCAAATAGAGCTGTCTGAGCAGGATTTGTCAGTTCTTCATGTTTTGTGAGCAGAATATATTTATTCTTTGTTATGTTGGGATACTTTTTCCCTTTAAGTTTTGCTTCTTACCCATGCTTTTCCATAGCCCATGTCTTGTCTGAAGCTATGCTATTCTATGTTTTGTTTTGTCTTATTGCTAACATCTGAATCATGAACAAAACTCGGGGTTATAAACAAATGAATCTTATCTCAAGGTCTTTTATATTGTCTACATTTTTATCTTTTATGTGAATCCTTTTCTTTATAATGGGAAAGTTCACTGGTTGTATCACCTTTTAGTCTCATGAGGTTCACTGGTTTGTGAGAGGCTTGGAAGGAAAAGTAGTGAAGCAACTGGAAGTTGGTGCTGAGGAACAGGTTGGTTCATGTTTGTTGATTTCATAGAAGAGACCAAATAGTTTGAATGGAGAATTTGACGTAATCTGTGCAAATGAAAAACTTGATAGGAATGCCACACTGTTCAGCTTTCACATTCACATCTATCTAAGAGGATCATTAGCAAGCTATGGTTTTATCAGAACGGGACAATTTTTACTGAAAAATGCATGCATTTGTTTGTTGTTTCCTATTGAGTTTAACATTTCAGTTCACATTATAAAGAAGAGGTTCATACTAAATATTGGATTATGACAAGTCCCCTTGCAGAAGTAATTATGTGATTTTCTTGTTCAGGGACAGCAACTGAGACACTTGGAATATCAAAGGAAGCATAAAAATGTGCTCAAAATCATTGCATTACCATTCCTAGCACATTAACACTGTTACTGACAAATCAGTTGGGACTAGCAGGCAAATATTTAGATTATCAAAATGAGTTTTTCCTTATGGGCAGCAATGCAGCTGGTTTTCAGGTACTGTATTACTGAGAAAAATATTTGGCAATATGAGTTTTTCAAACTTTTTTTTATTCTTCTTATTTTTTTTCCACTGCAATTCAATTACATAATCTCCATGGCTTGTACTTGCAGCAAACTTTCTGTCCTCTTTCTGATGTTTACCAGCACTGGATCAATGTTCTAAAGGGCAACTCTGACAGCATTATTTCTGCGAACATCAAGCTTGTGTTTATTATAAAATGAAACAGCACCCTTTATAGACAACAGTCTAACTTCTGAAATATGTATTCTCTGACCTATGTATAAGTGGCTCCCCACTGATTGAATGTAGAGACTCTTCCCCATTACCATTTACACAAAGAAAGGGCTATTCCCTGTAAGGCAAACTGTTTCAGCATTAACTTGACCTTCCCAGCTGTTTTGGAACAAAGGTTTAAGTTTTTTCTACCTGGCAGAGATTTCCATTTCCACAGTCATAACAGCCTATCCTTCTGTTTTTTCTGTTAGCTGTCTGCTGCTAGACATGAATATTGCATGAGAATAAATGTATACACAAGTATTCCAATTAGATTTTTCCTTGTCATGTGCCACCTAACCAGAAGAAAACCCCCAAATAGCTTGTTGCAAAACTACATTCACTGCATATTTTCAGCAACATGGAGAAGGAGACAAAGCAGCTAGGGCCATTTCTGTGTTCTGAGGATGCTGTAGGCAAAAGCAGCTTGGGAAACATAATACAAGTTAGACTGGATCAGGAAGGCATTTTTTATTATGTGTGTGGTGAGACACTGGAACGGGATACCCAGAAAAGTTGTAGATGCTACATCATTGGAATCGTTTAAGACCAGGTTGGATGGGACTTTGAACAACCTGATATAGTGGAAGATGACCCTGTGTGTGGCAGCAGGGGTTGGA
The DNA here is from genome assembly GCA_013396755.1 of Sclerurus mexicanus. Taxonomy (NCBI): domain Eukaryota; kingdom Metazoa; phylum Chordata; class Aves; order Passeriformes; family Furnariidae; genus Sclerurus; species Sclerurus mexicanus. Next base: position 1,317,509 of record VWZF01004274.1, read on the forward strand.
CTAGTTGGCTTTTAAAGGTCCCTTCCAATACAAAACATTCTCTGGTTCTGTGATTCTATATGGATACCCCTTCTGTATCTGTAGTACCTTTGAGGAACAATGAAATTTAGACTAGCCATAAAAGTAAAGTCAAGCTAGTACACAGCAAATCTAATGTGGTAAAATGCCAAAACATTTAAAGATTCTTCCATATGCCTGACATACTTAAGGATATTGTTGATTCATTGTTGTAAAAACATAATAAAAGTGTTTTGTTCCACAAAAGAAAAGCACTGATTCTAGTGAAATCTGATTTCTAGAACTAGAGTCTTCATTTTGAGTCATGTCTATACTCTTGGTAACTCTCTTTATTATGATGATAAGTGACAGTATCTCACCTAAAAAACCCCAAACATTCTTGGTATTTTATATTTGAAGAATAGTCGCTACAATGACTCTTGAACTTGCAAATCCAGACTGGATACTTCCTCCATGGGAATGATGGCTATGTAACCAGGCGGTTAAACTTCATCTCAGAAGTGCTGTAATGTAATTAATTAAAAGCTTTAAATTGGATTCTAGGCTGTTAGTGTGAGATTTAGTCCTACTGGCTCTTAATCTGATTTGAGAGCAGTGCACCTTGATCCACTGGAGATGGTGCCTTCTGACCGGGCACCACAGGGGAACTGCAGCACTGAGGAATTGGTTGTTTTGTAATTTTTCTTACGTTACTCTAGGGGCTTACAAGTCCCTTTCTCAAAAATCTTTCTCAAGACTGGTTTGTTAGACTAAGATGGGCAATAGTATTTTAAGCCAATGAGAGAATGCAGGATGGGATTTTTCTACTACAGCTTTCTACTGAAACTCATATATCAGTTTTAGACCCTGTTTTCTAAGTCATTTGACTCTGGGCCAGATCCAAAGGGTGGTCCTAAACCAGTCACTGTTTTTAAAGAAAAAATGCAAATTAGAAGGGGGGAAAATGTACTGTGATGCAGACAGACTAAAATTCTGGGTTTTTTTTCCTTTTGCCATAGTTATAGTAGGAGGTTCTACAGCAATAGATAGCAAAGAAGGTGGTTCTGAGGTCTGAATTCCAAATTGTTTTATTTTTTGTCAATGTCCCAATCAGACAAATATTGCTGGAGATTGAGTAAAGTGTCCTAATAAATCAGCTGACATACAGAATACCTTGATTGAAAATGTTTTCAGTTATTATTTTGAGAAAACCCTTAGTATTGATATTCTATTGTCTTTTAGCTGTGGGAACAAAAGCCCTGATTTTATGGCCACTAAAATGTCTGCCATGAACATTGAGGACTGAGATTTTTATTTTTTTTCATAATGAGAAATTCCACTGAATTTCAATTTTCTTCTATTTAGTATAGATGTAAACCTTGTAGTGAGAGGTAAACACAGCCAGTAAGACATTTAAATGTTCATGACTGACCATATAGTTGCTGGAGCAAGAGGGAAAGACAAGACGAATCAGAGAAGAGAATGTGACTGTCCTGGGCGACTGGATCTCAGAGAGTCTCTTCAGCTAAATTGCTCTCTTCATGATCTCAAAAGACTGTTGACATTTGCAGTGTCTTTGCTCCACAGTATGCTGAAAATAGTTGGAAAGAACTGATAATAGGCAAAGCTTCTGACATCAGGGCTATCAAGGCACTTTTGGATTCACCACAGGGTAATGTATAACCCAGCCCTTCATGCTGTCTCAGCTCTTCTTGGAGTCAGACAGGTCTGGTTTAGTGAGTGATTCAGGGTCTTGTGAAAAGAATGAAAATAAAAAGGTGAAATTAATTGCTGCTGTTGTTACATCTGTAACAGAGCACACTTTCTACATATCATATAATCAGAGTGGTAACAAAGATGGTTTTAATATTGATTCAAAGATTTATTTTCTAAGCACAACTATAAGGGCATTTGTATTACAATGTCAATTACTCTAAGAATGTAAAATGGAATGATAATTCCTTTATATAATGAATATTTCAAGCTTGCTTTTTTCCTACCTGTTATTCTTCATTTTATTTTTACTTGTATCGCTATCTCTACAATATTAATTTAATTTTAGATTAGTGAATACGGATGATTTATGATTTTAAATAAAAACTCTTAGTAAGTCAGTCTGTCAGCAGGCCAGTCTTTTGGAAAAATAAAAGGTAATATAGAAAAAGAATCTACATTTATATTTATTGCAACTTTATTGTGCACAGTTTATAGTCAGTGATATTTTTGTGTCTGCGTGTGTGTAAGGGTTACTACTGTGCAGTGACATTTTGTTAAAAGCCTCTTAAAAATTACAGAACAAGAAGAAATCATTTGGAATTACTAAGAATTAGGGTGAATTCATCTAGAAGCACATTTTGTTCTGGCATTTGATTTTGGGAATTAGAAATGTTCGTTCCCTCTTCATCTACATCATGGAAGGAAGCAAAAGGAGCAAGCTGGCAAAAAATGGGAAGTAGTTTAAAAAATAAAGACAGAAAAAGGGCAGAGAAGTCACTATTTGTTTTATTTAATCATAAAGGTTCTGTAAGTAAGCAGTAGTATAAAGAAACTTAAATGAGAAGTTAAAGATTATCTACTCTGAGTGCCAGTCATATGATGAAAACTTGGACAAAAGCTAGGGAGTTTACATTACATTTAAAATCCCCGTCCTCTGAAAAAATCTTTAACTGAGCCAATGGCTGGAACCACAAATGTGGTGATTCTCAAAACCAGAGGTTTGTACCATCCTGCTTTTGAGTTACTCTTTATGCAATAATCACAGTGCCCATTCTGTCATTTTGGGGAGACCTTAATGACCCAGCAAGGAACCACTTAAACTGTATATTAAGGCAGTAAATGGCTCTTTCTCTGTGATTTACGAATCTAGACAGAAGAAACCAACCTGATGAACTATGGATACTGGTGATATCCTTCACTTGAGCTTATTGTACAAAGATAAGCGAGTCAAAGCGGGGCTTTTTATGTTTTCAGTTCAGGTCTAGTGGGTTTCCATTCTGAAATATGTTACAAGATTTTTGTTAGGGACTTTCTATGTAATCATTGGCAAATTAATTTAATGTCTGAAGACTCCAATGAATGGAGATTTTTTTTCACCTAATCTGATTGATGGTCAGTATCTCTCCTGTCCAGTTTCCATTGGCATAAGGTTCTGACACAGGACTGAGGATTGTTCTGAGACCATGACTTGCACTATCTGTCTGCTGTCTTCAAGCAAGGAGTTTGACTACTTCTTCCCACTGGGGTTCTTTGGGGATGCAAAGAACAATTATGGAATCTGCCTGGGAAAGTTTTTACATGCTTTGTTCTTTCATTGACACATTAAAAGAAAATGCTCTCCCATTCAAAGGTGACACAGAAAATGGATTCACTTATCAAATGTCTGTGCAAAAATCCAGAATTTTGCCTGTCTGGGTTCAATTAATTTTTTGCATGTTTTGTTTCTGAAGCTCACCAAGGAGAGTTAAATTTCTTCAAATACATTGCTTAAGCAAAGACTTGAAAACAGCTTTCTTATTAGGAAAATCCATGCACTTTTATTAAGATCAAAATATTGATATAAAAGTATCTGAAAAATGTAGGCTTAACTTTATTTGTAGCAAGGCTCTATTTTAAACATTGATTACTGCATTTTAACTGCCAGTTTCTAAGTCAATAACAATGGGATGTTTATGATGTAAACTTATACAAACCTGTTTGGAATTTAAGTGATAGCTTTAAGATAAACACTGTATAAAAATAGATACATGGAATAAAATGTCCATTGATTATTTCTAGTAGAGTTATAGCTGACATTTGAGATGTTAACCTACATCACCTCTCCTCATAAGAGAGCTTCAAGTTATAGATCTTCTAACTCTGCAGTTTTGTCTTAATGCAGATTTTCAGGAGAATTTACCCACCTCATTGCTTTTGGATACAATTGTTTGGACACTAAATCAAAAGTATTTCAGCCTTTATCACAGTCAAAATTACTATTTTCCAAAACTTTCTAAGCCAACATAACTTCCAAAATTGCAAACTTTTCTAATTTTCTAATATGCCTTCTGATTAATGCTGTATACATCTACACATGTACAGATAGGTAAACATGAGCACAAATGTGCACATGACTTACTGCATTAAGGAGTCACAGGAATTTAACCTCCTAGTTAAAATAAGTCAACAAGAAAATAAAAATGCAATGTTTCATCCTAAGTGCAGGAAACTCAACTTAAAACGGGTGACCTTCTATCACAGTACAGAAAGTAAATAAAGTTCTAAAATAGTCCTGGAGGTTTTAAGACACTTTATCATTTCTGTGGTTTAACTTCAGATTTTTTGACTGTTTAGTGGTGACCTTGGTATTTTAACTATATCATTGAAACAGAATTCTGAACAAAATGGTTAAAAGTTTGGATTAGTCTCTTTGAAGATTACTGTTACTTCTAGCTTAAATAAAATATGTCTTTGAACTTAATTTTAAAATATACATTAAATTAGTAATAAATGTATGGATTTATGTTAGCAGTGAAGTATCATATTTTCCACCACTCTCATATTAAAGTTGTTCTGGAGAATTTGAAGACTACATCCTGATTAATACTATATACCAATTGCAGTGATAGCCCTTGCCTATCATTGAGGTTGGGCAACATGTCATCCTCCTGCCTGTACAGATCCATTGTACAAAATGTCAGCCTGGGACTTGGGTTGCATCTCATTCCATTTACATTCATATCCCTCAGCCTTTCTGAGCAGCGTAACTTTATTTATATCTCAATTCTTCTTAGCAGGACCTGTTTAGGGGGGAATCTTTACGAAAATGGAAAGTAAAATATGACAAATACTAACTGCAACTCACAGTTGCAATTTTCTCAACATTTTTCATTCCCTAAGGACTCAGATATCTTGGTAATGAATAAACAAAGATAAAATGTGCCAGGTTTATTCTTTTTCTTTGCTTCTTTTATTTTAATTATTCCTTGTCTAAAGCATCTCACTTGTCAAAAAGTATGAAAGTAGAAAATCAACAACAGATTTTCAAAATTTTACCGTAGGTTATGGGAACTCTAGGGATACAGATATGTAGTGTTTTCTCCATTTCCTACACTGGAAAAATAATTTATTCTGCTGACTTCATGTGTAGACGTTCTGAATGAATTACAGAAAAATTATGTGCAGTGCACTCAACTCTGTACCCTTAATTGAAAAATGAACATGGATTGTCTTTGCTCTAAATAGATTATGAAAAACCCTGTTTGAAAGTAAAGCTTTTAATACCAAATGTTATAATTTTTATTTGCAAATTAATTTCACAGTTTATTCATATGTTTCTACATTTCTACTTTGAACTGTTGAATCCATCTTTTCCAGTCTGGGCCAAACAAACCCAAGTATCTTAGAATACAAGTTCAAATAGTGCAGAATTAAAAGTTACATCTATTAAAAATATAGATCCTTGCTAAAATTTATACTGCATAGTCTTAAAAATAATGGTCTTCTTAGCTGCTAGGTGTCTTCTTTTATGGAATATGTGAATTATTAGATAATTTGATCTAATAAGTAAACCTGATATATCTATATATGAGTCTTTAGAAAAGTAGTTTTTATAAAGAAGAGAAAATAGCAGTCAAAAGTCTGGCAAACACAGGTTTCAAAATCTTTATTGGTTATGGCATTTTAGTGTGTATACATATGTATAACCAAATGTATATATTTAACATATAATCAAATTTTATTGGTTGTAGTTTTTTAGTTGCAGTAATTCAAGAAAGCTTCTTTACTCTGTAAAACACCTTTGTTAATATTTTAGCATGGCACCTCTAAAAATCCCATAATCCAGGCTCCAGAATGAAATACAAATCAAACCTCTCTCATATTTTTTATGGAAATAGGACAGCATGCCTGTGTCTGCGCACCTGGTCTAGTTACCCAGGTGAAGCTCAGCTATATGACTGCTTTCAAGGGGGAGCAAGATGTTAATAGGCATAATGCTTTTCCTTCTTTTCCACATGTTCAAGTGCTCTTGGCAACTTTTCTGTGATTCCCCTAAGCAATTGAAGTGAATAAACTGGCACCCCATGGGATCACTATTATTCTTATGCTCAAAGAGCATAAGAGTCTTTCTGTCTGCAAGGACAACTGAGTTATCTCCTATTGGTTTTTATTTTTACTCAAGCATTTGTTTGAGTGTGTGCATCAACATGTGGCCACTTTGGAAGACATTTCTACGTCCAGTATAGTGACAAAGTGTAATACTGCTCTGACAGAAATTCTCTGACTGGGTCTAGGGTACTGAACAATGTTTCATGGCTCACTGGTGATCCTGAGTTCTCTTGCCAAATATGCAGAACTCAATGGGAGATGGTCCTTCGTTCAGAATCAGAACTGCTGTGGCCTTGCAATTAATGTGAGCATTACTAGAGAAAACATTTGGAAAAAAACAATAAGGTTTCATCCTTATTTATGAAGCAGTAGATAAACTTTCTATTTTTTTATGTGCTTGTACTGTTAAATTTGGAGTGTAGATGGTAGGTCTGGAGTATTCCATATGTTTCTTGCAGAGAATAATTCTAAACACAAAGAAGAATGTGTAGTAAAGCCTGCTGAAGATGAACAATGCATCTCAGAAACCTCAGAGCCTCTATAGGGATCAGAGTTGCTGGGATACCATGGTGTCAGCTATCAGACAGATTGTGAAAAAGGCAGTGAAAAACCAAGTATTTTCATATGGTAAGAAAAATCTCGTGTTCATACTAATGGATGAAATGACATAACCTTCCCGTTCCAACATATTCATTTTATAAACAAATTAGACTTATCAACTGAGCAAAGATTGAGATTTTAAAAATTTAGGTAGCTGAAAGGTGTGTAAAATTAGCTGCATTTCAAAATCAACTGTCATAACACTTGCCACTTATAAATTCAAGATAATACTATGTGCCCCCCAGTGGAAGAATGTTGCAAAATCTTTGTCCTATCCCTGGAGATAAACATCGGAAGAATTGGGTACGTAGTTATTCCAAGATAAACAACAGTGTTGATCTGATCTGTTTATTTCAGATGACTGTGGAATATTTTTTCCTTTTGATGCATGTGTATATGCAGTGGTTCTGGGAAACTCTAGGGGTCAGTATTTTTGCAACTAAGAAAAAAATCAAAACTAAAAAATGTTGTTCAGATGTTTAACTCCCTTTCCTGAAGTTAATAAACATCCTAAATAAGAATGTGCATTTTGGGGTGAGGAGTATGAAGAGGAGAGTGTTGAGCTAGATAGAGGGAATAAAGGGGGAGCAAAAAAAGAAAATTAAAAAATAAATGGAGAAGTATTTCTTTCTCCACAGGCTGTTAGACAATCAGGGAGTGATGGAGTAGGCACTCAAGAAAAGCATCAAATTGGCAAAACAGAAGCTAATCAGGCAAGAAGGAAAAGATTATGGGTTATTAAGGACCGAGGCAAAAGCTGCTTATGTTGCTGGAGAAGAGGGATAGAGAGCAGATGTGGCCAATAAATGGCAATTTCTTTAACCCTCCTGTAAGACAGAAAGCAACAAGAACAGAGGTGCCTGGATAGGAGTGCAAGTCACAATGGTGGGAACGTGGAACAGCTGGGGGAGGGAAGGAATCTGTATGGTGCTGGAAGAAGCAGAGGTGTGCGATGTTCCAGACCTGTGTGGAGCAGGATGTTGCTTGGAGCAACACTCTGCCAAAAGCAGCCACCCTGTCTTAGCTGTCTGTCTTGCCTAAAGCAGAGCCATGCAGAAGCAGACTGGTGACAGGTTCTCTCTCTCAGAGGCAGGAAATATGGAGGAGGTTGTAAATCTGGGAGAGAGATTCCTCCCTGGACCACCTACTCTGCTAGCAGTGGGTGTAGCAAACCAGACTCCATGTCTCGCACTATTCTTTTCTGCCTTGCTGCATCTTCAGCTCCTTTTCTTGCTCAATATAGTTGCAGCACGGTCTGTCCCCGAGGCAGCAAAATTCAACATTGCTTTGATCTGGGTCTTACAGAATCAAAGGATGAGGGGAAAACCAGATTTGATGCAAGATACAGAATGGGAAAGGGTTGTAAAGGGAGCTGTGAGACTCGAGGCAGAATCATTGTCAAGTGCCCAGTAACCCTATTTTGGGACTGAGAAGAAGCAAAAACTTCCAGGGAACATTTTCACTCTCCTAAAGCTAGATGTTCCTCTCTTTAGATCCTTCAAATGCAAGTTTGACTGCACTGTTTGCTTTTGGGGTTTGGAAGGAAATTGATAAACATATTTTACTAGTCCTTTCATGATTCCATATCACCTCCAGGAGCTACATGTATGGTTTCTAGTTTCTGTGTGGTGTGACCTGTTATAGACTGCTTGTCATAAAGGAAGAGAAATTATTAAATTATAATATACTGACATCTGTTTCTTAAACATTCTTTAAACAGATGAATCGTGTGTTAATTTAATAATAAATCTTTTCGCTGTCTCACACCTTTTAAAAGATATCCCCTTGTGTCTGTGTTGTAAGACTTATTTTCTGCTGAAACCCAGCTTTTGGCCATTAGTAGTCTTCCTTCTTTCTCAACAAAATTAACCTTGACTTAAAGATTTCAATGGAATATATAATTTGTAAGCCTTGCTTATTACAGTTTCAGATCAAGTTGAAAGTAAAGGCAAGATCACATCTGCTGTGAGTGGGCACAAGTGAAAATGTTGATTCAGCACTTAGCTGTCAGCTAAAAAAACAAGGCATGAAGAAAAGTCAGAATTTTTCTGTAGATCACAATTATTTTGCAAAATCAAATGTTTATGGTTTTTTTGTTGTTTTGGTGGGGGTTTTTTTCTGAAATTATATGCTGCTTTTCTGCTCATTTAATGTAGGTTCTGTTCCTGACATGTTCTTTATTTTTTTCCAGTAACTCTTCAAATTGTCATTACATTTGATCTTTTTATGGTATATCAGCAATATTACATTGAATCACAGTTCTCACCAATCATCTCACCTCTGATTTGTGTTCAATAGCCTGCTTTTCCAAGTCTGAAAGTTATTTCATGTTCTTTTTCTTTGCTTCTAATTCAATACTCATTGTGTATAATTGCAGGGTAGAGTGATGATTACTCTTCAAAGAATTACAATCAAACTTGGCTTGTTAGTGTATAAAGCTCTGGCTGTTAATCACAATCATTTAAACAGCAGCTAACCCTCACTAAAACACAGATGGCATGTTGTTAGTATTTCAAGCTACCAAACTCAGACATCATCCCAGAGAGGACTTTTTTATGCTTTTCAATTCTGCTTCTCCTCTGTAATGCTAAACAGTATCTGCTGGGTTTGATACTCTCTCAGACAGTTTGAAGGAACCCATGAATACTGTACAGCTGTAGCAGATCATGAACAAGAAAAAAAAGCATAAATTTATTTCAACTCAAACTGAAGAATTTAATCATGCATCGCAGAAGGAATACAAAAAGAAACTCTATGAAATAAACTCTCCAATATGAACAGGGAGTTGTCTTGATTAAAACTAGTAAGTAATTTAAAATATGTGCATATTTGACTTAAGAACACCTAGGTAAGTTTGATCAGTAATGGTAATTGAGAAGGTAACATGTACCCTTGAGAGTCCTACAGTCTGGTGATAATAAAATAAACAGGTAAATAATTTTTCTAGTGCTACTGACCTAAAAAACTCTACTAGGAGTAGAGCAAATCATAGCATCACTGCCATGGCCTCAAGCAAGGATTTTTCATAAGAATTATTAAATGCTTGATGCAATATGACAATCCACTTTATAAAATCCTGTATTTCTTCAAAAACATATGTTTTGCAAAGGTTTAAAATAACTACATCCAGAAAAGTTTAATTCTTACACTGTAGAAGAACATTCTTTGAAGGGCCAGGATACAGCATTGTGAGCAAAAAAATCAGAAGACAGACTAAGGTTTTTGCTATTGCAGAATCAGTACATGATTGTCTGTCACTCTGTCTCCTTTCAAAAGCTTCCCTATCACTAAAACAGAGATTAAAAATGCCTTATGCAGAAGATACCTTTGGGAATTGAGTTGTTGTTTGGAAAAAGAAATCTATTGTTTTTAGATAAACCCAGGAGAATAATAAAAAAATAAACAAAAATTTTTCTCAAAGGAAGAATATATTATTTAACTGGAACAAAATGTGCATGAGTTTTCATGACTATGCACCAAGCTAAAATCTCAGAAGTCTGGGTATGTGTGTAGCAGTGGTGCCAGAGCGCATGAGCATTTTCATGCTTGTACCTACCAGGGGGCTGTGGAAGGTGCAGGCTTCACCAAGGAACACAATCCTACTCAAAGCCCCAGCCATGTATTAGGTGTTTTGTTTGTGAAATAAATAAGGTCTTTCTCCTTACCTTGGACCAAGGCTCTTGATTTTTTTCTACATAGATTCCATTCCATGGTGAAATATGGCTTATAAAATCAGAATTTAGGGGGAAAAAAAGGCATTATTCCTGTATTCCTTTAGATGCATGTTTTGATAAATACTTTCTATCTCTGCAACTGTGTAATTTTTCATGTTTATTACATAGACATGATAGCCTTTTTGTTCTGGAGAGTTATGTGTGCATCAAAAAAAAAATCGCATTTACTGAGTTGTGGTTCCTGGTCCTATCCATATAATTCTTCAATGGCAGTGAAATAGGTTAAAAAGTTGTCATAGGGACCTGACTCATGAAATCCAAATTCCAGCCATATTAAATATGTGGCTATATATTTTGCCTCAATACAGTGGCACAGTACAACGCATATTAATGTGCTTCTGTTGTTTCCCAGGGCTGATATGCTTTCAGATCTTTCCTGATATCACTGAGCATCAGAAGTACACCTTCATTCCATCCCAAATAAAATGTGGTATGCACATTGTTGTCTAAAAATAATATACTACATATCATATATATGCTTTTCTACTTCCAAATAAGCATGCCATTTTTCTGTCATGATCAATGTTCAACTTGATTTCTTTGATACAAAATGAGGTATTATATGAATATAATATGACTATAATCCAGCATCCTCATAGCACTCGGGACAAATGTACAGCTTGTCTTACCTCGGCAATCAGGGAATTGAAGCTTTGAGACAAATTCTGACCTTCTTGTAATATGGTTTTCTGCGTCAAACAGCTTGAAATTGAATTTATTTTTATAGCAGCAAGTTTAATGTCAAGTGCCTGAATGAAAATTGAATTAATTTGTTGCTTTCAATAATTGACCTCCTTTAATTTTCAAACTTTTTATGTTTGTTTAATCTTAATACCTTTTGATTTATTCATGAAATGTTGCTCTTCTGCGCTTTGTAATAATCTCTGACTATTCAAGCATTTTCAATGTGATGTTCTCCATCCCAAGCTTTTAATGATGTTTCTTATGTATGTATTTTTAAAATAAAAATTGTGGAGGTTTTTCCTTTTTATATTCATTAACTTAATATTAGAAACCATACCTGGTTAGGAAAATCTCATCAATTTAAGGTTCCAGAATAGGTCACCACATGTCATTCCAATAAAAATGAAATTTGCATGCAATGCTTCATTTGCAAGGAGTGCTTGTTTATCTTCTCTGGCATTTATTACAGTGATCAAGCAACTGAAATAATCTGCATATTATGCAAAACAGTCCTTTTCTCAGGAAAGTTTTCAGGCTTTTTATATTAAGAAAAAATTAATGCAAATACTTGTAAGATAGCATGAGAAAAGAATTGGATCTTGTCACAAAAAATTCTTGTTACTATCATCTCAGGGGACTAACCTATTTTGGGAAATTAAAGATTCTGGTATAACAGGTTACATCTTCAAAATATTTTATGGTGAGTTGGATTGCTCTATTTGCTTTATGGCTAATTGGATTATTGCCCATTCTGCCAGTGCAGCCACAGAGATGATTAAAAGAATTGGGTCTTTAGAAAATGGAGATTTGAGAGTGAAGTGAGTTCCTAACTGAAGATAATTTAGACAGGAAAGGTTAGATCAGCAGGGAAAAGAAAGCTAACAGTATTTGTATCTTTGGAGTCATGAATGTGAAAGTATTGAAGGAGGAAAAGTTAGGTTATAGCAAGTTGCTGAAAATTGCTGTCTATAAACATGTAAAAGGTTCTTTATAGTCTTTATTTAGGGACATCTGTGGAAAAGACTTTTCCTACCAGACAAAATTATTAGCTCTAGCTTTACGAAAACAAAACTCAAAAGCTTAGCACAAAAAAGCAAACTGCTCCCAAATTACACATTTTGATATAGATGTTTAGGTGGTGGAAAGCATTTTGGCCAAGCTTTCTTGAATTATGCTTCTTTTTTACAGTACTTGCTGCAGAATCCTTTCTACTTGAGCATTGTGAGTCATGGTGTCAAGTCTTATATAATAGAAGGAAGCTTTACAAAGGATCAGGCCTTTAGTAAGTAAAATATACTTTGTAACAAAATGTAGAGTTCATATGGCTTTAATTAGAACATGGAAAAAAACAAGATTCTAGAAGTTGAACTTTGACAAATACTGAAAATCTTATTATCGTTCTCTTAGTTTATCCATTGGATAACGCTTAGATCTTATGATACTAGTTGGACTTGATAATCTGAAAGGTCTTTTCCAACCTAAACAGTTTTATGATTCTCTGGAGAGGGAAAATTCCCTTCAGGGAGCATTTCAGAGTATTAAAATTGAGTTTGTGATCCAAGCTGCCCTCAGGACTTGGTAAGGAGCTTGGGGAGACCAGTGAGATATGTAAGGTGCAGATGTGTGGGAAGAAAGAATAGGCGCATTTCTGCCTATTGTGGTATTACAGCAGAGGCTGAATGGAAATTATCCCCTCCTGGTTCTCCCTACCCCTCAAGCTAATAGGTCTATTTTTGCAAATAGACACTATTTGCATGGGTTTTGCCAGAGTAGCCCATCACTCGGAGCTGCATGGTTGGCACATCAATGGCTGTCTATTTCACAAAACCTTCTTTTTTTAAGATCTTTTACATGATTGAAAGCACAAATTGCACTTCAAAAATAACAAACTGTAAAGTTATTGTCTGTCACTGTTCCGACATTTGCCATTCCTTTGACTGTTATAACCTCTCCTTGTGTCTTATCTGAAATGAAATCATAAATTCAGCAGGGAAGGATTTGTCTCTTAAAGCAGCACTTGTACAGCAATTAGCACTTTGGGTTGCTGTACTTTAATAGAGTTTTCTGATCTTGCCATAGCATAGCAAATAACCACTGAAGTATGGAAAACAGATCCAGAAGGCATTTTAAGACTATATAATCTGTTCTTTGCTCTGAAACAAGGTTAAAATATATCTGCCAAGAATTATATTGCTATATGTCCAACCTTAAAGAACTCCAGTGATGGAGGTCCCACAAATTCTGAAGACATGTATGTTCAAGGACCTTAGTGTACATTGCATTTTCTTTACTATACACGTTTTGCTACTGTTTTTACCTGCATTAGGCAGGTAAATAAGCCATACAAAGATACCAGATGAGATTTTCTTCTGACCCAGCAAACTACAGAACCACAAACTCTATGGATAATTGTTTCACTTGCACAGTTACAATAGAAGGTGCCTGACAGTACTTTGTGGACTACAAAGGGTATCGCAGACATGGTCTCCAGGGCTTTAGAACTAATGTGGATGTTTCCACTTCATTACTTTCAATGGACCACAGTCTTATCTGTCTGTGTTAATGAATGGCTACTCCTCTGGAAGATATGCTACTGGTTATATTCTAATGATGACATAATTAGGAAGCAGAAATAGATCTCTGTGAGAGGACTGCCTGTAGCCATGACCCACAGGCTCCTTGGTTTGGTTGTGCACGTATCCAGAATTACTGAAGCATGGAAAGATAAACTGTATGGTGTTAGAGAAAGTGTCAGAGGGATAAAATTATTATCCGTATTTTTTTTTAATACACTCTTGTGTTGCAACTTTGGAAGTCACAAATTTTTGGATCCTGATTTTTCCAAAATATTTTCATTTTAAGATGATGTCTGAAACATAGGTTGGAGACCAGTGCAGCAAGCTGAAACAGTAGCTGTACCACTGGAAATATAAATTTTATTAAAGTATTTAAATAATAGGAAAACAATGAATTACAGTATAGTATAAAGAAGAGGGGGTGACGATTTTTTTGGAATTATGTTATAAACAGAAAGAGCCCATGTCTGGAATGTAAAAATGGAGCTGAAAGCAGTGTTGTTTTGAGTAGAATAAGCATTAGAATAATTGTGATGGACAGAACAAATCAGATAACAGGAATAATACATGAAATACCTTCTACACTGACTTTTCAGAATTTGGCCAACAAGAAAGCAAACACGAGGCACTTGTACAGGTCACACCATGTCTCATATTTTTTCTCTGTGTGTCTGTGCTAACTTGCTTGCAGTCATCACTGTCTACAGAAAAATAAAATCCAAAGCCAGAAACAGTGTAATGCTAAACTTTGAGGTGTAAGTGCCCTGCTGTGTGGTATCATCTTACTTTCATATGCAGCAGATGATCATTCATAAATTGTCTCAGATTATATCTATCCATACTTTAGTTTTATTTAATGCAGTAATCCAATGACAATTTAAATGACACTATGGGAAATTTAAAATACACTAATTCAGTATGTTAGCCAGGTCTTCAATTTTGAGATGATTTTTTAAATTATTTCTATTACAGAGACTAGTTTTATATATTTTCAGGTAAACATGTCTGAAACAAGTTAGTCTCTCTTCTGCTCAAACACTTTGACTTTTCTCTATATATGGAAGTACATGGGCTATTTTTCTCCAATCTCTGTGAGAGCTGGAACCTAAAGACTCAAGCTACTTATGCAATGTGACAAGTATTGCCTAAAAATCAGCTCTTAAAAGAAACCTCTTAGAGTCAATTTGTGAGTTTTAGGAGGCAGGCATTTTTGATTACAGCACACCGGATGCACTGGGAATCAGTTCACCAAAGTACATGCTGAGGTATCTTAGCTACAGCTTATATGTTTGCATTACATGACTATTCATTTTCATTTCCTGCAATCTTGTTACATAGTCATGCCATTTCCTAGCACTAATTAGCATATATACATATATATACATATACATAAGGGGCTTTGCCAAGGGTATCTGGTGGCTGTTTCTGTCTGGAGCCCCCAAAGTTCTAAGTGGCCACTTTATCAACTCCTTTAAATCTATGCACCTCATTGTGTAACACCCCTCCTTTTCTTGCTTGGCTGTTTCAGTTACCTAAACTACAAGTTCTTTCTTTGTTTTTTCATTCCTTTGCTTGGGTTGTTTCTTTAAACCGAGGGTTGGTTACACAGTAATTTTCTATGGTACATAGCACTACTCCTTCTGCTACATCTCTAAACCCCGATATCATGAGTTAAAATGCATTATCCAGAATAATTATCACCACTAGTTGTATGGTTGAGATTAAATGTGATTTAAATGTCTGTTTAAAAGTAAGCAACAGAAAGTTCCTAACAGAAGTAGCTTTCTAATAAAAGCAGCACAGAACAGAATGTTATACCAACTTGTCAATTCTTTTTAGATCCATGTCCAAACTAGATGTCCTGATTAGGTATCCTATTTGCTAAAAATACTGTATTTGCTTTGGATTTGAAGTTGTTTATATTTATAGATTCAATACCATTAGTTGAATAATGTCAGTAGAATAAATGTGATTATTCCATCTCTGTATTTATCTTTAGAAGTTACCAATGTCAAAAGTATTGCTTTTAGCTGTGATCTCTATGTTCATGTATGATACAGAACTGTCCAAATTTTTTATTGCAGTTTGTGAATTACTCTGGAAGTCCTCCCTCTGCAACTTCAAGTTTGCTGTTCGTAACTGTCTATTTGCTTTTTCAATTGGATACTGTAGTCACATCATGTTGTGTTTGATGTTGACTATCCCCCAGCTCCCTGAGCAATTTCTGAACAGAGCCCCAGCACAGATCCTGAGACCAGTGCACATTCATACACATATTTATGAAGGTTTTTTGTTGGGCAATGATCACAAAAAGAAATTTTCATCAGTTTTGAAAATGCAAAATAATATTAATACATCTGTATGAAAGAACAACCAGATTTTTGTCATTGTATTGTGGCTATTCTGTATTTTCTGTTACCGTACCTCTTAGGAACTTGTCTGCTTTAATTAAAAAAAAATTCTTTCATCTTCCTTTTATCCTTTGCTACCTAGCCCCAGTTCTTAGACTTAAGTAATTTAGTTAGATCCTGCAGCTTATTCTTCTAAGTACTGCTATGGTCCATGGTCCTACTGAAATAACAGGGACTACTAGTGCAGTGAGATTTCATTCAGCTCAACTGAAGTTAGCAGAACGTATTTCCTAGTTTTTATAAGAAAGACAAATTCATTGATGGATGCATTGGATTTAATGGTCACCTATAAAAGTTGATACTACCCCTTTATACTTGTAGGTAGAATTTGGTACTTGCAATATCCATTTGTGACACTTAACCAGAGACTAAGATAGTTTAAAGCAGGGGAGGGTGGTACGACCTTCACTCAGGGTAGGTGACTAAGGCATTGTGCACCTCATTCTGGCATTGTGCAACATATTCTGGCATTAAGTGGCAGGATGAAGAGAGACTATAAACTGGATCTCTTAGAAGAGAGCCATAACCCACATCCTGTTGCTCAAAGAACTTGTTGCATCATCAATCATGCCAACTGGTTTTAGTCTTTGTCCCACTGTATGTTCCCTATGATCACAGCATGAGGTAGGCACCCCTCTCTCCAGAGCAGACACTACTGGTAGGTCTAGGAGATTACTTGTTTATTATGGCATAGCTTTTGAAGCCTTGAATCCACTCTTTTTTATGAAAACGTTCTAACAGCTCTTTGACAGATTTGCAGGTGCCACTCTGCTTACCACAGACATATCTGTGTGTCCATTATTTCAGGTTTTTTGACACTCTAAAAATCAAAGTATTCTCATTTCCCCTATTTTTCTGATATAAGCAATGAGGCTGTGAGAGTTTCTTCATTTTGGAGTATAAAATTAGCACAGATGAAAAGCAAAGTGATTTGTATTATAACTTCCATAATTTTGGGGAATACCTAAGCAGTCCTGTTTTTATCAAGGTATGTGCATGTAAATTTGGCCTAACTTCAGATCCAGAGGCAAAACTACATTAAGAGGTGGACTTTCTTCCAATTACAGATTATTGACTCTACCCAGTTCTTACAAATGCTTTAGAGTGGGTAGGTACTTTATTCTTTCATAATTTCTACTTTCCCATGCATGCAGGCTAAGTTTATCAATAACAGGGATTATTCTATTATGAAAAAATCTTTCATTTTTTGTTACTTTTTAATGTATTTATATTCATTTATATTCATGCCTGAAATCTGAACTGTCTATTAATTTTTAAACCCAATTCTGTTATCACTGAAAATGTAACAATCATCACAGTTATGGAATCAGTAATAATTGTGAAAGATTTCTGTGTGGCTGATTCTATCAAGGTGACTAACTGGGATCTAAAATCAAATTCTGGTCTGTTTTCAACTTTACATAAAGCAACATTTAAAAGTTCAATCTAAACTAGAATTTAACCTGCCTATTAACTATTCCAATCCACTGGACAAAAATGGAGTTTTTGAAGAAGCAATTGTCTGTCCTAAACTATGTGATCTAGACTAGGAGCCCAGTCTGCTTGCCTTGCTATCTGACCTCAGCTAACCCCAAATTCCCCGTGTAGGGCAACCTACAACTTGGGAAACCACAAGTAGCTAAGCTGGGACTCATTTCCTAGAGGAGCAGATCAACAAGGGATATTTCCTTCTGCCATATGCATTTCAATGTAATCATCCATTTTAGCTTTGAATGTCCTCCTCTGAATTTGACTTTATTCAGTATTTTGAATTTGTACATATAAGAAGCTGTCTGATGCTTTATGAAGGCAACAGATGTAGAAGGCATATTGCAGATTATTCTCTGATTGTCCTTTGCCTTTGTTGGCCATTCTTATAAAATAAACTCTGGAACTTGATGTGGTTTTTGAACAGCTTTTAATACTTATTTCTGTAATTTGCTCTTCTTTTAATGGTTTAACTCATAGAGCTGAACTCTAGAACAAAAAACAAGGACACTTTTTTTTTTTTCAGAAGAAAAAAGTTTTGAGTAATATCAAGATTTGAAGGAATTTATTTAAGACTTATATTTTAAAAACACACCCAGGTGTTTGTAAAACTTCTACCTCTATGGTGAACAACTGACTAATGTTTTCATGACTATGTCCTTCTCCCCAATACACTGATATTCAATGTCTGAAGAGTATCTTTCCAGCTCAGTCTCATTTTTCAGAGATATGAAGTAAAAATAAAATTATTAGCTAAAAGTATTTTATGGACATTGTTTTTTTAAGTGCAGGACAGATTTCTAGTACATGTGTTCCTTTATTTCTCTGTGGAAAGACAAGGAAGATGGAAAGGAGCTATAGACTGAGCTTCTGAAAGGGATCTCAGGGAGGTTTAGGCAGATAAGTGAAGATTAAAAAGAATTCTTTTACTATGTAACTTGATTTCCCAAATCTTCAACTAGTCTCAGTGCAGCTCTTTTCTTCTCTCTAAAAGTACTATAAAATTTGAAGATTTTCTGTTTGACATCTATCATGAACTCAAAATTTACTCAGCTTTTTTTAGTTACCAGAGACAGTTCAAAGTCCACTACACAGTTTTTTCAAACTAGCAAGGTTCATTTTGACCCTTATTAGCGTACACAGGCCAAGGACTGAAAGATTTAATTACTCTATATCATTCTATGCTTTTGTCCTCTTGCTGAGAAATACAAACTTTATCAAAAGTTTAATAATATTTTCTTAAAGGCTTCTTTTTTCCTTTGTACCTCAACTTACAATATGATATGATTATGCAAAAATACTGTTTCTTCTTTTGAATTTTTTCCCCTTAATATGTTGCCAGTTATACATATTATGGAGAAAACAAACAAACAAATAAACAAAAATACCCCCCCCCCAAACCAAACAGCAGTTACATTGCAAATTATAAAGTTTCAAACTCTGGGAGACATATGCAAGGATTTCTAAAACATTTAAAGACCCTCTCATATCATAAGATCTTATCTCATAAGATCCTTTTAGCAAACAGTTTAGAAAACTTGGACCATTTCAGTTTTCATAGCTTTTAAACTCTATTGGAGTAAGCAGTTTCATCCAAAACCATTAGTATAAACAGTTCATTTGATTTCAGAAATACAGAATGATCCTTGTAGATGATTTGTGACAAATACTCAGCAGGATCTATGTATTCTGAGTTGAAAGGGAACCACATGGATCATCGAGTCTAACTTTTAAGTGAATGGCCCGTATGGGGATCAAACCCACAACCTTGGGTGTTATTAGCACAATGTTCTAACCAACTGAGCTAATCTCAGGGTCTGAAAAACATACTTATATTACTCATCTTTGAGTATCAGAGGTGGTAGTATCTAGATAAAGGTTTAAACAGTATCACTTTTAAGAAAACCTGTCCAACTTCAGTCTTAAGAAAAAAATTCAAAATACCTTTTTTATGTTGACAAAAAGTCTTTATAGACTATATATGGCTATAGAAAACACCTATAATAAATTGTTAAGTACAGTGAGAAGTTCTGAGAACCTATTTCATAGGGAATTGGTATCAGTGCTTGGGTGATATTGTTTGAAGTAATCGTGTCTTCAGAGATCCATCACAGAACAAGACCATGACACAAAATGTTCTCCTGGCATGTGTGAAGGATTTATACTTGCTGGATATTCATATGCACAGGGGCATGGATTGATTTGTTTCATTTTTGTCAAAGAAAACTTTTTTTAGGAGGTTTTATTTGGGGTGTGATTTTTTTTGTTAGGATGCAAAGTCAACATCAGGGAAATGGCAGATTTTCACTATATGATTTACTTCTAATTTTTCCTGCTTTGGGATGTGTGTCATCAGGCAGAGTTTGGATTAAACTATTGCACACAGTGTTATTTCCACAGGACCATTTCTTCATTCAGATCCCAGGATAGCTGGCAGGATTCACTGAATTATCAGTAATCGATATCTTTTCCTGATTTGTTCAAAAAGTATTTCTTTTTCAATCAAAACAAGTTTTGTTTACAGAATTTTTCATTTCCTCTTGAGTTTTCCTATGGCACTGACCACTGTATTATCTGAGTTTTTATGCCATGTGGTTGGGGAAAGACATTATTCTGTCTTCCTAAGACAACAAAGTTGTAGAGAACAAAACCATATGCTGATTTTGAGGCAAAATTTTTGCATTTAGGCATTGATGTACCTTGAAGGAACATAATATTATCCAGTTTTGTTTGCTCAAAGAGGTGTTTTCAATGTGTTTGATCTAGACAAGGAAGAAAAACTCTTTAATAAAAAAGCCCATCAGCTTAACAGCAAATTAGGACAAGCCTCAACTTTACGATGTTTGAAATGAGAGTCAAAGAAATGGAGATTGTGTTCCAAGAGAAATTTGGCCTAAGTACCACATCTTGCATCAGAGTGGAACTGGAAGAGGAGGGAAAAAATAGATTGTCTTGATTGATATTACTTTTATTCTGAGTGTCTGCACTCATACTCTTATTTACATCACTATCTGCAGCAAAGGAGAAAAAAAAATCACAAAACCAGTGATTTTTATTGTAAAACCTAATTCACTTAACAACAGATTCATACAACGCTCTTCATGTAAATAAAGCTGTATTTTTTGTATCTTTACTTCTTTTCTAATTTAGGATTTTGTCTGCACATAATGAACATTTACAAATGAGTGATGTTTCTCACCATAGATGTAAAGTGAAGCTTTTGAATCTATGATAAATTTTTCTTGGCCAGGGAGAGAGTATACCCAAGAGACACATTATGAGAGACATTTCTTATTTTCATACTTGAGACAGAAAAGTTACTCCATCTCTAAACGTTTTTTCTTTAATTCAACGTGTTTTTCATGCTTTTTAACCATTTTGATCATCCCTACACACAGGGACTCTGACTCCATTCAAAGTTAGACCCCTGGTGTTTCAAAGCTTGGATTCAGTATATCATGGTTTTGCAGTTACTTGAAGTCCTGAGATTTTTCTGGTGACCTTATGCAAAGGAAACCAGAGAAGCTCCTGATAAAGTCTGCCAAATCTCAGACTGCTTTCTTAGTCTCATGGATGACAAAATTGCATCTTTCTATTATTTAGTAAGAGCAGTTGCTGGGCTGCAGCAAATACCCTTGCTTGTTAACTGCCATGTTTGCTTGGGTCTCAGGGTGGCAGTCCACTGAGGAAGAAAGCGTCTTTAGATAAAGAGGTTCTGCCTGATTATAATGGGAGAACAGACAAAAAATATAATTTTACTTGACTTTCAGAAATTCTGCTAAATCAAATTTTTTTTTTTAAAACGTATTTATGTCTCTCTGTGCATCCAAGTGTAGGTGACATTTTGTGCATCCTTTTAAAATCATCCTATCATTGTAGACATTCTATTTCTTTGAGATATAATAATAAAAAATCTTGATGAAAACTTTAAGAATGGATATTAAAATGGAGTAAAACAAAATACTCTTAAGAGAGAGTTTGTGGTAAGATGTAATGGAATAATGTCATAAGTGTGCTATTCTCATTTAAGTCTTTCTGTTAACCACTTTGGCTGGAGTTATATGTGTATGTGAGTAGTTGATTAGGACTTGAGTCCATGTGTCTGTAGAGATATTTTGAGACAAGAACTTTGTTAGTTTGTTGTTATACTGAGATAGAAAACCTCCTTCCCATCAAGAGGCATTGTGAAAGCAAATTCATGAATATTTGTGAACTGATGTCACTTGAAAAATGTGGAACAATCCCTGAAAAGCTACAAAAATTTTCAAGCAGCTGCACTTAAATTGCTGTCATTCTTACCATGTTATTTCAGCATGAAAAACAGAGAGATAATAAAATTCAAAGCATTTTAAATGGACACTTCCAAAATAGCTCTGAATTTTCTCAAATACTGATGTTCTAAGTTGTCTATGTTCCTGTCTTCTTGTGTCTTCTAGCTTTTACTCAAAAAAAGAGTATATTTCCTTCCATTTTTTACTTTGGTTTGAGAGTGAGAAAGTACTTTTGTTTTAAATTGACTAGAAACACTTATTTTTTTTTACTTCAGTCAGCAGCAAATTGAAAAGTCTACTCTCCACAGCTTTTTCCTGGGACACATTCTGTTAAGAAAGAGGGGGAACAGGTGTTCTTTGGCATCCTTTATGTCATTTAGTTGATTCCACAATTACAGATTAATTAAAAATGTACCTCAGTTTTCAAATTGTTAGTTACTAAAGATTTTTCAGATCTTCCCAGCTGGAAAAAAAAAAAAAACCCTTTATAATACATCTCTTCAACATCTGTTGTAAAGTCTTTAAAGTGTACATATTTGACTTCAAAGAAAGAAGGAGGATGTATATTTGAATTTAGAGGATCATTAACCAAGCTCATAGCAGTTTCTTTATAATCCTTACAGTTGGGTTGTCTGAGAGCTAATATTTTCAGATTCTCAGCAGAATTCTTCTGCTATCCACCTTAAAGATTTAGTGAATTTGTAGCACAGAGAAGGGGAAAAAAACTCTGAAAAGTTGTCTAGATAATTTTTCAAATAGATGGCATGGAATTATGCGTAAATGAGATATGTAGGAGTTGGTGTTGTATTGCTAACAAAGGAAATATCTGCTTTTGAAAAGCAATAAGGTGGTTTCTAGTAGGAGTTGGTTTTTTATTTGTTTTTTTTTTAGGATTTTTTATCCCATTTAAATATAAGAATACATAATCACATTAGGAGAATACTAATGCAATACTAATGGAAATTAAGGACTGTTGTACACAATGTGATTGGGGAACAGAGACTTGCATGTTAAAAGACAAGTGTGGCCCCTGCTGAGTATGTTTTAGTTTCAAAATAATTAACTCTGTCAAATAATTAATATTTGTTGACAAGACCAAGTTAAGTACATGCAGCATCGCATATCTTGTAATTAGTTGGGATGATAAGATAATATGGACTGAAAATAATCAATTTGAGCTGCCAAAGCTGATCACTTAAGGCAAGTGAAAAAACACAAGCAACTTTCTTCCATAGATTTCATGCCCACTTACAATTACCTTTGCCTGCTTCTGTAGTCGCAAGCTCTGAGTAGCCAAGTTTCCTTGGTGTGAATGTTTCTGAACATTTATTTGAGAGCTTTCTGAGCAAATTTGGTGAAAGAAACACACTAAAAGTCAATTAGAAGCAAATTAGAGCATTGAACATACTAGATCAAATCAAATCTCAGTAAACTAGATAAAATTAAAGAATATTTAAAATATTTAACCTTGACATCCAAGTGCTGCTGAAGGGCTGTTTGCAAGAGATCTGTATTTACAAGAAAAGAAAATCCTAACTCATTTCAAGCTGTTGAATTTCAAAACTTAATGTATGTCTGTTCAGATTCAATATGGGGGGGATAACATAAAAGCAACAGCAAAACCCTTCTCCTTTCAATTGATACCTAGTTCTGTTCCTGTTAAATCAATGAAAGCTATACTGTGGTTTAAAGCAGAGCTATTTTAATAATGAATCCTTCTAATAATATAATCCATTAGACCAGAGATTAGCTATTATGGCAGCATGAGCTATAGAAAAATCATTACAGGGTAGAAAATTTGAGGGATAAATTATTCATTGTAAATTATTTGCTCTAACCAGCTTTTACTGCACTCCTCTCAGATTCTTTATAGTTTTAAAGCATGATGTCAGAGATCTGGTATAATCAATAAAATAAATTATTTAAATATAAGATTCATAGGGAGATTTCTTTACACTCAAATTTGTCCAGTGTCTTGTTATACAAGAGGGATAATATGAGGTATATTTATGTTAAACATTCTGGGGTTTTATGATTGCTACTGAGGTTTCTACAAATTTTCTTTTCAAGCGTGTATATTTTGCCTTAAAAATAAATCATAATCCACTTTGCAATTTGAAAATTTAGTGAAAATGTTTTTCTTTTTTTTTTTTTTTCCTGTCCCAAAGGTATGTAAAGTGTGGAAAGAAAGAAAAAAGAGCATTGTACTACACACTCAGTATTGCTAGAATAATTCTTTTTTTTTTCTTTCAAAATGCTTTGCAGCTGAAAGACCCAGTGTTGGTTTTTATGAAGCACATTAAGAGACAAAACATCAGAAATAAAAGCAGTGTGACAAACTTCATACCAGTGTTGCTCTGCTAAGTTTGAGAAGGAAAATCTACAGGACTAGGTGGCATGGAAGAAATAAAGTGGACTTGAGTAAGAAATAGTGTGAATAGGCCTGGGCAGAGTAAGATAGACATGGCAAGAAACAGAGAATATAAGAGACAGGTGTTATAGAGGTCAGGTGATGTTGTGATGCCAGAAATCAGTACAAGAAATGAAAATGACGCTTATATCGGTAGAGAAACTGGTTTATTTTCTGAGCTATCCATTTGCAAAGTGTTAACCAAACCCAGGAATACATTAGCCAGCACGAAATTCTAGAACATTCAAATGTATGCAGATTTGAATCCCAGAGGCTGAGTTATGTGCTGGCATGAAATTATTAGGTGCCGTTCTGGAAAATCACCATTTGCTCAAATAATTTGCTAGAGAAGCTATGTCGACAGCTGGTTTTGATGGCTTACATCAAAAAGTCTGTATTAATGTGGTTGACTGATCTTCAGGTAATATTTTTAGTGGAATGTCTTTGGCATGTTATTATTTCATTGTGTTTGTTTAAACAAATGTCTAAAAAAGCATTCAATAAATAAAATTACTTGAGAAGGGACTATTATCATTGTCTTTGGGCATCAGATGTCTGCCAGAGAAAAGTCATAGCTGCACTAATACTTGCTATTACCCCAAAATAAATTTGAGATTGCTGAGATAGCCAAGACACATACTCAGGAGACCAAGAATGCAAATTCTAATTTTCAGCAGCAAAGAATAGAATGAACCTCTCCATTGTTCCAGAGAAGGTCATAAATGTTAAACTATCAGTTAAAATGCTGAGAAAGGTACTGCAATTGAATATTGTGTTCTTAACAGTCACAACAGAGGAAACTTACTGAAGTAGTCTCTGCAGCCATGACATGTTAATGCATGACTTGGGGCAGATTTAAACATGCTGTATGTGTCAAGCCACTCAGACTTGAAATATTTTAAAGATTTCTACAGAACATTAGTCTACTTCTAAGCTTCAGACAGCAAATTTCAATTAAACTTCAGATGCCTTCAGGTGGAGGTTATAGAGGAAGAAATGTTCCAAAGATATCTTTGAATTTGCGTTCATGAAATTCTCAGGACAGTGTATGAATCTAGTTTTTAAGAATCTTGCACAAGGTTGCATGATTGTGGTGGAAAAAGGATCTGAAATCATATCCAAATACAAGATTTAACACTCTAACAACATCATCATTAGATCCATATTCATATTTTCTGTAAGTTTGTCTTTATCAGATGCCTGCATATTGTATGTATAGATGATGGAAATACTCATAACCCCATGCATAAAATCCCATTTTCACATTGTGGACACAATGAACTATAAGGTTTACCAAGGAAAGATGTTTTGTTGCACAAGGAAAAAAAATATCAGATGTCTTGTTGCATATCCTCAGTGGTTTCTTGACTACCTTTGTAATCTTAAACTTTGATATATGCAAATGATATTCAGCATGTGCAAAGACAGAATGGGCTTTGTAGATAGACCAAAAAAGCATTCAGCTGTTTTGTGGTGAATGGTAGGATATCACCTTGAATTCCTGACTCAGGATGTACTCTACAGGCTAAGCAATAAAACCAAGGCTCTGCAGGGATGTGGCAGTCTGCAGGCAGTCTGCCTGTAGGTGTGTTTTTGTTTTAAAGGTGCAGTTCACTTATGACCAATACAAAAATTTAACCAGACTGAATAAATGGGGTAAAAGAAGGAGATGGAGAAACCAAAAGCACAGTATGTCAGTGATTTACTGCATAACTTTGGCAAAGTTACTGATTAAGATAGAGTCAGATATCAGAATTACTTGGTTGTCTGTACTAGCTTTTCTTCCTGTAAGTCAGATGAACAATATGGTCCTCTGGCAAAAAACGCCAAGACATACTTGTGAGAGGGAGTCAATACAATAGCAAATGTGATTTCAATTTGACTCTGATTATGAAATTCCCAGTATTCTTAAATACCTCTTGCCACTATGGAAGATCAAATAATTATTTTGATCAGCCAATATGGGAGATAAAGTATAAAAATACCCATCAATAGAAAATATTTAGAAACACACAAAAATACAGATATTATACAGAAAAACAAAGATATCACTAATCCTCAAAACAAACTCTTATATT
Source organism: Sclerurus mexicanus (assembly GCA_013396755.1). Classification (NCBI taxonomy): domain Eukaryota; kingdom Metazoa; phylum Chordata; class Aves; order Passeriformes; family Furnariidae; genus Sclerurus; species Sclerurus mexicanus. The sequence goes on from VWZF01004274.1 coordinate 1,343,842, forward strand.
TTCAATTAAACAGTATATTCTCTATTAAACTTCCTAGTGCTGCAGCGTTTTTGTGGTGTTTTGCATTTTTTAATTCTATTCATACAACAATCCACTGAGCTGGAATATTATCAGTATTATTGCTAGTTTCTGAAGAAAGAGGACAAGGTGGAGATATTAAGTGACTTACATAAGGTCTCTTATCAAGTCTGTACCAGAGCTAGGATTACAATTTGGAAGCTCTTGACTTTTTGTCTGGTATTCAACAGTCTAAACCATTACATTCCTCAAATCCAATTTGAAACTATTATAAAATAATAGAGAAAACACAAGAGAGTAAAATTCTAGTCAAAATAATTCTACCAGAAGTTTTCTCAGAGACCTCAATAGAATAAAATTAGCTGAAAAAGTCTATCTATGAGTTGATTATAACGATTCCACAAGTAATAAGTACAGATGTTACTTTCAAAATGCATGTCAAATTTGCCAAAAGAATCTTCCCTTAAAAATAATTTGAAAAATTAATTTGTATCAGCCTTACTATATTTAACGTCATATGTCCCACAAAAAAGCTTAGTACATAACAAAGAAGCATTGAGATAAGAACTGTATCGTAGGGGAAACATCTAACATTGGAATCCTTGTTAGACTCAGTTTTAAATAATGATTTCAAATTCTAAAGCATTAAAACAATTCACTAATTAAAATTTCAGAAAGCATTGTACTTTGGGACTGTAAATTCCCTTGAGAACAGAGAAAACTGGTTAATTCTATTAGGAAGGTTAGAAATATAGAAATCATAGCAGGAAACTGTCTCACTTGCCAAGGGTCCTTTAATCTTCACAGTGATATGACGCTGACGAAAAAGTAAAAACACAGAGGGAACAACACTGACAAATGAGACCAAGAAATCCTAGTGAACATGATATTAGCTGGAAATGTCATATGACAGCAAATATATCTGAGAATCTTTTTTTAGGCAATCCACAGTATCATCAACTCACAAAGAGAAGAGACAGACAGCAGTCCTGCAGGTTTTGCTGTCCCTACACCTAAAACTGAAGATTGAAAACAGATTTAGGTAACAGAAATCATAGAAAGTCAGAAATGCATTAAAAATTATTAAAAAAGCCAGCAGGAATGAGTGATGAGGTAAGATTAAAGTAGCTTGCTGTATAAATGATAAATGATGACTCATGAGATGAGATAGCTGGCTACAAATAGATTTGGTCAAAATATTGGAAATTAAGGAAACAGTCACAAACTTTTGCTTAGTTTTTGTTTAAAAAAAAAATAAAAAATTTGTTCAGTTCTTTCTCCAAGAACCTGACTGACAGCACAAAAAAGTAACACATCCCAAGATGAAAAGTTTCCATTATCATTTCCTGAATAGACATATCCAGCACATAGATCCCAATAAAGATACATTACAGAAAGGTACCAAAGTTAATCCATTATTTGTCTGCCTTGCATTGGGACCAAAAATGTCTAGGTTGTGCTCTCTCCTAGAGACACTTTAAAAGATGAAGTAGTACCTGTGGGATAATATCAAAGATCCTGTTCTGGAATCTGCTAAGCAACCTCAGTGTCCAGGTCTCTCATTCCCTCAAAGGGCATACCTCTTTATGGGATTAGACAGTTAGACAATGTAGTATCTTCACTGCATTTCAAAGTCCTCTTCACTTAGAATCCAAGCAGGTCTTATATTTTTTCTTTTAGCATTTGGTTTTAATATTTTTGTCCCGAATTCACTCTATTATTTACACAACTGTACTGGTATGTGCTATCACAATTACTTTCTTATCCTAGGCAGCAGAGTTATATCTAACCATCTTATAACTTTTTTCTTTACTTGTGATGTAGATATAATAGTTCATTAAAAATGAACTTAAAACATAGAGAAGAAAGGATTTTTCCAAGACAAAATATTTTTTTTTTCTGATAGCTGTCCATTCTCTCTCTTCCCTGCTTCCATTCCTCCCTGCCACTTTGAAATATCCAATAGTCATACTTCCAAAGGATATGTAAAATTTTATAGGAGCTTTGTCACGTACTGATTTAACTGAGATAAAATAGTTTTTGATGACTGCTTATTAAAGGAAATAGCATGAATATTGAATTTTATCCATAATTATAGATCTATGTTGTGGGACATTTCACCCAAAGATGGACATTTACAATGTTTAAACATGTTAAATCTATCTGCAACATTTCAAAAATATTAATGTTGTCACTGTTGCTAAAAGGTAGTTCAAAAGGAAAGAAATCTTTATCTTTTATTTCTCAGTAAACATTATGATAATTATTGATTCTTAAAGCTTAAAAACAATATGTCACAGACAAGCTCAACTATTAAGGCAACAATTGAATCTTGTTATTGACAAATGTTCGGCTATTAACTGAGGCTGGATAACAGAGATAAATTCCTTGTAAAGGCTGAAAAGAGCAAAACCCCACATGTTTTGAGCCAGAGACTGACCAGTTATAGTTATAGTGTTGCATTTTGTCTGTCTGTCTAAGGATCAGTTCTATGATGTTTGATATTTGCCAGAATATGCATGTTCATCTTGACCCCCAAATATCCTAGCAATTAATTTCTTATAGTCTTTACTTTTTACTGTGGATTTCACTGTGGAAACAAACATCACTGTTCAACCATGTATCTCCTAAGATCTTTTTTCTTTTTTGGAAGTGTTTGCTATTATCAAATGTGTACTATGCAGTGTCCAAACACTTTATTGTAAATAGTAAAAATTAGGATTTGGAATTTAATGGCGCTTAAAGAAAACTGACAATGATGGGAAAGTTTTCATATTTAAAAATCTTTCTCCACAGAATTAATCTTGCTATCACACAAATATAATATAGTGTTGATTGCATCCTGGCTCAGCTCTACACATGATCTCAAAATGAATTTTATTTATTTGGGAGAGGGAGGGGAAATGAAAGCATTTTTAATTTTTTCTTGTTGTCTTTATAAACAGAAGAAATACATAGAAGTATTTGATACTGATATTAAATTTCTATATAAGTAACAGTTCTATTCAATTTTCAGAAAGCATTTATGTTTTCCTTGAAGATTTTTAGTTTTCTTGTTTCAGTTTTTCCTCAGCAGACCTTAATTTTTCTTGAAAGTCACTGCAAGTAATACTTACTTCATTTAACTATGTAGACTTTTTCTATGTGCTTAAAAGTAGCAAATGTTTTATTGACCAAAACAGCTCCAATATAAAAACAATATAAACTTCCCAATTTTGTGTGCTGGGCAATAGGAATCTCATTTTAGTCATTTCCTTTTTCATTCCTGTTTAAATTGTTAGAAATTTTAATGTTTAAGAAAGATTTGCAAACTTTACTCTTCAAATCAGAGATCTATGTAGTAATAGAAATAGTTTAACTTATGAGTTTTACTTTAAGTATTCCAAGACTTAAACTAGTTACTTCTTCGTAGAATAATTAAATAGTATATAATGAAATGTATTGAATACATAAATAGGATGAAATGCAATGGCAACTAGATGTTGTTTGTAAAGCATTTGTTTAAAGATATGCCTGGCATTTAGAAGATATTTATTACCAGAAAGTATCACTGTAATAATAGGAAATTAGCAAGACACCTTAATAAAGGCTGCAAGGAAATGAGATTATTTCAAATAAGTTTCTTTCACTGTTTAATTTATTTCTGCAGTTGTATGAGTTACAGTGTTCGTGACTTTACTGATAGCTCAGAGAAGATAGGTATAATTCAGTATTCACAGATGTGTATGGTTAGTGAGGTGTAAAACTTACCATGTTCTTTCGCATTGTGATGAAGTTCCCATGGACCTTTGATTTTCATGAAGTATTCGCAATAGTATTGTACATTGACCGGCAAGGCAATCAAATCTCTGTCATTCGCATTAGTATTATTCTTACCCTTTGAATTGCTGCTGTACATTTTCCTGACTGCTTATTTGAATATGAGAGAACCCACCAGACAACTGCTTTTCTTTGTGTCATAAAAATATTATAAATTTGCATTGCAAAGAACAACTACAGGAGAGAAATATTCATGTCTATTTGGATTAGTGCAGAGAAAAACTGGGCAAAAATACAATGAGGATTTTTATGAAATAAAAGAAGGAATAGTACACTAAATCCCATGTTAAATGGCTAAACAATAACAGAAATTCAGAGTGTAGTACTCTGGTGTTTAAAAGACAATTGTGATGGTAATAAATAAAGAGTTTTGTTGCATATAATTTACATGCAAATCCTGGCTTCTGGCAGAAGATTTTCTGTAGATTTTTTGCTCGTTGTCATTTTTAGTATTAGTCTGTTGGTTGTGCTCAAACATTCCAGCTGAGGTCACATCATCATGTTAGAAACTATATAAAAATACATTGAGAGACATCTTTTAGTCAGAAAAAAATGCAAGTATGAAGATTAAAAAGTGGAAACAGAAGCACTAAAAAACATATTACTGGGAGTCATACAGCAGGTTAGTGAAAGAGACAGGTCTACCAGTCAAGGTTACTGCTTTCTAGATCAGTGATCTTACTTGTGATAAATTACCTCTCTGAATTTAGTAAAATGAGTTCAGCTACACAGTCAATAAATGTACACAGACAATACTAACAAGAAGCTAAGAATTATATAAGTACACACACAGCGCTTTTTTTCCTGGATCTTCACAAAAATGGACACAATACTGTCCATCCATTAGGTTTTCCCAATAGAGTGGTACTTGCACACTAAAGTGTTGTGCAACTTGGCCCCACCAGGGATACCAGTGGTTCCTTGTTCACCAGAAACCTGACTGTGTTAATTTTTATCTTTATGCCTAAATACTCTGCAATGCTACCTCTCTAGTCTAGGTCTTTATGGCTCCATAAGCTAACCTGGCTGTGTTATTGTCACTTTGACTCCTGTGTAAATACAGATATATCTAAGATGGGTTTAAATTTTCCAGGTCTTAGAAAACATAAGCAGTCCACTTTATGCTGATATGGAGCTTAATGTGCATTATATTTATGTTTTTCAAGTGGTTTGTTGTCAAAATATTGTGGTACCAAGAGTACTGCTATGAATGCTCACAATATTTAGGTTAATTACATATAGAAATTACTTCAACTATGTACAATCTGCACAGCAATATAAAAATATACAGTATTGTGTCTGTCTTATGATAAAGCTTAGAGGCTTTTTGTCAATGCAGTTTTCCTGAGTTTCTGTGATGAAATTTGTGTGTGTATACAGTATCTTGTGTTTCCAGGATGTATTTATAAAACAATAAACTTACAAGAACATCTTTTTCTTTCTTGTTTTCTTCAATGTTTTCCCTAAATGTTGCAATATAAAGTTTCCATACTAAGTTGTTAAGCAAATTAAAGCTATTTGACTGATAGCTCCATTGGATGAATTTGTTTAATAGACCTGACTGTTTGCTGGGACTCAGGGGGACTGCCCATACATCTCCACTGTGTGTTCTCACCTGGAAGGTGGGACTTGGATACTCTGGAGTCCAGCAGTCAAAGTGCTGATGGCTGTGGCTGTTCTGTTCACAGGAATTGTGTGGAGTTCGGTAACAAAGATTTCTTTTTCTAGCTTCATCAGTAGTTACTAATTTAAAATATGAAACTTCTTTTAGTTAGAGTCAAGTTTTCAGTGTTCAGAATAGAGGTCATTATACCTTTTTATCCTGAGGAATGAAGTGAGCTCTAACTGTGAGAAGTATTTAACTGGATTCTCTTCTTACCCAAGCTGTTACTATGACATGATCAAAAGTATGAAGAGGTTAAAAAATAGTAACATATTTCTTGGCTGTAAGACATGGCCTATATTTGACTGCTGCATAAATGACCTCCTTCTTACAAAATAAGTTTTCTCTATTTAAAGCTATGTGTATTTTTGACATTTCTGTTGGCTACTAAAGCTAAATAAAACCCAGCACAGACATGGTGACATTTCTTTTATTTTACGTGAATCCAAGTAAATTGATGCAAATAGAGGGACCTGTTGACAGGTGGAATTTACATACATATTAAGAAAATCACATGCACTTCAGAGGTGTGAGGCAGATGAACACAAAAAGAGCTGAGATTTTTGTTTTGTTTTGTTTTAGTAATTTTTTTCCAGAAGTAATGTGGTTGTTTCCATCTGAGATATGTCAGGATGCATTTAGACTTGTGACATCAGAGAAAAAAGCAAAGCAGAAAGAAAATATGTGTTCCTGTAGTTAAAGTGGTTTGTTTTCATGCTTTTTAATTCTCAGAACATACACCACTGTCTACTCTCTTTTTTTTTTTTTTTTTTTACTGAATTTACAGGGAAAATTGTTCTGAGAGAAACATATTTACTGCAGTGAAGAACTGTATGTTACCTGTTCTGCACACCTCACTGCAATATTTAACTGGTGAGAAATGTGCTCTGACTGGCACCAAACAAAAGCAGAGTTGTGTTTCATTTTAAGAGTCTGCTCTCTACATGGCATTGAATGTTCACTTCTTTGATGGAACATAATGACTCATTCTCTTGCTTTGCAGTTTCTAGACGGCTAGGTACTTAAAAAGTCAATATTGAATTTCTAAGCAGAAATCCACATAAGATTACAGTAAAGCTCCACTATCACAGCATTGTATTAAGAGAGGTATTGGCATATTTCATATCTATAAAAATAAGAGGTTTTAATTTGACTTATGAGCAGCATTTTAAAATGTGCTGCCTTGGTTTTATTGATAGTAAGTTTTAGAAAGTTGTACTCTTCTCAGTCTAGGTTAACTCAAAGTGAAAAATAAAAAGTGAATTATTGCTGGGAAAATCATCCAAAGTCAGAGTAACTTTATGCTTTGAAACATAAAATATTTTGTTATTTTTTTAAGGTTTAAAATCAAGTGATCCAACCATGACCGGCAAAACACAGACCAGCAACGTCACCAATAAGAACGACCCAAAGTCCATCAACTCCAGAGTCTTCATCGGCAATCTGAACACAGCTATTGTCAAAAAAGGCGATATTGAAGCAATCTTTGCAAAGTATGGGAAAATAGTAGGCTGCTCAGTGCACAAAGGTTATGCATTTGTACAGTACATGAGTGAGAGGCACGCGAGGGCTGCAGTGGCAGGAGAGAATGCTAGGATCATCGCAGGGCAACCACTAGGTAAGAGCTTATTCATATAATTAAAATACTGTTTTGTCTTTCCTTTTGACTTGAAATATCATCCGCTGCTGATGCCTTCAGGACTAGCAAATTTGTTTTGCCATTGTTCCATCCAAGCATATTTCCAGGATGTTTTATCTGACAGAATTTTTAATGTATGGGGCATTATCTGGATATTGCAAAATGTTTAGGGCTATAAACGGTTGATGTATTAAATAGATCCCTTCTGACAGCTTTATACTTCTCTTTGCAATCCCAGTGTAGTAAACATGATTACTCACATGAAGAAAACAGAAGTACCTTTTCTAGGACTCTATTTAGCAAATTTAAAGTAATATACCAATGCTTATCTAGTAGATGTGGTTATCTTTCATGTAACAAATCTAAAATAATGCCCAGCCCAGTGATATGCCTAATGTTATATAGAAGCAAAAGAGTAGGTTTTGTTTGCCCTTTAGATTGTACCAAATCAAACTGTAATGCTATTATTCTTTTAGAGAAGCCTATTTTTTAAAACTTTCGTTGCAGTTATTCCCACATAATACCGTGGACACTGTTCATCTGAACTCCAAAGTTAAAAAAAAAATAATAATTTTTTTTTCCAGTGCTTTGTCATTACTGATTAAGATCTGGTTGTTTCTTATTCCAACTCTTACCTCTGAAAATGGTTTGCAATTATATATGGAGGCTGTCAACGACAAAATCTGGAGTATAGTACTAACCCCATCTGTCATATATATATAGTAGTAATGGACAGTACAGCAAGATGTTTGGTAGGAATCAGAGATCTTTCACTAGACCTCTGAACTGTATTGCTCAGATCCAAACTCAGGTGTCTAATGGCTATGTCAGGAAAAGGTGAAATGCAGACAGTGCTTTGGCTGTAACAAATCATAAAGAATGGGTATGGCTTGTTCATTTTCAATGTTGCAAGTTGTGGAAGTATATTTTTCTGATTGTAGAAATTGAAGCATTTGTGTTAGATGGGTTGTTCTTTTGTCACAGTTGTTCAACAGTAATTTTAAGTTTTATAACTCCCATCTTTTGGGTTCAAAAGAAAAACAGATTAAATAATTTCAATTATATTCAAGCGGAGATTACAACTTTAGTAAAAGTCAGATAGATGAGTGAAATAAAAGAACTCAAGTGATAAAAGCAAGGCAGCAGAGTCAATCTGTGAGATGGCATTATTAGAAGATGTTTCCTGGAGCGGTGTTCTCCAAGCAATAGGCCATGTAATGCCATCAGTGCATTATTTACAGCTTCTTGCACACTGGTCTGACCAGATTTTTTTTAAATTGTGTTTTCCTAAGGCAATAGATCTGTTATTACTATGATTACTGTTGCTAGTCTCTTTTAGCATTTCTTGTGGTATCTATAATATATCCATGTTTTGTACAAGGAGATGTCCTTGCAGTATTCAGTGTAGTATTGTGCTTTGTGTAGCAGACAAGTGAAGTCCTTGCAAAGGAAATTAAATGACCAGTAACTACATGAATAGTTCAAATCCTTTAATAATAACAGAAAGTTTGCTCAATACTAAGTTTCAACTGTATAATCTTAAAATACTTTGATTTTTTCTGAAAAGTCTTTGTCTATTTCATGCCTCAGCTCCTAATGTATCAAGGAATATAAATTATCAGAAAGGTGGAATTTTCCTTTAGCTGTTCCAAACCTAACTTATTCTTTCTATATAAGAAATACAAGCTGTCATCAGTATTGTTTGATAAAAAGAATTAATTTGTAAAACTGGTACTTCTTGTTAGACAACTTGTTTCTATGAATTATTTTGATTGGCAGTAAACATTAGCAGTCATCTCAAGTTAATGAGTAGGTGTTTGAGAAAATTTACTTAGGATTATTATGACTCAGAAGAACAACTTATGTAAAAATTGTGCATTATTGTGAAACTTTTTTATGAAAATTTTCTTTTTTCTCTGTCCTGAGAGCTTTGAATTCTGAAGCAAACAGAACTAACGAATTTATATCAACAGTTAAGTTACGGAAAGAGGACGAAGAAAGCCTGTTACAGATGTACAAATAAACTTGTTTAACATAGCTGAATATTCTTTTAAATTAAATTAGAATATATTAATAATGTAATGAGGGCTGGATGGTAGTCACTTGTGTAAAGCTATTTGAACAAAGGAATATTTGAAGAATATTATCCCACAGTATATGCCTGATACTACTATACATTGTAGTACTCAGTACCTCACAAAAGAAAGAATACCTTCCTTTAGGCTGCATTATTAATGCACATTAGGTCTTTCATGCTATTGCCAAAGGAACTGTTTACGTTAGCTCCTGCCTCCTGTGGACTCTTGCCATTCAAAATTATGCAGCTTTACCCATGAGTCAGAAACTGCTTGAATATATGTAACTGAAATCAAGAATTGAACCTGTAAACTTCTATAGCTGTATAGATTCCTACACAATTCACTGAAAATCCTGTCTTCTGTGGTACAGTCCCAAAGTATTGAGCTCCACAGGTATATTTATAACAAAGCATTTTGTTTAAAAATTCCTCAGAAGCACAAATCTAAAGCATTTGATATTGTCCTCAGTCTTGCCAGCTCCCTGTGGGTCATTATAAAGAAGATGTTGGTCTCCTTCATCAACTCTAAAACTCCTACTGATGTGTTTGGTGGTGAGTGATATGTAACAGCCGTGCTGTGGGTATTGTAACTTTGTGGAAGTGGTTTTCATGAGCTATATGATTTTTTTCAAACTTTCTGTTCCATGAAGTGCAACACTCTAAAAAGCTGTGGGGTAGAGATCATAAAGGAACACAAAAAATATGCTTAAGAAATTTTTTGGTATTATTGTGAAGTTCAGTGTAGTTTCTTGAAACAGTATGTCTTCATGAGAATAATGTGTTTTCCTGCCCACAGGACAGAAACAGGTCAGTATTGTGCACAGGAGTCTGCTTCACAATGATTATTTTGTGAATTGCTTCAGGCTGGAGCCAAAAAAAATACTGAAGTTGGTCTGGCACAAAACTGGAAGTTATGTTATTAGTTGTGGGAACACACACACGTAACTCTCCTAGGAAGTTTTTTATCCCTTGAAACACACCTGTGAGTTACAGAATATTTGTGCATGTTCACTTCCTTGACACAGAACGCAAAGAGACAGAGTGAATAGGAATTATTCTGAGGAAATTATTACTGAGTCTGTGTGTAAACTTCAGCAAGGCTAATTTCATCCCTCTTTGGTGAGAGGATGATTTGCTCCAAAGCAAATGGTGCAAGTCCCTTGTTGCAGCTATGGGATGAGGAGCAAGCTGAAGCAAGGATGTAACTTTCAGGTACATGGCTGAGAATACAGTTCTTCACCTGATGTTTTCTCCTGTTTTTCACATGGGTCACAACAAAGCTATTTAACTTTTCCTCCAATACAGCACACATGAATTCTGTGAAGACAAATGCCACATAAAATGCATTTAGTGTTCTGCAACTTTGTGTTATATGTACCTGTCTACCTTATGCATTTGTCAAGTATATAGAATTATAGAATCATACAATCATTAAGGTTAGAAGAGACCTCAGAGATCATCAAGTCCAACTGTTAACCCAGCATTGCCATGTCCACCACTGAACAATGTCCTCAAGTGCCACACCCACATATCTTTAGAACGCTTCCAGGGGTGAGTATTCCACCACTCCCCTGGACAACTTGTTCCCATGTCTGACTATTCATTCAATGACAAAAATTTCCTACTATACAATCTAAACCTCTGCTGGTGCAACTTGAGGCAATTTCCTCTTGTCCTGTCACTTGGGAGAAGAGACCAATCCCCACCTGGTTGCAACCTCCTTTCAGGTAACTGTAGAGAGCAGTAAGGTCTCCCCTGAGTCTCCTTCTCTCCATGCTAACAATCCCAGCTCCCTCAGCCACTAATCATAAGACTTGTGCTTCATTGCCCTTCTCTGGATATGCTTCAGCACTCAAAGTCTTTCTTGTAGTCAGAGGCCTGAAACTGAACACAGGATTCCAGATGTGGCCTCACCATTTCCAAGTGGAACAGGGCAATAACTGCCCCAGTCCTGCTTGCCACACTATTTTTCCTCCAGGCCAGGATGCCTTTGGCCTTCTTGGCCACGTGTGCACACTGCTGGCTCATGTTCAGCTGGCTGTCGACCAACACCCCCAGGTCTTTTCCTCCGGGTAGCTTTCCAGTCACTCTGCTCTCAGGGTGTAGAGCTGCACAGGGTTATTGCGATTCAGTACTTTTCCTTGTTGAACCTCACACTGTTGGTCTCAGCCCATTAATCTAGCCTGTCCAGATCCCTTTGTAGAACCTGCCTGTCCTCAAGCAGATCAACACTGCCCCCTGACTTGGTGTTGTCTGCAAACTTGCTGAGGGTGCAGTTAAATCCCTCATCCAGACTATCTATTAAGATATTAAAATAAAGATAAATGTAACAGCTTCCATCTAAACTTCTGCTATAGCTATCATAGCAACTTCTACATCATAATGTGCCTTTGATTTGCTTGTTTTACAGTTCACAGCCTTGTATTTCATAATTATATGACCTAATTTTTGTCTTCTTTTGTGCACATTTTTCTACCAATATAATTCCTTTAACCTCAGAATATCATTTGATTTATGCCTGAATAAGACCTGAGCCAAGTTAAATGGTGCAAGGGTTATACTTTTTTTCTCTTGTCTTGCTTTCTTTAAGACACCACAGAATTTCAGTCTTGGATCCTGAGGAAAAGGAAAAAATTACACTACCATGATTATGAAAGGTTCTGTAATTCTTCAGTTGATGCCCTTTTTAACTAATAAATTAGTTCCACTGTAGCTTCAATCCTGTTTGTTGCTGTAAGTATTATTCACGTGTGTCTGCCTTCAGGTCTAAATTAGATGCAGTGTCTGAGTAGCAAGGGAGTGCATATTGACATGTAGCCTAAGGTAAAATGATGGTTGCAGATAATTATTTTGGGTGACATACTCTATTGAACATCCTTTTTAGAAGCACAAGAGCCCTGCAGGGGCTTTCTAAGTTGTAACTACCCAGTAGAGAAGATCCAAGCAAAAGAGCAGGTAATAAAGGGAGGCTTTTGAGAGACTCAACATATACCTTTGCTGCAAACTGAATTGATGTGACAATAGTGTTGTTTTACTTTTGTTTCCCTTTCCTCTACTCAAAACACATATTTTCTATTTCATGTTTGTAATGTCTAACAACACTGAGAAATTTAACTATCTATTTGCAGCAGTAGAATTATCCAGACTGAATCAATTTTTCAGCTCAGTCTAAAATGCAGAAAACATTGTGTCATGAATGTTTTATATTATAAAAAGAATAAATACTTAGGGAACTTGTTTGTGAAAAATATACTTTAACTTGAAAAATTACAGATTTACCCAAATTATCTTGGTGACTAAGCTTTACCTAAGCCAATGGTATGCTAAGACAGGAAATTCAAAACTGAATTCATGATTATTCAGTTTCCACTTTGTCATCAGCTTTCAGTCAGCAGCATGCAAGTACAACAATAAGTCTTTGAAACAAAAATAATTCATTACTTACTAAAGCAATCTTGTTACTCTCACCCACTTACTTCTGCTACCATAATGACAGGACATATTAGGAAAGCAATGCTATTTTGTTTTAAAGTGTAAAGGAGCAACTGGAAAGGTTTCTTGCTTCTGGCAAGTCTGTAAAGGCTTGAGTTTTAATGTGAGTCAAAAAATTCTAGGCAAGGACAATGGCTCTCTTAGAGATACACCAGAAATTGCACTAGTATAATTAAAAATGGGAATGTTTTTGTATTTTAAGGAAATATTAAAAATAATACATATTACACATATATAATCATATTTCCAAAATGCATTTCAAGTCATATGATGCTAAAAGATTGGATATTACAATATTGCGTTTGCACACTACTGGACCAGAAAGAACAATGCACTTCACAGAATATTCCATTGTAATTCTGCAGACAATCATTCTAATATACTGTACTAGCAGCATGGCACCATGGCATAATAGTCTAAGAACTATACCTTAGTAATATGCAGGTAACTGTCTACCCAAATGAGACTTAGAAATCAAAGTATTTAAGTTCTGATAAGTCAAAAAACCTATATAACATATGGTTTTCAACACTTGACTGTTGTACTTCCAAGAATATTGTATTCTCCTGGTATAATAATCCACTTCTTTTTCTGAATAGAGTTAAAACAAAAGCAAAATCCCACTTGTGAAACGCTGTATAAGGAACTATCATTATCATGTAAGTTTAAACAAGAAAGTTTAATAAGTAAATAATTGAATCAGCAGAAAAAATGTATCCATAAACCTATCCATAAGCCTATGAAACCTGTGACATATATCATGGATGTTGGTTTATTGTTGGAACTACTTTTGCATTTGCTGAACTCAGTAATTATTTGCTGAATCACCAAGTGATCTCAATTCCCTTTGTAAAACAGTTTACAACGTCCAGGCCAGGTTTTGAGAAAGTTTATTTGAATCAATACTTTTGTATGTTGAACAAAACATAGAGTAATGATAAAGAAAAAAAGACTAACTGGTCTTCTTCCAAAAGCAAAACCGAAACAAAATGCACAAGGACTGTGCATATGTAACTATAATGAACGTAATACCTTTGATGTCAAAGGAACCCAGAGTGAAACAAAGGATATCAGCCTAGACTTGAGCTGTCTTTATTAAGTCTTTCCCACTAATTCACATCTTAGTCAATGTCTTCATCATCCAGCCCTCAGGCACAAACAGGCTATTACAGTACTTGTGAAAAATTATTAATTAACCTTCCACAGCTTAGTTCAAAGTTGCTAAATTTTACCCACTAGAACTGACTGTTTTATCCTATTTCAATCTGTCTCTGTATTTGGGAACCAGTGTAATCCTGTTTAAGCCTATTCTGTGCTGGACTTGATCACTCCATCTTACTACGAAAAGTGGAACTACAATTTAAATCTATTTTTCATGTTCAGAAAAGTACCAAGTACATATCAAGAAAATAGTTTAGTGAACTTATGAGGGTAAAGCTTTCCTTTTTGTTTGCTTGGGGACTCTTCCTGTGAAATTCTTCAACTACACCTAAACTAAAAGTTTGCAAAGTTCTTCTTAGCATGAGGTTCTTTACTCTGAGCAGTCTGATGACAGCACATGCAAATGTTAAATATTTCCTCTAAAATATGCCAAGAATAATGATCTGATTGCTTGCCATCAGCAGATGTTATTGTAAGAAAAACTTTTCTTCAAGGTTTTCCAGAGATGTATATAAAGATTCACTTAATCTTCTGCATGGGTAGCTTGTCTTTAAAATCATGGACAAGGCTTTATTATGGGATCTTCCTATGTCCCTCTCTGCTGTATATATCACAGGGTCTCACCTGCATGAAATGTTACTTTTTTCATCATTTCATCCCTGGATTTCATTAGTACCCTGCATTTTAAATACTTTTTTCAAGAAATATTTACTTTTCTGTAGGTCTGATATATTCTTAGTAATTTTGTAAGTGTTTTTCAAAACACTGAGATGATGTTATCTCAAAGTTCTCAGTATTTAAGCCTTATTATATGCACATCTTGAGATTTTGGGGGTTTGTTTGGTTGGTTTTTAAGCAAACAGTATACAATAGATCCCTCCATATTTGAACTTAATGCAGTTTTATTTCTGTTGCAGGTCTATAAGAAGTTACAAAAAAGTGTTTTCTTTTGTGGCAGACAAAATTCTGTACCTTTTCTTAAATTAACTTGCTTTGATTAGTGACTGCTAGGATCATTAAAATCTGTGTAGCTATTCTATAATGTTAAATTCTGAACAGATATAATATCATGCAGTGATAAAAACACTGTCATGATAGGTTCTCTCAAAACATTTGTCTCAGTGTCTTATGTGGAATGTACTGTATGAAAAGAAGAACTATCTCTAGGATGCTCTGCAATTTTTGGTTTTGTTGTGTTAGGAGTTCTCATGTTGTCTACAGCTTCACTTCTTTGCTTGATCTAGCTTGATTCAATTTGATAGACTATTTTCCATACATTTGGCTTCTTTAACTTAAAATAAGATCTGATCTGGACAGAGTGTGATATTTTCTTCCTGATCATTTGACAATACTTCACTATTTCACTTGTAGTGATGGAGTTAGAGTTGCTAATGTCATGTCACCTGGTTTTATATGTGTGCCTGCTCCATGTGTTCTCATTCTTTTGTTAAAACTTTTCACTTACTGACCTTGTTCCAAAAGGCATATGGAGAAATTCATTCTGCTATGGGGTAGATCTAGAAAGGGCAAAGATCAGATGATTTCTCATCTAAGTCTGACATGCCAATGTTTTTCTTTCTAATCTGCAATTTGAAGCATGGGGTTTTTTTAACAGGTATTCAGCACTGAGTGGGTGACAGAACTGAGTAATGCTATTTTAGTGTACTGCAGCATCTGGGTAAATCCCAGCCCTGCTATTTATCGTTTGGACTACAATGGTTAAACCCAGGAAATACATTTCCCTCCCAAGACACCACTCAGCTGATTGGTGGAGAAAGTATAGCAAATATTCCTCCTACCAGAGTACCCATGCAGCATCAAAAATTCTTCACCAGATCGTAGTCCAAGTTCATGGAGGCAGGTCTTTAGCATGATGAAGATTTAGGGTCTCTCTTTCTTTCCTTTCTTAGTAGCAAGCTCAGCTAAAATGAAAGTGTTATTTTTCAGTTTAGCTTAACTGAGACAAAAAATGCTTGTGAGGGCACATTTGCTATCTCAGATTTGATTTCATGTCTTAAGCCTACTTGCAGTTCACACATAAGGAAAATACAGTGGAGAAAATCTGTTTCTTTCTCAGAAATCTCCTATCTCAGATTTCACACTTAATCCTACAATTCTTTCAACAGTAGACAACTTCATCAGCAAAACTGTGGAAATCATCTATAATGGGAAAAAAACCCCAAAACTTAATTGTTTATAATGTATTAATAATTCCATAATTTTTCAGCATTTCATATGGACAAAGTGAAATTCACTGGCAAAAAAGGGGAAATTTGACAAATGAGATGCTCTCATTCTATATTACTTCTCCCTTCTCTAGAAGGAATTTTTGTATTAATGAGCTCTGTCATAAGCTTACAAAGTTTCAAGCAAAAGTAATTTTCTAGGTATTTTAATGACTCAGAGCTAAACACTGTTCATATTCTTGTTTGTTACAACCATTTAAGCAACTTCAGTCCCTTCTAGAAAATTAGTGGAATCTGAATTACACTTTTTTCATGACAAGACTTGTATTTTTCAAAAGGTCAACTGAAAAAGAATTAAGTTGGGTTTTAGTATAAAACTGGATATTTTTACAACTATTTAAAGTTCTGTAAAGTCCTTCTATAGCTTATAGAATACCTCTTATTGCTTAAAAAAAAATGATAAAGTATCTTTAAGATGACAACTGTTCAGGTTCAAACTCAGCATGGAATTTCTAATTTGACGTATATATAAGTTCAGAAATATGAGTCCTGAGCTTTCTCCAACTAGATGATAACAGGAGGTAGGTAAAAGCTGGGGACATACACTAGCTCACCCCAAAAAGAAGTACAATCATTTCCATAATTAAAGGTAGACAGAACTTGCTTAAATGTCTGTGTTGCCATGAGTCAGACTCCTTCCTTCCTTCATTTCTCTCTTCCTTTCTTCCTTCCTACACATGGTTAAAATCTTGTTAAAAACAGCATTTCCAATTGACTGCTGTGGTAATTTATTGTAGACATCTGTCCCACCTCTCCTACTGTTTGCAGTTAAAAGTCAAATTTTAATTCTCCAATTCTTTGTTTCATTCTGTTCCTAATGCTTTATACAATCGTAGAAAAGAGAGGAACAGAACTTGATGAGTTTGAAGTGTGGAACTAACTTTCAGATCCTCAAACAAATATGGGTACTTTATATATAATATTTTCTAGTTCTTCTACTACTTTAAGGTTTTTGGACTCACTTCATTAAACCTGTGTCTATTTAATTAGCCTTTCAGGTGAGGAACACAATATTTGACTGAAAATAGCAAGTGTGAAATAAGAGTAGATAAAAAACAAACAAATACTAGATAATAGAAAAACCTGTAGTTGGCAAAATCTGAAGCCATTTCAAGAAGTGATTTACCTTTCAGCTGTACACCATGTGATAATTCAAAATCTTAAATTGCAAAGAGACACTCAAAAGTAGTTTTTAGAGATATCTTATGAAAAACTTTATCCCTTGATTTGATACTGTACAGGTTTTGTTGAATTATAGAATAATATATGTTGGGACCTCTTCTAGTCCAACTTCCTGCTTGAAACAGGGCTGACACAAAGCAGTGAACAGCCCAGACGGTTTTCCAGCTGCTTGGCAATCCACCCATGCAATCCACACTTCCCAGTCTTAGCTGCGAGGATCTCTACATGAGATTGTTAAAGATGAAGAGCACTTAAACCACCTCTTCTCCCATCCACTGAGAAAAGTCACTGAGCTGGTCATAGTTTGCCTCAGTAAATGTACTGACTGGTCATAGTCATCTTCTCCTTCATGAGTCTGGACATGACTTCCAGGATGATTTGTCTGTAATTGTCCAGGTTTGTCTGTCTTCCACACTGAAATCCATGCTGACCACAAAAATCTGACATATATGTTGGTCAGCAATTGATTTATTTTCCTGCTCCAGGCTGCATACATTAGAAATAGGGACTTTCCAAAAAAATTGATAACATGATTTGCTTTTTCTTATATTCCCTTTTTCCTCCTCAACCTTTTCCAAGTTCTGTCCCTTTACCAACTTATTTCCTCCTAAAGAATTGCATCCCTGTCTACTCCTAGCCTGTTTTTCCTGGTTTTGTTAACTTTACAAATTTATTTGGTATTTATAAGAGCTTGTCGCAGAAATATCTCCCTTATTCATGACTTCTGTTAAGGTCAT
The DNA here is from genome assembly GCA_013396755.1 of Sclerurus mexicanus. Taxonomy (NCBI): domain Eukaryota; kingdom Metazoa; phylum Chordata; class Aves; order Passeriformes; family Furnariidae; genus Sclerurus; species Sclerurus mexicanus. Next base: position 1,361,876 of record VWZF01004274.1, read on the forward strand.
ACCACCATGCCCTTGTTTTTTTTTAAACCTGTAGTGTTTTGCCATGTTCATGTTGCTACCTTTTAGTGATGCCAGGGGCTGGGATTAGTCATCTGCATGCAAACCTTAATGTTTCCAATCAAGCAGGGTGACACTGGTTATGCCTGTAACTCCCCAGAGGCTATTTCTTGTCTTCTTTGAAGATGGGTGTGACATTTGCCTTTTTCCAGTCATCAGGAAGTTCTCCTGATCTCTCCGGTCTTGAAAGGTGATAGAGAGCAGCCTCACAATAGTATGAGCCAGCTCTCTTACCACCTCTGGATGCACCTTATCAATTCTCACATTTGTTTTAACACTAAGAATTTCTATTTCAGCCCATCACTTTGAAAACTTAATATTCAAAAAAAAAGGAGACACCACACTAATTCTTAACAAAATCAGTAAATTCGTTGGCATTTTCCCTTTCTCAAAATAAGAATATAGCCTTTTTTCTTTCTTTTAACCAACATGGGTAACAGGATTGTGAATTTAAATCTGATTTGAAAAGGTTTTGTTTTGTAAACACACTGCAAATAGATGACAAAAACCTTTGAGGTTACAGTGACTCCAGCAGCTGATCTGGATAGAATCCATAAAGATGGGAGTTCTCCCAGCAAACGGTGGAAGAAAATGCATGAAAGGAGTAATGCAACAGTGGTCTGAAAATTAGTGCAATGTTATAGGCTGGTGTTTTGAAGCCTTATGAAATTGGGGTATAAGGGTAATAAGTAGGATGTTAATTTTCTTCACTAGTGAAACAGCTGGGCTAAAAGAAATTAAATAACATCTTATAGCAGCAAGAATTGTTGGATATAACATTAGATTTGGAAAGAAACAAATATTTATGTGAGGTGAAATATTTATTTTTAATTGGAACTCCTTATCTAAAAAATATATCTTAAAAAGCCCAATTACAATACTGACTACAAGAATTAAGAGGATACTTTAAACAGATGCAGTTTTAGAAATTCAGAAATCTAGGAAAAGGTTTTGGGATTGTTATGGTTTTTTTGTTTGGTTTTTTTTTGTTTGTTTGTTTAGGCTTTTTGCTTGTTTCTTGGAGTTTTGTTTTACTTAATGTACCTCAATGCCTCTGATAAATGTGACATCATTATAGAGTAATAAAGAGTCACTTGTAACTGATATACTTAGCCTGAAAATTGCTATTTGTCTTTTTCCAACTTTGAAAATGCAGTTTGGTGCTAAGTGACCTTGTTGCAGTTCTAAGAGTTCCAATTGCCGAAGTTTGAAAAGACCTAGTTATGTCTTGACTTACAGCAATGACATTTGACAACAGTGTACATAAACCCAGATCTTAGCCAAATTTTGATCTTAGTCAACTTATTGAAATTATAGAGTACATCAAATTATTTTGGTTTGGTTTGGGGTATTTTTCATTGAAAAAAAATGTTATTATTTTTACTTTTTTTTTTTAAACTTAAAGGACTATTATTCTAAGAATTGTTATTTTTAAAATTCTATTAACAAAATCTAAACAGTGCAGCTTAACATGGTTTTCCTCTTTAGTACATGCACACGATAAAATTATGCCCCAACCTTTACATTTCAAGATACGCTGAAGACCCCAAAGTGAACTGGAATGAAACTTAAGCCATCCTGACCTTAGTGAAAAGTAGATACTAATAATGTTTTCAAAAGAGTATGAAAACTGAGTTTATGGAAACACTTCTATGCCACCACTTTTTTTGGAAGACAGGTTAATTTTGTGGGTAAGAAGGTGATTGCTGTTTTAGGGGTTTTTTTTCTTTCTGTGAGTACATTTTGTTTCTTGGCCAGGTTTTTTTCAAAACTTTTTAGAGAACAGTTAAATGCAAATTATCAAATTACAGCAAGTTAAAATCAACACTCAGACTAGCATTGCAGCAGCTGGAAAAGCAGTTGTAAATTTTTACAGCCTGACTTTAGTGGTCTTTATTTTCTGTTAATAGGCACGTACAGCTGCTTTATTTGTTTTCTAGTCTTGAATTTTGGTTGTGATGTATTTAAATCCTCTAGTCTTGAATTTCGATTGTGATGTATTTAAATCCAGCAGCAGACAAGGAAGAAAAGGCAGAAAAAAACCTGGATTTTTTTTTTAGATGTAAGTAGATGTAAGTAATCAAAATGGTTATGTTGTTTTTTTCTTTGGTCTAGTGTGCAAAAAGGTAGCAATTTCAATCTACTCTGATGGAACTTTAAAATTATTTTGATTCCTGACAAAGACTTTGTGTATAATAAAATAAAATAAAACAAATTTAAAAAAAAATACACTAATTCCATAAGGAGAATATTGACCCAAACATGGCAGACAATAATACCAGCTTTACCTCAAAATACTGTTTTCTTTATTCTACCAACAGCAGACCAGAAATGCATTAATAGAAACAATGCTAGTTTTTGAACAGAATGTTCTAATTACATCACTTTTTCTTCTTGTCCTTTGCTATTCATCCCAACATCCTCAATTATTTTTAACACTTACCATACTTAGGGAGAACAACTTTTTTCCTTATACTGACATCATCATTTTGCTCATGATCATACAGTCAATCAGTCTAAAAACATACTCTGACCCTTTTAATAAAGGTCCTCCTTTTCTAGTTTTTATTTCTGTTACACCCCAGTCCACCTTTACGGGATGTTACACTTTAATTTCAGACTTCAAGAGATGAACACTTGAAAAGCCATTGGTTCTTTAATACCTTGAGTTTATGTCTGGAGAAAAGTTACACATTTTTTCTAAGAGATTTCTTTTAAATTGGTGAAAAAATAGGCATTTTAGCAAAAAGGGTTTTACTGAAATAACATGCAACTTCACAAAAGCATTACAATAGATTACTGAGACTAGCAAGCATCACTATAGAGCAGGGAATTTTTGTTGCACCCAGCAAACACAAACTCTGTGCAACTTAAGTGAGATACTTGCAACTTAAGTTAAATACAGAAAATAGGTTTTTAAATTACCTACAAGAAAAGAATAAAGGAAGACAGATTAAGAGAAGAAACAATAAAGAGAGAAAAAGAGGAGAGATAGATATAGTTAGCACTGGAAGGTCACATGTTGATGGGTTGAAGGAGAGCAGACCAGGGCTTGATGGAGAGCTCGCACGTGCCTGTTTATGGACTCTGGCTACTGTGGCCACTCCCCCCCAAGGCGGGGCCTTTGGCTCCCTGACCACTCACTGCCTGCCCAACCAGAGTGACGGGCGCCACAGCCAATCAGAGGCCCAGGGGCCGTGGTGTGGGCACGGCACCAGGCGCCTCATTGGCTGACAGGTGCCCCACGCGCCCTTGGTGCCATGTGGCTGCTGACCCCAGCGGCCGTGTGGGCTGACTGGGTGGAGGAGGCTGGTCCCCTCCCCCGACACACACACCCCCCCCACACACACCCACACCCACACCCACAGACAAAATGGTTGATTCAACACATCAGTCAGTCAGGTACAAATCTGGTCTCTGACAACTTCTCCCAGAAAAATCTACTTTCTCCTTTTTTTAGTAGCAAGTGCCTGTTTAACCAACAGCTCTTGCTGTCTTGCTACTTGCGTTGTTTCTCAGAGCTGTTCCTTTCAGGGCCTAAGGGGAGGCTTTGGTGATTCTGTGCACTTTCAGTTCCCACTGAGAGACTGGCATGCCAGTAAGGAGGGAGGTGCAGGACTGCACGGTCATACCAGCAAAAGCTCTAATACAGCTTCCCATGGCATATTTTGACAAGAGACCAAAAAAGAGTTTGAGAGTTCATTATTGACTTTGTTATTCAAAACATGACAAACCCCCACGTTAAATCCATTTTTCTTGGAGTAACATTGTCACAAGTGGGATTATTTTACAAATGAAAAGGTTTAATTTGTTGTTCAATTGTGTTTAGCCAGCATGACTAAAGTGCGTAAGTTACAGGACAGGAATGTTTTATAAAAAGCCAAACCACTGGAGTTATCTCACCATGATTCATATTCGGTTAACTGGAATAGTGCACAGAGCAAAAAAGTGAATAATCAAAATTTCATGTCTTTTCCCTCTGAAATTGTACACTGCCTTGAAAGCAATTCCTGAAAGAGAGGCAGGTTTAGGGCCAGGCCTACTGTCTCAGGAACTTATAGATTTAACCCCAGTCTCAAGAGCAAGATATCAGCTCCTGAAAGGGTTAAGTATTGTCCCTGTTCTGGTCCTGAATCCTTTGAAAGGTCAGTCCACGGATAGTAATTCACAGGACATGTAATCTTTTATTTTTAGCGGTTATGTAAAATTACCAGTAGACTTCCAAGCCATCTGTTTTAAATTTTGATGGTATGCAGTATATCTATAGTGAGATATTTTGACAGTGAACTGCATCACCACTGTAAACCATATATTTGCTCCAGTGAAAGTTCATTAGTATTCACAGGGATCCTCTGGCTCTGTGGTACCAGCAGAAAATGTCAAATTGTTCTTAGAATTTACAAGGAGGTATAAAATTCATGAGCTGAGACCATGAAAATCCCAAAGAAATGATGGCTACCATATATTTTACTCATTTTGGCATATGATTTCTTTATGTCTACAGAAATGAGGGCTAGTCACCTAACTTTTCATTGAGTCAGCATTTTCTGAAATACAAAGATACAAAAAGTGTTTACTAATGGTTCCTTGGCATCCATCCTAATATATGTAGAATGAGAAGAGCAAGGAAAAAAATACAAGTATGACATTCCAATCCCAATCTATACACTTCAATGATGCATCTTTCAGAGTATACAACATTATTCTCTTGAATCTTGGTAAGAAAAAATTGTCCTAGTATCCTTCAATAACCTAGAAATTTAACTTGGATTATTTTTTTAAATAAAGTAGATAAAGTAATGAGAAAGAGAGAAGGGTGCCAAATCTGTGTAAAAATACAAAAAAAGTAGATACTTCACTGAGGCTTCTTGTACTTAATTTGAACTCAAGCCAAATGCCTATCTATTACAAAATGTAATTTTCTAATTCAAAAACCTGTTGCAAAAGAAATTAGTATTGATAGAGGAGAACCAATTATGGAACAAATATGCATTGGTTGCTTAGGTACAAATGGTCACAAGCTGCTCTTGCTTAGTATGCATGCTGCTCATAACGGCCAGTTTTATAAGCCTTGAAAGTAGACATGAGCAAGCTCAATTTGGAGAAAGAGTTGAAGTGGGAGAGTAGAAATATGAAAGGAAATATGATAGGAAAGATGAAAGTATTTTAATTATTGCCAAAATATTTAAAAAAAAAAGATTCATGGAAAGAAGATGGTCTGCTGAAAAACACACCTTAGAAAAATCATAATCGGAGAAAGCTGCAGGTAACTGAAACAATCGAAAATATAGAAAATGTATTTGATTAGATGTATGAATATTTTAAGTATAAAGGACAAAGAGAATTTTAAAGAAGAGTTGCAATGCACTGCTGGGAAGAAACACAGTTTGTTTTGGTTTCAATATAGATGTAAGGGGCTTTTCTCCTACTTTGATTTTGTCTAGTGGGTGTGCTTGCAGGGTCCAGCTGACATGACAGCAATCAGTGTTAAAATGGTAAAAGGGCCAGGCTGTGTGACAATAGTCCTGTCATAATTGCTTTAAATTGCAGGAAAAAAATAGTGAAATGGCTAGTGCAAGACATGAATAATCTGGAATGAACATGACAATAATGTTACTATTGTCAGCTTCACTGTACAGAAAGTAGGGCTTGAGAAATTAAATATGTATTCTTTTTTATAATTTAACATCATATAGTAATGTTGAATTAGTGTAACATAATTCTGCAAGGCCCTTGATTCATTCCAAGTGGAAATTTGATTAAGGAACTGTCTTATGACATAGTTACAGAACACGGTAAGTAAATTAAAAACTAGTCTCAAAAGACTGGTATGTGGGAAGTAATCATGCAACAGACGTGTGACTTTTGTGCATTCCATGGTAAAATCACTTTTTTAATGACAATTTTATCCAGCTGGAAAGACAGTAAAAGTCACTGATAAATTCTGTAGATGGCACAAAGATACTCAGACTCACGAATAAGGAAGAAAACAAGACACTGATACTAAAATAGAAAACAAATACCAAAATAGGAGTCAAATTGTGAGTGCTCTAACTATAACATCTAACACATTGATGGTCAGCTCTTCAACATGAGAGAAAAAGGTGTAACAAGATTTGAAGTCTGGAAGCTTAAGTGAGAAAAAGCAAAGCTCAAAATAGAGCATAATTTTAACATTGAGGCCATTAGGAATAGTTTACCAAAAGTTTCAATCAAAATTTCTGAAGTATTGGATGTTATTCTAAAGGATGTGTCCTATCTCAGCCCAGACTTAATTCCAGGAAGTTCCATGATCTGTTATAACAAACCAAGTTGAATTTTTTGGCTGGACCAGCTTTGGAAACCTCCAAAGACAGATTCTACAGTCTCTTTGGATAAACACAATAAATAAAGAAAAAAATAATAAACTGTTCTAATATTTTTTAATGTCCCTAATGATTTATGTCTCATATTAATAACAAGTTTATAGAAATTACACAAATGGTTTGGTTGTGCCAACACCTTTGAAAGTTAGATTAGCAATATCCACCTAACAATAAACATGGCTTAATTTAGCCAACAGAAATAAGTAGCTTTTTGTCAATGACATTTACAATTAAACAAATGAAGAAGGGATTTTGAATTAGAAAACTGACCTTTCTAAACACAGAATGTCTCTTTTAGATGAATTTGTCACAACTTCTTCTTTACATTTAGGTTGATATTAACAAACCTGGCAATAATCTGTTAGGAAATTTAAAAAAAAAAAACAAAAAACACACCACACATTGACTAGCTCTTGTTTTATCTTTCTATGCTACAGAAGCAAAAGATTTCCCCATCAGGCCCATAACTTCTTTTTTACAAGCAGAGGTATATTTTCACCCAACTTTCTGACCATCACAGACATAACGTTATTTGTCCTTAAGAAAGAAAGGCAGACAACATAATAATGCCATTAGCTTAATACCATCTTAATGTCTTAAGTGTTTTATTTCCTAGAATGAAATTAACACTGGTGCAAAGGGCTGCAATTAAATTTGTTTGGAGAAAGTGAACTGTTCTTGTTAGAATCACTGTTTCTTGAAACTTCGATTAGTGATTTCATTCTTCTTCTGTAGCTGTTATTTTCTACTTTAAATTGCCGCAGCACGTCAAATGATAATCACACATCCACCACATTCCCTAATGTTTTCTCTTCAGAGAACTCTTGCAAAATTTAGCAGAGAACATGTTAATTCTTCTAAAATTCCTTCCTGAAATGATTAATCCCTGATGGTTCTTTATTGTGCGTCTGGGCTGACACCAGTTCAGAAAAGATTAGGATTTTATTGCCCTCATATTTCAGATCCTTATTTTAGTAGTAGCAGCCAGGGTTCTTTCTCTTGTATCAGAGTAGCAATTACAGTCCTCTCACATTACCCTGAAATGCTGTTCCCCTCACGGGCATTCTGTAATTTATCTTCCCAAGTAGCTCATCTTGCCAGATGAGAGTTCAGCCACACAGAGGTCTTATAATAACTTGAAAAGTTTCATTTACTATACTTCTTATAGTTACTTATTTAGCCCAACACATGTTTATAAAAGCATATGTGTAAAATGAGGTGGTTTTGTATGCATCTGAATAAAAGGTATTTTTAATATGAAATTTTACAGTGTAATATTTGTAAATATATAATTTTTACTTTTTTCACCTGATTCTAGTCAGGCTGTAGCTGCAGAGGGAATTTGTTTTACAATGCAGGCACATCTCTACCAGTATCTTATGGCAAAAAAATCCCAGTAGATTTTTAATTTGCATAACATTACACATATTTGCATAAAATATTGCCCAGTGGTACTATGAGCATCAGTTTCTCCCTAAGCCCCAATTAATTAATCTGTGTCCCTCCAGACTTACAGCAATTTATTATGCATTCTTAGTATGGAAACAGCAATTAATTATATGCTTCCTAGCCCCATATCAATCATTTTGTTCCCTTCAGACAGTTTTGCACCTCTCCCAGCCCCACATCTGGCTAGAAACACACCCTCTTCTTTTTCTATAGCTAAAGAAGCCATCTGCAATTTTGCCAGTCAGCAGAAAGCTGTAGGAGCTCCCTGTTCTTGTTATAGTCCATCAAGTTTTAGGAATGGTATGGTAAAACCTCAGCAGCTATACCACTGTATAATCAAAGACTGAGAGAGGAGTGCAACTTGTTTTTGTTCCCTTTCCTTTATCACGATCCTTTTTTGTGAACTGAATAGAAGTGCTTGTCCACTGGTGCAGTCACACTTGGGATCAAGATCTGCAGTTATCCCGAAGTGATCCAAATATTCAAACCACCATCCAGACATCGGTTAAGTATAGTAGAGAATGAAAATGTGCAAAAGAGGGTAAAAGAACCCATGCAAAATGCATGACATAAATGGTTCTTACACTACACACTTTGCACTTGCAGGGGGAAAAGAAGTTGGTGTCCCATGTTTATCAGAGTGTTCTTGGACTAGATTGCAAATTTTAGCTAGCGACTTTATTCTACAAGGTTTGCAGGAAAATTGAGGCTTTCCAAAGATTTTCTTTTTTCCTTCGTTTTCAGTATAAAGGTAAAGCTCATGGTTGCAGTAAAGGAGCAGGAGGGAACTAAAACTGCCTTTTTTCCCAGGGCATCCCTTGTCTGAGTAAGGTCAATACACCAAGGAGCAACACACTGAACTGACTGAAATATTTGAAGGGGTTTTTTCTGTCCTTCCCTTTTACCCTAGCTTAAAACAACTTTAAATCCATCTCTATTGCATCTGTTACTTGTATGGCATTTCTAGGTCCCTTTAGGTGCACTGTACATTATCCTTCAGTTCTGTTCATTAAATTTAAAATGTGTGTGCCATAAAGTAGCTAAGGATTTTAAGTTTGCAAAGGGAATACACCTGCTTTTTCCCTGCAACACTTTTTATATGTTGAATATTTATGCCCATTTGTGTTTGTTCTGACATTAGAAGGATTGGCCTGCCAACGGTCCCCTTGTGACTATAAACTCAAGCTTTAAAAAAAGTAGCTTATCTAAGTTTTTTATTAACTGCTACCTATCACTATTCTATTGTCCTTATGGCCCCAGGGCTGAATCAGCACCTTCAAAGCATTCCTCTCTCTCACTGAGACATGCCTGTTCCTTCCCTGGATAGCAGGTTAAAAAAAAGCATAGCAGGAACAGGACAGTGTTTGGCCATGACTTTTGCAGCCAGGACAGGTCATGGAATTATTTTCAAAGTGCAATGAAAGTATCTGTTAGAAATTATAGACAAGACCATTTGATGGGAACGGGGGAGAACAGACATTTTTCTGCTTTAGCATCATACTCTGCCTCTCTTTTATCTCTTTACTCCTTACATACTGTCATAAAAACAGAGACCTGAATTGTATATATGAAAACTCAAGTGTTCAGCTACATTAATATTGTGCAGCTCAGTAACTGATTTTGCTAAGTCTGCACCTATCACAGGAAATTGACTGCTTGTTTTCATTTTCAGAAATAATAATACTTTTTTCTGATACATCAAATATTGTTTCATGGGTTTGCTACTAGATAGAATTCTTGAAAGCTGTATTAAAAGTCTGTTTTCCCTTTCCTTCTCTGTGTAGTCCACTCCAGCATCAGTTGTGGTCTTTCCTCCAAGAGGGAAATACAACTTGAATCATAACTACCCCTGTATATTAACCCTATAAACAGAGCTTTTCTTTTGACAATATAAACAGATCTTTTGCTTTCCTTAGGTTACCATCCAGAAAACTTATTTCACTTAAGTGTAGGAGATTTATGGAGGGTACATCTTTCCCATAAACAGTATTTAAAATCTGTCTTGTTCAGCATTTCTTGATTACATGCAGTCCATGTGTCTGAAATATTACTATTTTTGATAGTATAGGGTATTGCAGAATAGTATTTCTAGGTGAGGAGACCAATTGTTTGTCATATAAGTTGAGAGCAAAGGAAGCCTTTCTGCCTTCTGAAGGCTGTCCTGAGGCTAGTGCTTTGTGTGGGAAACCAGACATGGCTTCCAAGGAAAGCAGTAAGATACAACATGGGGAACTGCTGGAGGATTATACCTGAGAAAAGGTCCTTTCCCTCCTGTGGTGGCATCTTGGACAGGCTGGACTGAAGTCAAGAGGAACAGAGTCTTAGATATCCTGTGAGGTGAGGAAATGATGAGAGGGGTGTGTGTAGAGCAGGTGGGTGAGGTGTGTGAGCCAGGGTTGGATGAGCAACCATGCTGGGGAAGAGTGGATCAAAGATAAATTGCTGAAATTGTGAAGCTGAGAACTGAGATAGAGATGTGAATGCAACTGGGGCAAATGTACAGGGATCTCAAACCTTGGTTTCGTTCTGGAATGGGAAATGGAATAAAGCAAGGCTGTCCTCAAGGAAACTGTGGGATTGCATGGGTCACTGGGAAGCAGCTGCAAGAGGAACCAGAGGACATTGCTAGAAACAGGGTATGAAATAGCAAATATTTGATCTGTGATGAAAATGAGGGGGATATAATTTCAAAATGGTGTGCTTTAGGAAAGATAACTGAACATCTGGCAGGCGTTAACTACATCTCTGTAGTGTTGTTATCTGCCCTTCCTTGATGAGTTTCAGGCAACTGTGGGGATCCAGGACAAGAGAGAAAAGCACTTTTAAACCTTGCTCTCAAAGAGATATTAAGGATTCATGAGGTTGCTATGACTCACTCAAACGTGTTTTGCCATATTAAAACACAATAACTTCTTCCAAAAACTCTCTGTTTTCACAGTTGGACCTGTTTTCCTTCTTTATTCTTTATAAAAATTCTAGAGATACTGCTGAAGGAAAGTACTGCTGAAAGTACTGCCAAAAGTATATGGAAAATGTCTATTGTTATTGCACTCAATATTGCTTTCAAATTGCACTAAATAGTCTTTCTTCTTAGTTCAGGGTATTATGAAAGATCAGGAAATGAGTGAAGATGAACTTTTTAACAGTGAAGACAAGGTTGATGTGGGCAAAAAGGAAAACTTTTAAAAATTCATAACCTTGATGTTTCATTCTCCACTGAACACATCTGCCTTTAGATGATAGGGACAGTTGGCAGACTTGCTATTATACTGAACTTCTGCTGCTTTGAGAATTGCTGTTTCTTTTGGACACTAAAATAGGCAAGTATCCAAAAAGCACTTACTTCCCACTATGCTTGGAAGGGTGTTCTACCCTGTCACATTAGATTTAAAATTGTCCACAGCAATGCACACCTCTGTTATCCGCAGGTATGATTACCTGTGGTGCCTAGGAATGAAATCATGCAAAAATAAGTGTTCTAGCTGGTTCAGGGTTCACAAAGAGCACATCACAGTGGGGTTGTGCTCTCTGTGCAAGCTCCTCAGGAAGGTTTGTCTTCTTCAGGACCTTCTTTATCACCATTTCATCTTTTTAAAGTAATTGGATCCTTCTGAGAATCTTAGAGCTCACTGAAGCAACAGGATGACCGATTCAAGAGAAGTGTATATATTTAGGAGGTGGGTATTTCAAAGATTGTCTGAGGAGGCTAGTTGGAGAGGTGATCTGTGTAACAGTGATTCTCTTACAAAACACGATTAAAATATTGCATCCTGGTCAGAGTGTTCCATGGAATTACAGGATATGTTGTGGCATCATTTAGTTCAACTTCCCTGATTAAGCATGCCTTCAAAATAAATATTTTTAAAAAAAATTAAGATTGGACAATGCTTAGCACATTATGATAGATAGATAGATAGATAGATAGATAGATAGATAGATAGATAGATAGATAGATAGATGATAGACAGATAGAGAGATAGATAGACAGATAGATAATTAAGGGATGGCCATCTACTTAGACTGCATTTGACCAGCTGCACAGTATGTTAACATGACATTCAGGCCAAGTGCCCTAACCTGCTCCTGTTTTAATTTGGTTTCTCTTTTTATGACAGATGTTACTTGCTTTACGTGCTATGTTTAGTTCAGATTATTGCCTCAGTGATGTTTTCTCTTGTCAAGATTGCTGTTGCATTAGTTTCCCTATCCACTTAGAATTCCAAGCATTGTCAAGACAGAAAATTTGACAGCATGGGTGCACAAAGTCCAGCACATCAGGGAACATTCAGATTTGCATACACCCTGCAAGCGGCATTCTGCCTCAATGGCAAAAATGCTGAATTATTAGGGTTTATTGTAGAACCATCTGTGAAACACAAGCAATGGTGGGCTGATACATCACATACACATCAGAATCATTACACTTGCTTTGTCCTAGGAATAAATATGGCTCATCTGAACTTGCAGATATCTGACAGAATATGTCTGAGTCTCATGTAACTTTAATTTGCTGAAAGGATTTCACATTCAATGAGCATAGCATTGGACAGATTGGAAAACTTTCCTTTTTTTTTTTTTTTACTGTAAGTACTAAGTACAGAAAGTACTTCTGTATCATGTTCTGGATTTTTTTTATTCTTAAGCCTACCATAAATTCACATTTATATATTAATTAATTTATTTGCTTTTGAGACAGAAGCAGTAATTATGGTTTATTGTTGATATTTATTATTTTCATGCAATTTTTTATTTATGAATCTGCTGAAAAAAAGTATAATTTTTTCTATTCCTTAATCCAGGAGATATGTTTTAGGAATAATGAGTGAGATTTATTCCATTATTATCAGCAAACAGGTGGGGGTTTTTTCCTGAATCAGGAAAAAAAAATGTTTTGGGCATGTTGCAAACTGATGTCTCTGATGTTTGAAATTTTTCAGTAACCCATTTAAGGGTGTTGCTTGAGATTTAGAAATTCATATCAGTTATCTCTCTACACCATAATAGAGGTAGTGCAGTCACTTTGTTCTTTCAAAGGTGACAAATAATGTAAAAAATAAAATATGTTTTTTGGATATTTTAAGCATCTTGACCACTGCTGCTGAGTAAAGAATAGTTCACAGTTTCTATCAAAAATAATCAACACTGGTTCTTATTTGAAATACCAACTACTGAAATCAAATCAAAGAGGTCTGTACCATTAATTAATTGGCAAATTATTTTAACTAAAAAAAAAAACAAAAAACACAAAATCTCCTACATGTTCTAGATAATTTCCTCTTTCAAAGAACATCTATAGCTAATGTTTGTTTTCTACATTTAGGTACTTTTGGGTTCTTTAAAATAGAAGGTATTTCTGGGTTACAAAGCTAATTCACATGAGCATCAACCTTCTCTTCATGACCACAGAATTTGTTCTAGCATTAGCAAGTCATTTTCCTTAACATTTGATTTCAGGGAGTTCAAGAATAAACCTGATTATGCCAAACACTCAGGTATTGCATCACTTTACTGTACAAATGAAAAAAAAAAAAGAAATGTTTGAAATCATACAGGAGCTGTAATCCCTTTTGCACACCTTTGTGGCTTCTCTGCTTTGCAATAGTTATATGATCTATCTCTTTATACCAGCAGTAAGGAGAGCCACACATAAAATCCCCTATTCCTTGGAACTTCCCTGAAAAATGTTTGGAGCCCGGAGCTCAGCCTCTGTGCACAGCCCTGTTCCTGCTCAAAAGTGAAACAATACCATCATCATGTTGAGGTGTCTTCCATGATGCTTTTGCAGGTAAATAGAGAAGTTTAACTTGTGAGAGGTATTCTGATGTGATTACACTAAAATAAGTGTAATTAGGCCATCCGTAAGAGCTAAAATGCATATTTACCAAAGTAATTCTTGGTGAAACATGTTAATGCACCTGTACTGCCAACAGTGTCATTTGATTGCACTCAGTTCAGATCTTTATTTAGATACAAGCAGCCTTAGACATTTTTTCATTCTTCATGACCTTTATATCACATTTTATCTGAAAATTGACTACTGATCAACATATTTCTTCTGTACTAAAAGCTATAACTCTTCAGGGCTGATATTTAAAGGTGTTAAAGAGCTATTTCCTGGGAAGCAGGAAAAAGGTTTGCAAATCACGCTCCTTACCAGCTGTTTTCACTATAGCAGTTGATTTGGAAATTGCCAGATATTTTGGTAGACAGCATGGTTGCATGTTTGTGGTGTAGAACAGGGAGAACTTTACAAGTAAAACTGTGTTTCTCTGACTTTTTAAACATGAATTTACAGAAAAAAAAGGAAAACAAGGTTTTTTTATATTTCTGTGTTTACAGAGACGTGTTTTTTTACCTGTACAAGATCCACATATGAGGTTATACCTCCACAAGGTTATTNAGTGTTTTTTTACCTGTATAAGATCCACATATAAAAAAAAAAAAAAATGTAGGATGTATGGACTCAGTGTGCTTTATACCAAAATCTGTAGTTCCAATACCACACTGGTTTTAGGTTATACCTCCACAAGGTTATTGACCCAGGAAGACACTTCAGAAAGCTTCCTGACAACTTACAAGAAGAAATGTTTGGGGGGTTTATTCAGTTCTAAAATACTCATTTAAGCTAAGGCTTTTCTGCAGAATTGTTAACAACTGCAATGGAACCTTCCTCATAAAGGTCATCTTGGATCTAGACAGGTCCTCTTCTACTATCACTCCTCTGCCCTCCTTCTGTCTTAAACAAGAGAGACACACAGAGATTCATACTGCATATGAAGAGACATTCATACTGCATAGCGAGTCTACTATTTATGGTAGTGACCTGGATTAAGTCCCTGATCAGGCTGATACAAGAGAGACCTGAATCTGGCTTTCTCAATCTTCAAGTGAATGCCCTAATTGCATGTCTATAAACTTTTCTAATGTCAGAATCACTCCTTTTCGTTCCAAAAAGGAGTGGAGGATTCCCATTATTGATTTTGAAATGCAAATATTTTTTGCAATATTGAAAAGGAATGGCATGTTTTTCATTCAATAGGAAAAAAAAATCAAAATTAAAATAACAACAAAATACCACAACCTCAAATACAACAGAAAAGTAGACAAAAAAATTATTTGGTTATCTTTTCTACCATAACATTTCAATATAATTAATTGGAATTTTTAAAGGGTTCTTTTTGTTTCCTTTTGCTTTTGTGTGTGTTTGTTTGATATTACAGTTCAGCATTTAAATCAAAGACCATTAAAATACTATCCTGTTTTGAACTTGCATTTCTTACAATAGATTGGTCAGCATATTGAAGGTGTAGGGTGTCAGAAGTAGATAGAAACAGCTGTTAAACTGAAAAGGAAGAAAAGAGTTCAAAAACCCTCACATTTCTCCTACAAAAGGATGAAAAAAAGGTTGGAGCCTAGACAGATTTTTAAATAGATTATTTGGAAGATACTGTGTTCTTTTCACTTTATAAAAATGTGATGATAAAGGCTTTGCATAGAAATACTTTGCTACTTAAAATTTAGCCATTTGAAATAAGAGTCAGGATACATAAATTTATGACAGGAAATAAGAAAAATCACCCAGGCAGACTCTAGTAGTATATAGAATATCAAATTAGATCACGTTTTCAGTTGTGTTTATAATTTATTTTTATTGAGATTAAATGCTAGATTGGCAAAAAATGAGTACAAGCAGGGCTCCACCAGCTATGGAAGTTAATGGAAATCTTCACATTTACCTCCATCTTAACTGAATATTTTGAAATAAATGTTTTACTACATCTCCAATTGTATGTTTTTTCCACCTTTCTCCTGCACACCAGAAATGGTGAAAAATATATGCGAATGGTGCATTAAGTAAGCATTATCAGTCAGTTTCCTTAAATGTTATTATATTTGGTTGACTACTGAGTTGTCTTTGAAAGTGTTTACCTGCCTGCTCCTCTTAGATTTTGATTAGCGTTCCCCAGCACAAGTGCTTCCATGGCATTTCTAACTAAGAATTTTGCTGATGTCTTTATATTTATGCAAAACAATATTGTAACAGAGTCTAAAAAATTAGGGATTAGATACTAGGTAACATTTTAAGATAATGGCATTTTAATTGCAAAATTACTAAGCCAGTCTTGCAAATTAAGTTGCATATCACACAACTGTAAACTGAATTAATTTATCATGATTAATGCTATAGTGAAAACCACATGAATTAACGATGACTGACCACCTACTCTAGAATGTTTCCAAACTAAGGTAATATCATTGTGCCTATTAACAAATTCTGAATTACACTGTAACTTCTAAAGTAGAGTAGGCTCATTAACAAATGACTGAAAGCCAGATAAGTAAGATATTAGATGTCTGGCTAAATGAGTGGCCAAATCAATTTATTGAGAAAGGTCACTTTACAAACTCGGTTACTGCTTTCAGACATCATCAACAGTATATGCATCATAGATGTCCTGATAAACTGTTGCATTAAAGAGTTTACATTCAGGATACTCCTTTATTAGAGCTGGATGAATACTTTGCTTTCCTGATGGGAGAAGGATCTGCTTCTCATCTCATTNTAAGATATTAGATGTCTGGCTAAATGAGTGGCCAAATCAATTTATTGAGAAAGGTCACTTTACAAACTCGGTTACTGCTTTCAGACATCATCAACAGTATATGCATCATAGATGTCCTGATAAACTGTTGCATTAAAGAGTTTACATTCAGGATACTCCTTTATTAGAGCTGGATGAATACTTTGCTTTCCTGATGGGAGAAGGATCTGCTTCTCATCTCATTCACTGCTCCTGATGTGGCCAGGAAACTTCTTGATTCTACCATCACTGAGTCTGCTTGAAGATCTTTTAACAGTGCTGAGCTGTCTGCATGATAGCCTAGGGATGTACAGTGGGAACTACAAAACGGTGTGTCTTAGCACTGAGAAGTAAGAGCTTCACCTCTCACCTGTGGATCAGAATTAAGAAACTATTTGATCAATAAACTTTTAGGTTTATTTCCAGATGCCAAACTGTTTCTTCTTAACTCACATAGCAGGCCCCATCTTCACCTTTAGTTTAGTTTAGTTATTTCCTAATAGCTATTAAAAAAACAGAGAATCTGAAGAGAGTGTTGTTACAATCTACATAAAAGTTGCAGAAAGAACTTTAGATTTAAATATTCTCTTGAGCAAAATTAAAACTCACAAAAGTTACCTGTTGATACCAAAAACTGGTTTTTATTCATTGCTAAGAGATGCAAAGAGAAGAAATAAGAAAAGGTTGGAAAAAACTAAGATTACTTTTAGAAGCAGAGAAAAGTTACCACCAAAAACTGTATTTTGCCANGTATGTTTTTTCCACCTTTCTCCTGCACACCAGAAATGGTGAAAAATATATGCGAATGGTGCATTAAGTAAGCATTATCAGTCAGTTTCCTTAAATGTTATTATATTTGGTTGACTACTGAGTTGTCTTTGAAAGTGTTTACCTGCCTGCTCCTCTTAGATTTTGATTAGCGTTCCCCAGCACAAGTGCTTCCATGGCATTTCTAACTAAGAATTTTGCTGATGTCTTTATATTTATGCAAAACAATATTGTAACAGAGTCTAAAAAATTAGGGATTAGATACTAGGTAACATTTTAAGATAATGGCATTTTAATTGCAAAATTACTAAGCCAGTCTTGCAAATTAAGTTGCATATCACACAACTGTAAACTGAATTAATTTATCATGATTAATGCTATAGTGAAAACCACATGAATTAACGATGACTGACCACCTACTCTAGAATGTTTCCAAACTAAGGTAATATCATTGTGCCTATTAACAAATTCTGAATTACACTGTAACTTCTAAAGTAGAGTAGGCTCATTAACAAATGACTGAAAGCCAGATAAGTAAGATATTAGATGTCTGGCTAAATGAGTGGCCAAATCAATTTATTGAGAAAGGTCACTTTACAAACTCGGTTACTGCTTTCAGACATCATCAACAGTATATGCATCATAGATGTCCTGATAAACTGTTGCATTAAAGAGTTTACATTCAGGATACTCCTTTATTAGAGCTGGATGAATACTTTGCTTTCCTGATGGGAGAAGGATCTGCTTCTCATCTCATTTCACTGCTCCTGATGTGGCCAGGAAACTTCTTGATTCTACCATCACTGAGTCTGCTTGAAGATCTTTTAACAGTGCTGAGCTGTCTGCATGATAGCCTAGGGATGTACAGTGGGAACTACAAAACGGTGTGTCTTAGCACTGAGAAGTAAGAGCTTCACCTCTCACCTGTGGATCAGAATTAAGAAACTATTTGATCAATAAACTTTTAGGTTTATTTCCAGATGCCAAACTGTTTCTTCTTAACTCACATAGCAGGCCCCATCTTCACCTTTAGTTTAGTTTAGTTATTTCCTAATAGCTATTAAAAAAACAGAGAATCTGAAGAGAGTGTTGTTACAATCTACATAAAAGTTGCAGAAAGAACTTTAGATTTAAATATTCTCTTGAGCAAAATTAAAACTCACAAAAGTTACCTGTTGATACCAAAAACTGGTTTTTATTCATTGCTAAGAGATGCAAAGAGAAGAAATAAGAAAAGGTTGGAAAAAACTAAGATTACTTTTAGAAGCAGAGAAAAGTTACCACCAAAAACTGTATTTTGCCAAATTGGGTGCAGGGGGGGGGGGGGGGGG
>VWZF01004274.1:1385176-1601078 GCA_013396755.1 Sclerurus mexicanus
GTAGAAAGGACACTGGATGTGTTTTAGAATGGTTCATGGGACACAGGGGGCTGGGGAGGTGACACCAGGGTTTCTGAGGAGCATAGTAGGATTTCGGGGTGGGGCTGGTCCCAGTGTGGGGTGGAGGGGAACGGGGGTCTAGGGCCAGAACTCTACTAACTCTGCTAGCTAAACAGAGAGGAAAGATAAGGGAAGGGGGTCTGGAAAACTGGTTTGGTAGGGATCGATAACAGGCTACCTTCATTTGCACATCTGTAAGACAGGATGGGTGAAGGCAAATTCCTTAGATTAGCTCTTATGTTCTCAGGGCTGCTGAAAAGATTCCCAAGTTTTTAAGCAAACCAACTTCTACATTCAAACAAATAAAATAATAAAATATTCCCTTGGTTTTGATCAGTAAATTAACAAATTTCTTCCATAAAAGTGCGCCTAAAGAGAATAATTCCTGAGGTAATGAACTATTTGCTTGTAATAAAACCATGTTCTTTTATTTCTCACAAGCCTATCCTGAACATAAAACTTATGTATTTTTTAATCTTTTAATGTAATATTTAAGGAAATGCCAATTCCTATAGTTTTACTAATTGCATTTGTAAGGAGGTCTTATTTTGGTTATCAGGAGGAAAAGTATTCCTAGATTTCAAATGGTTGTTCCACAGCACGCTACTGTACCCCACTGTCTTTTATCCCTGGCTCAAAATTTAGAAGACATTAGACTTTAAACAAGATTTTTATTTTTATTTTAATATTGAAGTTACATCTATATTAGGAAGCAATTTGGCAAAACAGAAATGGACCAGTAATCAAAGCAGTGGATGCTGTCATTCTTGCATTTTCCATGTATAAGGTTTGGGTATTTACTCCAGCCAAAATTTAATTTGCCATGGACAACAAATGATTGAAGGTGTCTGAAGTACTCTTCTTTGGTTCAGTGTCTGTCCTCATTAGGTACAGGAAAACATTTGGTGCATGTCTGGTGTAGAAATCCCATTTTAGCTTTCCCCTAAAGAGACTTGGTTACCCTGAACAAAAAAACAGTCTGTGGGCTGAGCCAGCACATGGTGAGTGGGGACAATTAGGGGGGTTTCACTCTGAAAAATATCACTGTATCAAACATAGCTTTGGCCAGGGATGGTCTGTGTTGTAGAAGATAAGATAGCCTAAATCTTAAAGCAGAAACAAATGTTTGTTTTCACCATTCTACTGTTTGGTCACTTGAATGTTTTTTATTTTTTTTTACTTTGGAAGAGTCATCAAGAAGAGGGAGGCTGATGCTGTCTGAACCTCCTCAGGCAGCATCCTGTAGTGACACAGAGCACTTTGGCTACCTCAACATTCATTTCAAGAAAACTTCACCTACTGCAAACTTACTGCTTCCTATCACCTCATTTGTCAGACAAAGCTCATGCTCAGCTTATTAGCAGCCCATTTTTACGGTCATTATCCATGCTTCCACAACATCTGGCTAAGTGTTGTACTCCAGATTGTGGCTGTTCTGGGAAGTAGTTTTAGCAACTTTAAAGGTTGTTGTGTAAGTCATGCTTATAATCCTCCCTCTGTCTCTTATCTGTGGGGAAGACGCTGTCTCATTTCTACCTTTTGCATGCCCTTAATAGATCCTGAACTACTCTGAGTAAGGGCCAATATTTTATTTGTTCCTGTGGCCTAGCTAAGTGGGTAGTCAACCTCAGATGAAAATTATCATGTGTGAATTACTTAGCAATATAGTTGTTCTTTCTGAACTATTATCCCCTGCATAAGTGGGTTTGTAGTTTCTTAGATGATCTTGTAATGAACTGGAAAGGTTTCATTCATAGGTGTGTGTTATTCATGCATGCCATGGCTAGCAAATAATTTTCTCACTTAAAAAATATGCAGAATTAGGACCATGCCCAAAGTTTAATTACAAAAAAAACCCACCTTCTCCAGAACTCCTGGATATTACTTTCACATCATTGATTTATGCTTATATTTTTAATGCAAAAGAGATAAAAACATTCTTTTAATTTTAAACAATTTGTTTTCTTCCTAGAAGAAGAATATCTTCATTTTTGAAATTCAGTGGATATGTAGCCTTTCTTTTTTCTATTTCCTATCATTTAACCTGGATTTTGTTGTCATTTCAAGGCTTTTTTGCTCTTTTCTAATAAAGCAGATAGAGTGCTCAGTTATGCTGGTAGCAAAATATGCAACTGCTTGCTAGGGATTCCAAACTGCCCAGTAATGTTTTCTCATTTCTCACTCAGCCATTCTTGGAAATGGTGTTCACCCAAATGACAGTACAGCAGCAAAAATGTGATTGAAGTCACTCAACTCACTGAACATATAGGAGTCTACCAGCAAGATGTATCTGACTAGTCCAAACACTCAACAACTGCCAATTGAGACACTGATTGGCACAGCTAGCACCAATTTCTGGCCAAACTGCTTTTTGACAGCTACAAACTAGCTTTCCTCCCTTGATTCTATTGCCTTCCTTGTCGTCTTGCTTACTGAACTTTGGGCTGTACATAATAGCTGACAGGTGTTTTCCCAGGGGTGATACAAATGCCCTGGCTCAGTCATTATCAGACAGTTTTCAGGCTGCTCCATAGCAAATGAGTGATAGATAGGCTATAAGACAAGTAGGCAAACAGTTTCACTTGGCACAATTGCAGACTTTCTGGAGGGAAAGAAAGAGTTGATCTCACACTACCCAACTATTTGCAAAGTGCGTTCAGAGAGTTCAGACAAGGAACAGGGTTGACTGAAAAAAGCTGAGCAGAAAAGGCTAAATGTCAGGCTCTTTGTGGCAGCTCTGTAAGATCCTGGCAGATGAAATGAAGTGTGGAATGCATAATGACAAGAGAGTGATGGACAGAAGAAAGTAGGATGGCCATAGTGCTACAAAGGATTATTTTTAAAAGCTTTTATACTAGCTTGAGTAGTTCTGCTTTTAAAATCACCCATTAAATTAATTGTGATTATTAACACTGTTGAATTTTATTAAAAGCATTAAGAACTTTTGCAATTGTTACAGAATAAGACCTATATAGTTGGTTCTCTCCACTGAAGTTTTTTCGGCCTTTTTAAAATGAGGAAAGGTATTTCAACAGCAGTTCCATGTTAGAAGAAAACTGAGTGCATGAGTGGGCCACATTTTATAGTAACATGAAGGAAAATGCAGAGGGGATGTGATATATTCACAAGTCTTAAGGCACAATCTCCCACAGTATATTTATATATATCCAAATTGGTGATATCTGCATAAATAAAGTATAAAGTGGGTGGAAAATTGCCTAAAGTGCCAGGCTGAAAGGATTGTGAACAGTAGTACAAAGTTCAACTGGTGCTTGGTTACTAGTGATGTATCTCAGAAATCAATAGTGTTCAACCTTTTATTTTTGACCCAGATGGTGGAGTGGAGTGTCCTGTCAGCAAGCTTACAGGTGGCCATAAACTGCATATCTGAGAAGGCTGATACACTGGCCGCTATTCTGATGGACCTGGA
This sequence comes from Sclerurus mexicanus, assembly GCA_013396755.1. NCBI lineage: Eukaryota > Metazoa > Chordata > Aves > Passeriformes > Furnariidae > Sclerurus > Sclerurus mexicanus. The sequence goes on from VWZF01004274.1 coordinate 1,388,667, forward strand.
CACTGTGGAGTAATGGCCAGGCAGAAGCTTCATGACTGAAGAGGCCTCAAGAAGCCTGACCTCTTTTATCATTGTAGTATAAATTGTTGGGCTGGTTTTTGGAAGCCTTAAGCAGAGGTATCAGTGCCCATACCAACAGCTCTAGTGATCAGTACACAAATAAGCTTTCTTTCTTATTTTGCTTTCAGGTTGTAGTTTTTATATACACTCCCATAGCTGTTGCTTTAGTATTATCTTCAAACATTTTAATATATTTTATAGATATAGACCTGTGACAGTGTTCATATTAAGCATCAGATTAAGAAAAGGAGGAAAAATTAGAATAAGAAATTAACACTTGTATGACTAATAATATAGAGATTTGATCCTTAAAAGAATAACCCTTCTTATTATAATAATCCTATGAACTTCGGTGATTTTAACTAGAAAATGGTAGTATCAAATCTTGGATAGGCAGTATAATCCTACAATTTGAGATAAGACACATCTGGAAGAATTTCAAATAGGTAGTCTAGTTTTATAGGATAGAGAACAGAAATACTTCTCCTAACACAGTCTGAATACCTAATATTTGCCTCACACTTCAGACAAGAATGAGGATTTCCACTGGTTATCATTACTCCCCAAAGAAGTTGCATTTGCAGTTAGAATTTAAAATATTTGAGAAGGCATGGGTTTACATACTCATTAGATATTGTAAAATGTGCTTTTTAAAAAAATCTAGCTTTTTTTGCTAATTCTTTAATTATTTAACTATGGATTAACTAAAACTCTTTAAACTCCCACAGAGTTTGAATTCTATATACATATAGTAAACATTTATTATTATGCTACATACTAATCATGGCTGCATCTAACTAAAGATAGAAGTAGTCTGAATTACAGGCCTGTCCCTAATTTTTAGATTTCAGACAGCCTAATCCAATATGAACAAGGTACCTTGCAGGCCAGTTTTCATATTATTATACTGGTTTCTCATTGTTAGTGGAAAGTGATAGACTAATACAACAACATAAAGAGTAAAATCTAATAGAATAATACATATTTAAAAGCACAGCTAAGAATTTTAAATATATATTCGTTGAGATCCAAACACTGTGCTTCCTGAAGGTGCCTCCATATTATACATACAGATATTTTGACCACATCACATCTAGTCAGTTGGTGCTGAAAGTGAATTTATCCACTTTAGGAAGGAGAGAAGAGTTGGAGTTGCTTAAAAAATAACTTAAAAGTTACATATCTTAAGTTCAGGAATTTAGTTTAACCTAAAATTATGTGTTTCTGAGTCTGATCCACATTCTTTTTATCCAGTATTTTACACTGTAAATTGATTAATAAATTAAGAAAGTCACAGCATTCTAGACCACCTATACAAAAAATTGTAAAGAAGATTGTGGGAGAATATAAGAAAACTCATCAGTTATTAAGAGCTCCAATTATAAATAATACTGAGTTATGAACCTGAGTATTTTGAGGCTCAAGCAGGAGGTAAAAAGCTTGTGTTAGTAATCGTTAAATAACAGAATTCTGAAAGAAATTTAAATGTGTATACTAAAACAATAGTTGAATTTAAAATCTAATCTCAGCTGAAAGCAGACAATTTGTATAGGCTACTGAATGTTCACAAACCATATTCAACTGTAAACATATTATAGGTATTATAATGGTCACTTACCTTGGGACAAGTAAGAAAGACCCATTTATCACACTAATATTAGTAAATCAAATGTTTATTTCAGCCATAATAGTAAATCAAATGTTTATTTCAGCCATAATATTTCAATAGTTTTTAATTTCATGAACTAAAGTTGGCAGAATAAAGTGATCTCAATAAAAATCTGATTTTACACACATTTCTGCATATTTTACCTTCCTTTTTTAGTTTGAACATAGTAGTTGTTCTTAGTTTATGATGAAAATCAAGAAGATGGAGTATGTGGGGAAGATACATGAAGAGTGTGACAGGATTCTATGTTAGTGACTTAAAAAGGCAAACTCATCCTTCTCTGAGATTCAGATCTTTTAACAGGCTTTAAACAGTTATGATATTACAAATTATCCAAATATCATCATTAATTATATTCAATTTGGGCTATAAAGAAGAAACATTTTGCATTTATCTTTATCAATCAATAATATTTTATGCCATTTTATGGTTTGAGTTTGAATTTTATGAACGTTTGTTACAAAAATTTTTAGACTTCTCTTTTATGAGAGTCTTTGGTCTTTGTAAGACTCCTAAATGGGTTATTGCACTTGCAGAACTTGAGCTAGTGCTTTCCTCTGACCAATGTGGTTTTCCCCTTGCTCTCTTCCCTCTCCTGTGCACAGGGACCAAAGGAAAGCACTGTGCTGCAGCTGCAGGTCTGTGAGTCTGGAGTCCAGTCTTTCCTCACCAGCCTTGCTACTTTTCTGTCTTTTTGAAGGTTTCTGTAGTTTTGTCTGTTCTCAGCGATTCACACCTGACGTTGGGCTGCCACCCTCATTATAACTATTTTAATCAGTTTAGAGCTGGCATTTAAGAAACAGTACGCCAATTAATGCTCAGTATTCTGAAAATTTTATTCTGGGAAAACGCTATTTTAGGTATATGTGTTATAAACATATTTCTTGCATAAGGGAAGAAATTCTGCTCTTCCAGTGAGCAGAAAACTGGTGCAATGGGAGTAAATGCCGTTCAGGACTTTGTATCATAAAAGTGAAAATAATTAAGAAAACAACATTCTGAAATTAGATTAATCAATAGTAGTGCCTTTATAGGAAAATAGCTTTTGTATGCTGCTTTGCCTTTGGATGCAGTCTATTTTAGGGAAAAAAAACAACAAAACAAACAAACAAACACAAAACATCAACAACAACAAAAACACCACCAAACGCACTTCATCTCCCTTTTATACTGGAAAAGAGGGAAAACACATGGTCATTTGTCTGTAACCCTAAGACAGTCTGCTTATTAGGTCATAATCTCATCAGCATTATTTTAATGTGCCATCCTTTGGGCAGCAGTTGCTGAATTATTATATAAGTGTTTCATCTTTTAAGCCTTGATTCAAAGGATGAAGGGTGTCTGCTGTACTCTCTAAAATATAAGGGTACAGTAGCATGCTTATTCATGAGTATTCCAGTTTAAATAAAAAAAAATAAAAATTAGAGGATTGATGTTTTCTTGGTTTATGTTTTGTTTGGTTGCTTTTTCTTTCCCATTTAGTATTTTATTATCTAATTCAAAATCAGTGTAGAAGAAGGAGGGTTTGGATTATGCAGTTCCCAGACCATAAGAAGTGTAGTATACAGCTTGCATACTATTTTTGAAAGTGAAAGGGAAGTGTAGAAAAGCCTTTCCTTGCAATACAGACAAATCAGAATTGCTAAATATCTTCCAGTAAAAGAAATTATTAGTTAAAATGTTCAACACTAAGTTATTTTGCCACTTCATGAGTATTTTTTTTTCTTCTTTCCTTTTTTTTTCTCCAAGATCAGGTTAGCTTTCTAAGAAAGACACATAGTATTGAATACTACATCTTCTCTACCTGGAGATAAAACCACACATAAACTCTTTGCAAGGGATCCTGAAAACCACTGTAGGAAAGCTGAAGCATAAACACATTAACTGCAGAAAAAGGATAGGGAAAGATGGACAGCCCTGAGATGTCACTGTCTTTATGGGAGTATGTAGAAATTTTACTTGGAAAAGTATAAAACAGTAGATTCTCATATTCCTGTTTTCTTTCGTCTTCCTTTTTTTCATCCTCTCTAGAAAGCAGCAGATAAAGACAGTATTGGTGAGAGATAAGAAATAATATGACATTGGGATAAGTGTCAGAAGCCACAGGACCAGGTGTTCAAACCCTCCACTAAACTGAGAGATACAGGGCCAGCTGGTCATGTTACAGACATTCTACCCATTCTACTAAGTATGTGGTGCCAGTGAATAATCCTTTAATATCAAAGCTGTCTATTCATTACATACCTGCAGGGACTAAGCATTTCTCAGTGGCCAGAGGTGGCAAGAGCCATTTCAACCCGACCTCTAGTGACAGGCAACTCCAGACACCATCTGGAGAAATATGGGCAATAACTTTTCAAAGGTTTGCTTGAATGTAACTGTATTGCCACTGTACAGGAAAACAAGGTGGACAAGTAGCTTGAGGGATAAAATGGTCTTAAGCATACTATTTTCCAGTCTCCTCAGTGTGTTCTCTGACAGAAACAACAGGGAATATGAGGCAGATATTTTCTTGAGGACATAGCTGACAGTTTTGGCAGTCATATTCATACTGAGTAGAATGAATTTTTAAGGTGTTCTTGTACAGGATGCACAGCTGGAGATACCTTTTTGGCAAAATACCATTTCAAGTAGATCTTGCTTCAGTGAGGGAATGGGCTTTTGAGAGTGCTCTGTCACATGGGAGCCCCACCAGTTCTGCTCCCTTGTAACTGCAGGTTTGATTCCATCACAAGGAATGGAAGTTCCAGATAATGTCAGTGAAATTTACGGAATCAGTCAATGGCAAAATATCCATCTCTACAAAAAAAGAGGTTTCATCATCTAGTAAGAGGGGCTAATCTTTTCCTGTTAGACAGAAAAGTAGAAGTGAAGAAGAAATCCCTGGACAAAAGGGGAGTCTAAAATCCTTAAATACATAGAGAATCTTGAAATCTCCGAGGGAGGTCCGCAGTAAAGCTCAGTAAAATCGATTTATAAAACTCTTGTTATTTCCACTAAGTAAGATCACTTTGTGCATGCCAAGGGCTGCTGGGTTTGAATTAAAAAAAAAAAAAAAAAAGGAATGGAAGTAGCCATGATTACATTTGGTTTACAGTGCTAATTTTTTTTTTCATATTTCTTAATTTTGTCTTGAAATACCTTGAATGTGCCATGCTAGGTAAAATGGGAGAAAACTAAGATGAGTATCCTGAGTTTTTTCTCCAGAGCTGAAGGACTGCTGAACTATGGCACATGTTTTTGACTGTCACAAGAAACATTTCATCATGGCTAGATCTTTTGTCTCTGTGACTCCTCTCTTGGACGTCAAAGGTATGACAAAAGTGAAAGAGAACTCTCCAGCTTTTCTACCTTCTTGTTTTTTCCCACTTCCTGATCCAAATGAAAATTGCCATTTCTTAAGTGTTGGGGTCTATAAAGTCATCTTCCTCTTCCCTTATTCAGAGTGAAGCATGCTTTATCTACAGCTCTTCCCTCAGCTGGGAGCAGTGGCTGACTCCCACGAGCCACAGACTTCTCTTCATTGGCTCTATCCAGTCCCTGCATCTGTTCATCACATTGCTATCACAGATAAAAATAAGCAGCATAAGTAAGGTGCGAAAGATATATAACATCTCCCCTAGCCGGTGGCTTTTAGTAAATGTATGTAGGGTGTTAATAACACACAACATTTTAATGGACCTACTCATAGGAAAGATCATGTTTTTGCATCTGTGCTGGAGACACATTCCATTTACACAAGTGTACTGCAAAAATGCCAACGGGGCGAAAAAAAAAAGCTTTTTGTTGGATTGTTATTGGAATCATGTCTGTTTTGATAAGAGAGGGTCCAGTGGCCCTACTGTGATAATGTTACATGACATGCTTATAATGTGAGTGTTAAAGAGATTAAAACAACCGTGCATGCATGCTGTGTTTTGTAAAATATTAAAAAGTCACATATTTGCATATTATACAGCTGGTTGCAAAGCCATCAATCATCATATTATCTGTATATTGAGGATGATAAATGGTTTTTATTCTAATGAGAGAATCTAATCACATGGAGAAATGAAGAGGGCATGCAGCATAAAAGCTTTGGCACCAAAAGCTATAGATTATTATTAAAATTATACATTTTCCTCTGATTTGGAAACTTCTGCACTTCATTTGTACACATGCCTTTCTACATTCATGATTTTGAGAAAAGGTCATATCACTGCTTCTTTTATTCTTAATAAAATGGCACTAGAAAAACAGAAAAAGATTAAAATTTTAAACAACTTGGAATCAGTTTATGTGAATTTCTCTAAATTACCTAGGACAGACCATTTATTTTCTGTCCCTAATGATGTGGCAGCAGAAAATCAGACAATGGTTAAGAATAGGAAGGTAGAAGCTTCCTACTTAGGTATTTTTGTCAACTGTCTAACACAGCTCTAAAGCAAATGACTATGCACTATATTGCTTGCCTGCTAGATGAGAAAGTGAATAGTGCAAATTCTAAAAATGATACAAATTATAAACTCTTTCATATAACAGTATTTATAACTAGATAGCTATAGTCCTTAAAAGTAATGCCAATTATTGTTGAAGATTCTGATTCTTATGGCGGGTGGCGCATGGGGGGTGGGTGTGGAGTAAGATCACACAGTATAATGTGAAAGAGAAAAGGATTACTTTTCCAGTGGGGTGCAATGGGTAGAGGCACTTGTGGGGGAATGGTGAGGGAGAAGGCAGAGTAGCAGATACAGCTGCTTTTACACTGAACACCTGCATGAGTGAGCAATTGAGAAAAAAACCCAAAAGAGTACTTAACAAAAAGTATTTCCATATCTTTTTACAGAATTAGCTTATGACTTTACATTGTTCCTCAATGTATTTAAAGCTGTGCTAAATTCAGGAATTTTTAAAAAACTAAGTAAACAGCTGTCATTTAATATGGTTTGAAATCTGATGTTATGGATCCTGACCTGCAAAAAGGAAATACCTTTCAGGAGAGAGGAAATTAAAAGACACTCATATCAAATAAGCAGCTGTTATCCAACTGGTGATACAGATTTGCCTTTAAATTTGAGGAAAATATTTTTTAGGTATTTGTCTATATATACATGTTTTAAAAGATATTTAGACTATAAGTAATGAAGAGAATTTGAATGTCCCCTAAATTCTGTCACAACTTCCTCAAAAACTGTATATGTTAGGTATAGGAGAACTGGATCCTCATATAGCTAAATGTCTCCTTACAGAAGACATCCTTATTCAGCCATGTGTCTTTCTAATGTATTTCTTGCCTCTTCAGCGATAATACTGCAGCTGTGAAACACTCATTAGTATACTGATGCTTTGCTGATGTGTTACTTTTAAAATATAAGATGTCACAGCATATCTACAGTATTTCTTTTTCAACTGCAAAGCTCAGCAATATTCAGTTCAGAGTATGTGCTAAAACAGTCCTGATTTTTGTGGTCTCAAATATAGTTTTACCTGATATACTTTTAAGGGTTTTCTGGTTCAGAGTCTTTATTAAAGTGTATGATTATTTTTCAAGTGTTACATAACACTTCAAAATAAAGACATATAGACGATTATAATTTGTGAATACTTACGCTATAGAGTTTATTTTAAAACAGCATATGTTTTCTGATATGGGTTTGTTAGAGGATCAACTAGGAGAGAAGAGCTGCTGTCATATGAAATAAGAAATCTGCACTCTTTTGCTTTTTCGTTACAGAAAAAAATCAGTGTTTGTGATGGATTTTCCTGATTAAACAAAATATCATTAAAAAAAGTATCATAGTCTCCTAGTGTTAAAAAGTGGATTTATACTACTATTCTTTGGATTTAAAAGCAGAACACTATTTTGGTTGATTTGAACCTAGTGAGGAGGCCATGAATAAAATAATGCATATACAGTAAATCATGTCTGCAAAAAGAAAATAAAAGAACTTTGCCCTGTCCTTAAAGTATTCTTTGTTTGGAGAGGATCTGTGTAGGATTTCCTATGTGGCTTGTCCTGGGAAGATAAAAGTATGAAATTTTAACTGAAATTAAAAAAAAAAAACAAACCCAGCATAAGTTGCCAAAGGATGCTGTTCTGTAAACCTGCTAATCTCAACTCAAACAGAAGCTTCAGTCCTAAGGTTTCTTTATCTGGGACTTATCCCATGTTTTTATGACCAGTGTTCACTGACATTGATCTTCATTACTTTGATTAATTTGCAAAAGGAATTAGCTGGTGCCACCAGCCAGCACAGCAAGGGACCTTTTCACATGACAGACCTCTCCAAGCACACCGAAAAGTGTTTCTAGGTGTGAAACGTGAATCTGTAAATGACAACAAATCTGGAGTGTTAGAAGAGTTTCAGTATAAACAAGAACTAGGAATTTAGAATAAGATCTGAAACCTTTTCTCTGTAGAATGGTTGTGACTTTTTAATACTGCTTACACAAAATGTGTATGTTATTTAAGCCTGTAATGGTCTCTGCTGAATTCATCAGTAAATCTCAAAGGACGTTTTGTTCAAAAGGGAAAAAAAAATAAAGAAAAAGACAAGGAGCCATTTCATTTAAGCAGTTTGCCCATGGCTGACTAACAACTGTTGGTTATAAGATAGGAAACTCTTTTTCCTTTGAAAGAGTAACAGAGAGCTTAGCTATAGCAATGTACTACTACAACACAATGAATACTTAAACCAGTTTGCATTGTCATGAAGTAAAACTGTGCAACCTTAACTAACCTTTCGTTCTCCGACACAGTCTTTAAATCTGGAATTGTATTTCCTTTGGTATACATCTATCCAAGGTTATCCAAAATAAATGTATTGCATAATACTCTATTATGTACTTCATAAATATGATCTTGCATAATGTGCGTATGTATTTGAATGCAGGCAACAGAATGACAGACATTTTAGCCACACCATAGCCAAATTGTCAAAGCTTTATATTAAATTTAATCTGTATATGAAACCTTGGCTTTTCAGAGCAGTAATTTTTATTTAATATTGATTTACTTCATGCCTCCAAGTTCAATTTTTTTATGCCTGTTTATTGTGCGGCAATGTACATTAGCAGCAGAAATCAATTGGTGAAATAGAATAGAGTATGAAAGTGAAGACAATAAAATTATTGTGACCAAACCCACACATCTACAGGCCTGTCACAGGTACCAATTCAATAAGAGAATATGACACTGATAGGGCTTCCAGGTCACACTGCAGAATTAAGCCTTTTTGCTTCTAGTTACTCCTACAACTCTTTCCAGGTTATTTGACTGCAGAGCCAAAACTGCAGACTCTATCCAGTGTATTTCATTCACACAGAAGTAAATCATTAAAACTCACTTTCCAAACAGGATTAAATGTCTTTGTTTGAAACATGGCCTTACATGCATGGGGTTTTTTTTACTAACCTGGATGTTTACAAGTAGATGTCACAGCTGGAATGCTGAGCAATCATCACTATGATATCTGGTTCCTATATGTTAACATTCATAACAGTAGGAGAGAGATGCTGAAAATTTTATCAGTCTCCCTGTGTTTGGAAAAAGCCTGTTTGCGAAGAACAAAGTAATTGAAATAATGTTCACCTTATAACTCTGCAATGAGTTGAGAGATACTATAATAACAAAACTATTGCATTTACTTTCAGGGTCAGAACCAGGCAAATTCAGTTCTTGTGTGCTCAAGGCAATAACATCCTGATGATGAGACTGTGTTAATGATTATGTGAAAGAGACCTCATGACCTTTCATTATATTTTTCCAAAGTTCTTGTACATTTCTTGTACATCCTTGTACCAAGGATGACATTATTTCCTCATTGATTTGGCTATGAGGTTGCAGTTCTTAGTAGAAAAGGTAATTTCTTTGAAAATGAGGATCTTATTTTAATCTATATTTTCCTGCTTCACAAAAGTCAACCTTTTCTAGTAGATGGTTAGTCCAATAATTCCAGCTGAAATTCCTGTAATAGCTGTCAGTACCTGTCACTTCAAAGTTTGGGCTTACTGTGAATAATTACATTTTAGGGCTTACATTTAAGAGCACATCAATATACTGTTAAAGCACTTTCCAGTACAGCAGAAAGTACTTTGGCTAACTTGTGTTCCAAGTGGTCCCCTCTTTCTAGTCTCACCTGAAAATAAAACTGAATGTGCAAGCAGGGTGCCATTCTTTGAGAGCTGGCGGTTTCTTTACAAACATACTGCCATACTTTTCTATTACTGAAAATAAGATCTTTTTGTACTTGGAATAGATACCCTTGAAATTTCTGATTATCCTGAGTTCTTATGGAAGTTTTATGTGGAGAAACCTGATCTTTGAGAAACCTGATCTTTGAGAAACCTGTCTTTTACACAAATGAATCTTTCATTTATAATGAAGTCCAAAACTGAAAATTGGTCTGAAACTCCAAGTCCTATGCTTGTGTTATAGACAATCATTCAGCTGCGCCAGTTCCAAACTATTCAGTATGAATGTGAGAATGACCCTTGATGCCAGAAAACCTTGGCTAATAAAAACCACTCAGAGACTTCTTTTAATCTTTAAGTAGAAGGTATTTGTTATTTACAGTACTGGGAGCAAGAGGAATAATTTCGCTAAACTGGCTCGCTCTCTAGAACAAGACTTACATATTTATATGCTTTAATCAACAGGAAACTATGAACAGACAGCCTCTTTTCTTCGTGTCATTTTACACTTCTGATTACATCAGTCTTTCTGTTGGAGAATGCGCAGTAAAGAACTCTGGTGGTCTTTTCCGCTTCTTCCTCACTTCGGTGGTCTCACAAAGTAGTCTTCATCACTGTAAACTTTTGACCTTATGTCTCGATGCATGCCCTGTTCACTTGTTTTTCACTGTTTCTCAGACAATTCCATCTGGCAAGGCATCCTGTTTTTCTCTTTTTGCTACATTCTGATTGGTTACAAAGATTCTATAGTGAATAGAGTTAGTAATATATATATATCCTTTTTCCTCTAATTTATGTGACCAAAACCACCTTTGCAGATATCCTGTTATATGTTAGACAATTCATAAATTCTAATATAGAAATGGCTTTCTTATATCAAGTATATAAATGGATTAATAATTCATATATTCTAATATATATATGGGTTTCTTATATCACCCTACTTGTCTCCAAAAGGAGAAACCTATCTATCCCAGTTACCTCTTTGGTTAATAAAGTGAACCACATCACTTTCAACTCAAAGATTGTCAGATTAGGTCTTGTATATTCATTAAATGTAAAACAGGATTTGAAGATAGGTAGGACAAAATGTTATACAAGTAACTTGGCTGAGAACTGCCCAATTACAGAAATAGCATGTATTCTTATTTGGTGCATTGTTTTACAGAAATCACAAGACATTCTCATTCCACCTGTCCAGTTTCTAGCAGGTAAGAGATTCACGGGATGAAGGCAGGCTGTGCACTGTTCATTTTTCTATGAAGTGACTGAAGCATACAGTTCTTTTCCCAAGAAAAAGGCAGGAACAAATCAGAATAGCAATGTGTTGCAAACAAGTGTATCCCAGAAGGAATTCAAGACATAGGAAAAGAAGGAGAAGCATTCCAGTTTAAAGGTATTCTCCTAACTACTCTGATCATGAATCTGGGCCTGGAAAGATTCTCAGAAGATCCGTTTCCCGGCTTTGAGTCTGGATCAGTACTTTTGATTCATTCTTGACAGATGTCTGGTTTAGGTCTCAAACCCCATTAAGGAGAATTCCATAGTCCTCCTAGGAAAATGCATTTAAAAATAAACAAACCTAAAAATGTAATGCAAGAATCTCTTTGTGTTCATTAAAATTATTTCCTCTTTTTATATTCTATCCAGTCTTAAATAACAATTGATTGTTTTAATTTTTACTATTTTGATCTTTTATTGTCCTTTTTTTTCTGTTTCTGTAACTGAATAACAATTGAGCATTTTAATTTTTAGTATTTTGAGGTTTTAACGTCTCTTTCTTTCTCTATTTTTTTTTAAACTTTGGGTTATTCTCATGTTCTTATCCATGTTGTTTTCTTGCAGCACTCAAAAAGAGGATGCTATCCTAATGCTATCCAGACTGCTGACTACTTTAAACAAATAATATGTACAAGCTCATTCCAAAATTTTGTCTTCATATGTGAAATTTAAAGATACAATATTGAATGTACATAGATTTTTTTTTTTAAATGTGTTCCTCAACACAAGGTGATGAACTTTTTTGTCAACTGTGTTTTTGCCAAGAAAGGCTGGACCAGATGATCCTTGAGGTCTCTTCTAACCTGGTATTCTATGACTCTATGAACCCATCAAAATTATTATTGCCTAGAATTTACTTTCTTATATGCAGATCCCAGATGATCAGCACTATGAATGGAATGTGAGTCATTTACAACAGAAAATATCTGTTCCTTCCAACAGTCAATCTTTTGAAATGCTATCCTTAAGAAATAATTGTCAAAGAGCTTCATTTATGGTACACGTTTCAACTCAGCCACCCACATGGAATAATACATTAAAAATTAGTTTGACATAGAAAAAGCCAATTCTCAGTGGTCTAAAATGGTTCCCAAGAACGTACCCATGGATTAGTACTTGAAAATATTGGATAGGCCCAACTATTCACTAAAAGTATTATGGTCATAGTTTAGATTTAGTAAGCTCAGACACATTGTTGCTTCTTGTACTTTTCCTGTGACAATGATAACTCCAAGATGACCTTTGCTGACTTTATTAGAGAAACATTTACACTTAACCTAGACCAGGAGGGCAGAAATAAAACACAGCCTGTTAAATGTGCAATAACATATTTCACCTAAGTCTGACGAGACCCTTTGCTCAGCCTGACCTCCTTTCTCATGAAGGTGTTTTTTGTGACTCATAAAGAGCTTTCGCATTTAGGGCATTTCAAAGCCACGACTCAGCAGGAGTCCCCTTAAATGTTCCTCAAACAGCTCTGTGAAGCACGTGGATTCAACTGGAAAAACAGCAGACTACTTCAGAAGAGCCATCAAACTGGGCTACTATTTAAATAGCCATCTTTGCCCCCAGAAAAATTCCATGGCCTTTCCCAGTTGTTCATATCCTTAGTATCAGATTATCTGTTTTGCTCAGTATCTTGAGTATATACACACAGTTCTGTTTCCAAGGAGACTTTTTTCTTCACATGGATATTCTGAGAGTCTTTGTATAGAAGCTATGTAGAAAGCCTCCCATGCAGTGAGAAGGTCAAACATGACCCTACTAAATATAGGTTCAAATATTTTTAATGAATATGTAATAATCCCAGATGGACTTTGTGTTCTTGTGAAAATATTGCAGTGCTGCCACTACGATATATTTCCGTGAAGAAATGAAGTGGAAGGTAGGAAAGCTCAGAGGTAGCTTATGTAGTTCTGTCATATCATATAATATATGATCTTCAATTGTATAGTTTCATCATCTTGTATCACTGTGAATTATCACCAATTTCTACAGGAAAAAAGAAGTGTGTTTTTCATATTACTGTTCATAGCCATACCATCATCCTTCCAAACTTGCAAGAACTTCCTGGGTATATTGAAGTTCTGAAAGGAAACCAGGTTTTAAGCCTGGGACAGACATATATACTGATATGACAGCACTAGAAATCTGCAGATTAATTGGCTAAGGCTTATTGATAATATGATTTCAGTGTGTTTGTGTGTGATTTCACTTCCTAGAGTTGTCTCACTGTAGTAAACTCCCATGTTTCCAAATGGTTTTTGCCCAAAGATGCACAAAATATATATTAATATTTCCCAGAGTCTATTCATTTTCCATGCAGCTGTGAACAGTCATCATTCCCTAAAATCTCTACTTCTTTCTGAAAGAACACCCAGGCAGAGCTGCCCCAATTCCTACCAGTGCTGCTGGCTATTCTTTCTCCTTCTCAATGACAGAAACCTTTAAAAGCTGCTCTTGTCACATTAAAACAAATTTTGGCTCAAGGGATGACTCTGTTCATGATGCAAGGCAGACTTCCCTGTGCCAGAACTGCCTATTGAGTACTGACACTTGCAGTGATGGCTTCAGACTAGAGAAGTTTCAGAGCTGCTTAGGTATGGATTTAATACTAGGAAAGCAGAAAAGTAATTAAATATTTGAGCACCAAGATGGATACCTACCTATTGCAATTATGAAGGTCTATTATTTCTTATTTTTCTAAAAGTCCTACTGAGACAAGTGCGTTGTTCTCAGTTGGAAAATAATCACACTCTGAATTAACTACTCACTAATTACTATAGTATCACCATACTTTCTTGCCCCACACTTTCCCCTGCTGAATTGTTTAGCATAAAACATTACATATCTTAACATATTTGATTGGTACTCTTTTCATCAGGAACTGATTTTTTTCCCCCACTCTTTCTTGCTTTCTAGACAAAGCACTTATATGACCCTGCATTATGCTGGCATTCAAATATTCTGCAATCTTTAGAGCATTTAGTTTCTTTTTTGAGGAAACAGGAACATAAAATAAGGAGAACTCCAGGTGATTTATTTCTGATTAGAGCTAGTGGCAAAGGTGGAAAGAAGTAATGAGTGTTTCAATGTCCTGACAGAAAGCACCATATAAGTTTCTCACTGCTATGATAATTTCTCCTCTAACAGTTTTAAAGTCTATAAATCAAAAATATTTTATATCAATGTTTCACTGAGGTAATGCAACTTAGAAGTCCCTTCCTTTGTACATATACATACTCATGCACACTCTGTCAAAGACAGAGTACCACTCAGAACATATGACCTTGAAATCACACACTACATTTGGTCTGAAATACTTCAGAGCTATGCATATTTTTCTCATTACAGCTGTGGGAAATTTGTCACAGTCCTATAGCAGATTGTGCTCCTTAAATAAGAAAAAATATGTCATTTCCTTCAAATCTTCAAAAGTAGAATACTTATAATTATGCTACACCACTGAGTTGCCTGCCTTTGCCCACAGAAAACAAATCTTCTCTTTCTTGCAGAGAAAATGTCTTCTGTTCTTGCATTATCTCTGCAAAGATGTTAAGATTGAGGAAGATGGAACATGCAATATCAAGAAAAAAAAAAAGGCAGCTATGTTTACTGAGTGCACAGCAGCTCTCAAAAAGGAAAAGAAGGGATGCTGTTCTCCTCCTTCCTAACTTTCTTTTCTGTTGAGGGCAGCTTGAATTTGTCCCAGATTCTTGCAAATGTTTTTTTATCCCTATTACTCACTATCTATAAAGGTTCTCAGCAGTGCCTTCACTATGGAATGTTTAATGACTCTCAAGTCTTCCCTGGGTTGAAAATTAATTGTTACCTTGTAAATCTTTGCTATTTCCTGTTGATATTTCTTAGTAACATGAAGACTTGTACATCTTACATGGTGGTTTAGACACTATTTAACTTAACTATTTCTAAAGCCATATGGCCTCATTTAAGGACTCTATATTAGTTCTATGTTTAGGTATCTATCAGATTTTAAGCTTTCTCCCTGCAGTACATGGAAGAGTCAATACAGTAATGGACTACACTGCATCATCCAGGTGCAAGACTTAAGAGATCCAAAATATGGCATTTTTTTGAACCGTGTAAAATTGTACAATATTTTCTTAATAAAATCCAATGAAATTTCCTGTGCCACTATTATTTCATAAGATTTTTTTTCAGTTTTGCAGAGGTATTTGGTAAATCAATAAGGTAGGATAGAATGGTTTTTGCTTAATTTTCAAATCCTTGTTTTGCAGTTAGGCATATTGAAAATGAAAGAATTTTATTCCTCTGCTTTTAACTTACTATTTGTGTTCAGAGTAGCTCGTTTCCTCACTAGTTTACTGATTTTCAGCAGAGCTGTCTTATACTAAGCTTAGGTGACAGCTACCCCAAATGCCATACCATATCAAAGACAGCTGTGCAGGGATCATGTCTGCTCACTCTGTAGATAGAGAAGCAGTGGGGAAACAGAGACAGAGGATAGGGGTATTTCCTCATGACATATTGGCTATTTGAAGTCACAGTGCAGAGGTTCTCAAAGCCACAGCAGTTTAAGTGGAAGAAGGTTTGGATAGACTGATGAGAGCTCAAAGAAGACACTGACTGAATCAGAACTCATGTTACCCCTGTTCATGGAGGGGACTGCATGGCGACAGTTTAAAGGGGGCCTAGGAGCCACAGAGAGATAATACTTCATTTTATTCAATTGAATGGATCTCTCCAAACACCCTTATCAGATAAAGGACAATTTCATCACTAGACAACCAATGCCAGTTTCTCATTTTGAATGCATCACCCTGTTTGTAAGCCATTTATAAATACTTGTATGACTCACCATTTCCAAGGCATATAGAAGTGACCTGAGGTACTGTGGGAAAGATCTTGCTGATCTGGAGAAGAAATCTGAAGTACAGGGGGAAGACCACAAGGAACCATTTTTTTTGTCTTGAATTGGCTCACCAGGCCTAGCAACTATTGTAATTAGATGTTTTGATGTCATTGCACACACACCAAGGAATGAACTGAGGCAGTTCTGCATATCCAAGATAAAGATAATTAGCACTTTATATCATCTCAGTGCTTTCAGAACAGTTGTTTGCACTGATACCTTATATGACATTTTCCACTGGAGAAAAAAAAAAAAAAAGAAAAATGTAAGAATTTCAGAAACCCACTAAAATCCTGCCATAGACTGAGATATAGTATGCTGGAGGAGGTAGGGATAATATTATGAAATTAATTAATCAGCAGAAATATTCATGTGCTGGAGAAAAGAAAGTGAGATAAATGGTGGTCCTAGAAACGGATACTTGTAACATTAAAGCAAGAGAGGTCTTGGGAAGGAGATGGCATAGAGCCTTCATCAATAGCATGTGTGGAGATTGTCAGTGCATCCTTAAAATGCAGAGGATGACAGTCTGGTAGGAGACAGTGTGTGTGCTTGGGAAGAAAAATTAGGAGACAGAATAATATAGGCAACTCCTGGCGGATTCAATGAGTTCACTCTGTGGAGGTGACAAGGTCTTTTGATCCTTTATCGACAACTGAGCGAAATTTGCAGAGTGGAGGTCAACACATAGTGTAATTGGAAAAGGATATACACAATTTCTTGAATAATTAGTAGATGCCGTCTCTGTCATCCCGTTTCTTTTGCATGACCAATGGGGATCTCCCATACTCCCCCCTGAAGTCCTTAAAGCTCTGTGCCAACATCTGTCCACTCATATGAAAGTTGTTTGCCGAATCAGAGCTTTTTTCCAAAGTTTAGATCTAAACTTCAGTTGATACCCAATAGAAATTCAACTAAACTCAGCTACTGGTAAACCAGTTATCTGGATAGTAATTGGAAAGGAACAGTGAAAACTAGCCTGGTGCATATTAGTATAATATGTTATAAGCTGTATTCAGTTTTTGGGCTAGCCAGCAGCTTCCAGCATTGGTTGCAGTTTTCTTTTTTTTCTTTTTTTCTTCTTTTCTCTATTAATTTTTCAACTATAACTTAATACTACTTTTTTTTGCTTTTCCCTTCTCCTAAATCCATTTTCAAGTCTCTTCTAGGCAATATCTGACCTTGCTGTTAATTATTTGCCCACAGTTGTGGACCTGTAGCATAATGTAGAGCAACAGTACTGAACAGGGCCATCCATCTTCAGCCTCTTAAACTATGAAATCTCATCTACAAATAATGAAAATCTTCTATGCCCTACAGGTTCTAGATTCAGATTTGTTTCCTGAGTTGCAGCTGAGCCCTAGTGAGTGCACAAAAAGAAACCTGCCTGTTTTGTCAGTGCAATAATTTTTATGCCAAACATATTGAGAACAATGTTAGTTATGAAAATAATCCTTATTACCTCAGTCTGTGTTAGAATTTCTTCTAACACATAGACTAAAGCAGCAAAGGAATTTCTCGCTGCCTGGAGTATTAGAGTTATTTATTCTTTTATTTACTTGTGTGTTTTATTTGCTTTTACTTACTCTTTTTTTTCCCCCCTTCTATGATATTTGACTGTGCTATGAGTTACACCCAATTTCAACAGGGCTTTTTGTCTGAGAAACAAGCAATAAACCATGTGCTTGCTATTTTTCCTCTTGCTGAAACAAATGCAATGCAATGTTTACTCCTAAGCATAGGTGGTACTTGAAAGCAAAACACAGGATGAGCAGTGAATATGCTGGATACAAAACGCTGAAGTCCAAACATTGGAAGGTCTTTTGCTGCCACCATCTGATATAATCCACAATTGCACTTGTTCATATATCAGCATTGAGACCTTCGGGGGTTAAGAAAGAGATCTATGAAAGATCCATTTCTACAAATGTATCCAGAAGTGAGTTTCAAATTTAATGTGATAACAATTCTTTTAATACAATCTGTGATCTTTAAAAGTGAGGGCTAAAAACAAGCTTTTGAGTTATTGTCTAGTTACGCAAGGAATTGATCTATTTTTCAGGTATACTGGACACCTAAGATGTTCCATGGTAGGAAACAGTAATCCTCTGTGTAAAGTCTTCAGGACTCAAGTATAACAAGGACATGTCACGTATTACACAATGGAAGTTGCTTTTTAAATTCCAAATGAGAATAATTTTCTCTGTATTTTTAAAACATCACGGTAGTCTTACTAGCAGAGGCCAGACAGCTCTACCCTTAAGTGATGTGTCCTTTCATAATTCTGTATTTGACATGGAAGCAGACTTTTGTATTGATCTTCAATGGTTCAGCCTCTCAGTCAGATCCATTCTAATATCTCCTCTATTTCCTGAGCTGTGTAGTAGCCAAATATGAACTTCTGGTTCTGCTTACACCCTGCTTAAAAAATGAATATTTGTCCCAACTCTTTTTTGAATCCTGTTTTTTGGTTGCAATGGTGAAAAAAATTAAAAAAGGAAATAAAATTCAAGCAGCATTCTTTTGAAAAAGAAAATAAAAGAGAAAGGAAACAAGGAAGTGAGAAAATAAAAGAATGAAGCAGAGCAGAGAAGCAGATGTTTGGCTTCTGGCCATGCTGAAATGAACTCTCTCCACACTGAATTCTGTATTTGTCTTACAGTGAAAAATAATTAACTTGTAGAGCAGCAAGTTCAGAGAGCCCTGAGTGTGGTGATCGAGGCAATTAGCCCCTATCAGAACCATTGTTTCAAGCTCTCTGAAAAGTCAACTGAGTATTATTAGCCAGCGCTTTGCTGTTAGATGAGTCAGACAACTTCTTTTCAAAAATAAAGTTGACATTCCAGAGCACTTTTCTGTGACAGGGTGAATTCCACAGCAAACTCTAGTCATGGTATGTGTGAGCTCTTAATTATGATATTTACAAAGCTGAGAGAAGAGAAAAAGTACTACTTATAGTTTTTTCCCTGATTGGATTCCTTTTAAGCATTGCTGACTACTCTTTCCAGTCATTGGTTATTTGGGATCCTCTCTTTTTTACTGTCTTTTCCCCCACTGCTCTAGGTGTAACAGGTCTGCCCATTAGCTATACTAAGGATCCTTTACACTCCTTCCTTGGGTTCTTTAACAATGATATGTAAAATGTATGTAGGATCTCTCCTACAAGGAGGAACAGATGAATAAATTTCAATCAGTTCAGCAGAATTTATAACTTTGACACTGTCTATCCACATGTAATGGATTTAAACAAAAAGGATAGATTTAAGTTAGATGTTAGGAAGAAATTCTTTACTGTGAGGGTAGTGAGGCACTGGAAGAGGATACCTGGAGAAATTGTGGATATCCCATCCCTGGAAGTGCTCGAGGCCAGGTTGGATGGGGCTTTGAACAGCCTGGTCTAGTGGAAAGTGTCCCTGCTGATGGCAGGGTAACGGGAACTAGATAATCCCTTGCGTCCCTTCCAACACAAACCATCCTGTGACTCTATGTCCTGACTCCATCCTTCAGAATATAATAAAACAGACAAGCCTTTCCCTTTATTCCCAAGCTTCACCTCTTTCAGAGGAGTGGAGGCTTCACAGAAAAGGATATTTCTGGGAAGAAGCTCAACATCACAGTTCAACTGCCATAAGCACTCAGAGAATGGTGACTTAGAAAAAAACCACTATTTCATCTTTTTTTTTTCTTTTTCTTTTCCCCCATGTAATTGCTCTTGCTGAAGCAGAGCTATTGCTTTACAGAGAATGGAATGGATGGAAAAATGAAGATCTGTCAAATGACTGCCTCTCTGTTGGCTGAATTTCTTTTAGCAATTCAGTTCTATCCTCCTGTCATCCATAAACTCAATTATTTTGCACAAAGCTTTGTGGTTCTGTGTGTTTGGTCTACCTTTGTGCACTACCATACATGACGTTAGTCTCCATAGGAGACATTCACCCTGCATCATTGCAGCAAGGGACTTGAAGAGCATTTTGGAAATCTAGGTACAGAAGACCCCTGAAGTGGACATAGATATGCACAAAAGCAAAATAGTTAAGGTTCCTTTGAAGAAGCTGTTGAATGAAGAATTAACTACTCTACCTGCTATTCTTTCTAGTGATTGTATTTTATATTGTTTCACTATATATTACCCAATTGACCTCTTCTCAGTGATCAAATATCTTAACTACATTATAAATTTGCTTTATAGAAATAACATGTACAGGTTTAACCAAAACAAGTTTCTGTTAGTCATGTTTTTTTCAAATTTCATGTGCTACTCCAAGTGAGCTGCAAAATTTCTCAAGATACTGCCAGCATTCTACAGTATATACTGCATAAGGGGTAAATAATTTTGCCACATATGTTTAATGATCGTCAATACACATGGCAATTTCTAGTAAATCAGAATTCAGCTTTTACTTTCCCTATGCTCAAGTAACTGTGTCCTATGTAATATGCAGGAAGATAAGCTTTCATAAAATGCATTTCTTTTAGGAGACTTTCTCTCTTAGCAGCAAGCAAAAGTCTTCCTAGCCTAAAAGGCAGATACAATGATTCCTTTTAAAGAACTAATAAGCTATTCATGTGGTAGCACAGTTTTGTATTTGCTGAAAATTATCTTTGAATAAAAGTTTCTTAAAACACGTCAAGACCAGAGGAAATAGTGAATTTTAACTTCTTGACAAGGGTAATTGTGTATAGGTATATAATCAAAAGGCATCTTCAAGTTGGGCTGTGAGTTTTCATTTGCACTGTAGCCTAGGCAAGTTCTATGACTTGCTTGTAATTTCTTGATGATCTTAATCATTCAAATGAGCAAACCTGATGGAATGTGTCAGGACCCATTTCTGTCCTACAATTAGATATTTTTTTCAGATATAAACATATGTTTAGGAACTAGTTACACCACCTGCCTCGAATTGAGATTCTAGATTCCTACTTCTGTCACAGACTGCTGTAAATCCTTTTGTTTCCATAATAAATGGGCACTAAGCTCTTCCCTAGGGACAGAATAAATTAAATGTGGTCCATGTCTGATGCTTCTTAGAATCCTTGGGGCTCCAGTGAGGTAAGGCAGAGGAGTGGACAGCACTGTCCCATAGCCATGCTCACT
Source organism: Sclerurus mexicanus (assembly GCA_013396755.1). Classification (NCBI taxonomy): domain Eukaryota; kingdom Metazoa; phylum Chordata; class Aves; order Passeriformes; family Furnariidae; genus Sclerurus; species Sclerurus mexicanus. The sequence goes on from VWZF01004274.1 coordinate 1,409,838, forward strand.
TCTTTTCTATTTCGCCTACCCACCTCTCTCCAGGCAAACAGAAGCCTTGCAGAACTTGTCATCTTCTTGCTAAATATTTTCCATGATGAAATTGTTTGTAGTCAAACCACAAGGACATTGCTGGCAGATACTGTTTGTACCCCTCAGGCTGTTTTTTAAATGCAGTCAACAATGCTTATGAGTCATAACCAAATATATTTCTATTTATAGTTGTTAATATCTTCTTTTCTTTTCTTAAAAAAATTAAGATTCACAGCTTTCCAATTAATTCTTCAGATATGTCACTAGTGGAACAGCTGGAAGAGGTTTTGAGTCTTGAATATGGCTGCCTAAATTCAGTCTGCCTAATTCTTAACATTCATGCAAACAAGTTAATTGCTAGGATAGACATTAAATTAAATTCTCAACTCAAAGATAACCCTTATCATTCTTACATGTGACCAGTTTCATTGTAATGATTGTTTCCTTTGATTGTGAATAAATTGCCTCTAATTCAGTTTCAACACTATGCTTTTAATTTTATAATAGAAATTTCACGAATCATGTAAATTTCCTAGAAATAAATCTTCTGTCTTACCCTGTATGCTATTGCCTCCAGGTAGGATAGAATGTATCTAGGTTTCACTGTATTTGAACATTTTACTGACAATTTGTCTTTTGTTAACAATCTACAAGTTCTCTATTATCAATAAATACACAGGTTTATTTTTTTTTAACTTACCTGAACAGAATTCAAATACCACATACCAACTGCAGGCTTTCATGTCCTAATTTTAACTATAGTACTACGACAAGCACTATAGCTATAAAAACAGGCATAGAAATAGAAATAGAAGAAGATAAAACCTTTCCAAAACCATTTGAGCCATACCACACATTTCTTTTCCTCATTCAATAGAATTTGAATTCTATTGAATTCTCTTCAACAAATTCTCCTCAACCTTTTTTCTCTTCTTCAAGTAGGTAAAAGAGAACAAGATGATTTTTTTTTTTTTTGAGACAGAAACTCATTATAATAAATGAGCATCGTGCGCTTATTACAAATAGCAAAATCATTCATAACTAGGTGATTCCCCTCAAGATTCAAATCCAAACCCACTGCTATAACCAGGAGGTAAAAAGATCTGACCACACCTAAAGGTATTTAAGCTGAACCGGGGAATGGTGCAGACTCAGGACCTCAGCTATGTAGAGCATGTTCTATTCCCATAGAATTATCTTGGGATGATTTAGACATGAGTCGACTATCACTTATCTGCCAACACCAAGACATAGTTTGGAAAAAAGCTTAAATCAAGGACCATTTTCATAGATAGTTCGGTTGCAGCTACCTTGTGTTGCAATAAAATGTTTGATTGTATTGACATGGGCTGTTCCGTGGTAGTCTTTGGTGCAAGAGAAAAGTCCTAGGTAAATCTCATTTTCAAGTACCCTCTATGGGTTGTTAAGGGGTTTTCAGCATTCAGAAATTTCCAAGCACATATCACTGCCAGTAAGCTTCATTAGTCCAAGGGCTTGGATGAGAGCTTGCCATTAACAGAGTACATAAAAAACAGCCAAAGTTTTTTCCAGATTTTTTCTTTCTTAACAGAACTGTGACATTAACTTGTGTTTGTGTGAAAATCTCCACTACATTTGTTTCAAGACTTGGAGAAAAAAATTACAAGGTCATGCCAGTGGAGACAACCTGATCTTCTTCAAGCAAAAAAGATCTAACTGGTCCTTACAATACAGTCCAGTCTATGTATAAGTCAAATGAATCTCAGTTTATGTCTCTTGCATTGTGGGTGGCCAGGGGACTATAATACTGGCTGCCTGCACAAATTAAAAAAATAATTTTGACTGTGAACTTCTTTAGCAGGCACAAATCATTAGAGCATAGATATGACCTTTTTATCAGTTCACTGTGACAAGTGAAAAGACAGAGAGAGGAGCTGCTTCATCAAGTGTACACCATCTGTAAAATTATTTTCCTTGGTCACCTCCCTTAAGGCAGGCAGATGGCCACTACCGCTTCTCCACATCTTATGAGAAGCACCTAGCAACAAAATCTGCTACTTTTTTCTTGCTCTGAGATGTTTTTATTAGTAACATCTGAAAGACTGTTAAAAGTGTATAACACTTTCAGCTTAAAAATTTTGTTCTGTTCTGGTTTTTTTCCTTAAATTCACTGAATCTGGATCTCACCACTTGGTGACCACTGTAGTATTTGCAGGCCGTTTCATGTTTTAGTTTGTTGGACTAATAACTACCATTGACCACAAGATGGCAAGGTTTCTTCATTTATTTGTGATGAGAAGACAGCAAAAAGAAAGGAGAAGGGATGCATTAAGGTGGAAACAGGGTCAAAGCAGGAAACACACACAAGGATTCTGATTCGTCTTTTACATCAGGATTTCCAGTCTCATGAGTAAGCAAATAAAAATCAGATCAGTGTACAAATTCTAGTAAGCTGCCTCAGAATTTGAACAAGAGTAATATAATTGCTGGTTTTGTCCTAATGCTTGCCAGACACCTCTTTTTTCCAGTATGTGTTGTCCAGTTTTTTTCATACTGGAAAATGCAATGTTTGGATTTGTATGCCCTCACACTATTAGGTGCCATCTTAAGATGATAGACCTCTTCAATTGCAGTGTGATTAAAAGCCTTGGGTGTAAAAGGTTTTCAGAGAGATAAGAAGTAGCTTAACTAAAATCCAGCACACCAGAACAAACAATTAAAATGCCAAATTACAACTTCATGGCATTCTTTTGACTTTAAGAAACCTGATCATACTGTATTCACAGTTGTATACTATAGACGATTGATTTTTTTCCTCTTATAAATTAAGAGTGTACTTTAATTTATAATGTAGTTCGAAGATTTTCAGATAGCTGCTCTTTTTCCTCATTTGAATGTCCTAGGAAAAATTAGAATCCTTTAAACATCTTCATTTGTAATGTCTGATGGCAATACAATGAAGTAGCTCTACTGAAAACTTCCACATCGTAACAAAGAACAACACAGCATTTTAAAAAGCAAGTGGAATCAATCACAATTATAAATCCAAAATGAAATTTCTGGTAACATAACTACTGCAGGCATAAAATTCAACTGAAGTCTCTTCTGGAGTAACCTTTAGCATTGGGAGTTGCAATGGGAGATCCTATCAGCAGATGGCACTAGAGACAAGGCTATGAGACTGAACTGGCCCTCTGAGCAAGTCTTGAGATACAGGTTTAAATATTTTATTATTTTTATGTCTTTCCTTAGCTCAAAGTGCCATAGCTGAAGGCCAGGCCCTCTGTTTTGTGTTAAAAATGCTTGTACTGAGTCTGTCCCATCACTCGTGTGCACTGATGCAGTGTCATGATCTCTTCCATAGGTGCAGTTCACGTGCCTTGCAAAAGCACACTGTTTGTCACGTTTTTATCTGTAGATGTATGCTCTTTGGGGAAAAAAGACCTTTCATTTAAAACAGAGAGGGTCTTCGATGAGGAGAAAGGAAAGGGAATTAAGCAAAAATTATTTCTGGAAAGTCTGACTATTGTTTAACAAAGCCACTCAAGTGTCATAAAGAGAGATTTAAAGTCTGACTGAGGAATATGCATAACCATAGAATAATGGAACCATAGAACCATAGAACCTGCATAATCATAGAATCACAGAATATACTGAATTGGAAGGGACCAACCAGGATCATCGAGTTCAATTCCTGGCCCTGCACAGGACACTCCAAGAATCACACAATGTGCCTGAGAGCGTTGTCCAAACACTTCTTGAACTCAGCTGAAAGCTGGGTTGATTTTCTTCGTGGTACTTGCGTGCAATGCTGCTTGCTATTTTTCTGAGCATGCCCAGGTTCAGGTCTTAGCCTGCACTTCATGTAATCTCTAGTTCCTCTGGGCCATTTGACTGTCATGTGCAGAAACTGGGGGTCCTTGCATCTTTAGGGACTCAGACAGGATAAGCAAAAGAAACTAAGATGTAGGAAAACACCACAAGGAAATTAACACCTTTATTTTTGTAGTTATGCAGGCAGCAATGATTTAAAACTGACTCAAAAAGACTTTCTCAAAGCAGTGCTCCCTGTTGACCTGAACTAGACCAGAAAATTCCTTGGGTCAGATTGTTTTGGCAAAATTTAACTAAAACTTTGATAACAATACTAGATGTTCTGCTTCATTCCATCTTTCACAGAATGTTATCAGTGTTCTTCCCTTTCTCACCATGTTCAACAGTTTTCCTTTTATGGAATCATAGAAGTTGGAAAATACCTCTAACACCATCAAGTTCACCCACTGCACTTGCATAGTTTCCCTGATTATCCAGAGTTTGATGCCATACGGTCTGGATTATCCCATTGACCAGCTGGGGTCAGCTGTCCCAGCTGTGTTCCTTTCTGACTCCTTGGGCATGCCTCATGCACTCACTGCTGAGACCATGTGAGAAGCAAAGGTCTTGTTGTTGTGCAAGTGCTGCTCAGCCATAGCTAAAGCATCTCTTTGGCTGTGTTTATGCTGAAAAAATATGTTGTACTACACAGAAAATTAACTCTATGCCAGCCAAAACCAGCATAGGGTTTCATGCTTAACTTGTGGTACTTGATATTACTGTTAAAAAGACTTTTCTCAAACATGCTGCTTTATTTGATTCTTTAGGGATATTAAATATGAATATAGAAATCTCATTCCATGCATGTTTCTCAGCTTGGAGTAAACTTATGTTTAGAAGGGGGATTTTTGTGGGTTTGTTTGTTTGTTTGTTTTTTATTTTGGGGGTGGGTTTTTTTGGGGGGAAGGTTCTTAAATTTTTTATAATAGCCTATAGAAATTGTATTGCAGCAGATTCAGGTTTTACATATTTTGCTATACAAAATGTTTCCCAGTCAAAATTCTTACACAAGAGAGGAGGAATAGGCATCTAGTGAACCATAACCAATTAAGAGTACCTAAAGGATAGACTAGGAATTTCTTATAGCATCTATAATGATCAAAACATGGCATGTATAAAAAAGGCTACAGATTTGCAAAGTATTAGAGAGAGAAAAAAAAGAAAAAGAACTGCTGGTGACAAGCGAAGTTGCAGGACAAATACTTAAAAGTATGTAAGACAAATGTTCTATGATGAACAAACTGACAAAATAGCATTTTGTATCAATTTTAATTTTGATAATAGACATAAGTGTGGGGGGGGAAGACAATTTTGAAAATCACATAGGAAATAAGTGAAATGTAATCACTGAAAAAATATGCATGGATATGAATGACAGTTCCACATCAAAGCTGGGAAAAACCAAACTCATTTACTGTATACAAGTGGTCCCATTTATCTGGCCCATTCTGGCAAATTGGTGTAATGGATAGAAATGACACCATAATGTAAACAAGCAAGAAATTTCTTTGTTGTGATGGTTTAAGAGTAGACTTAACTTGCAGAATAATGAGGACTATATATGATCTCTAGGAAGAGGGGTCCAAATACCATCCAAAGATTCTGCTGCAAAGCACTTACTGTTGAAAATGCCTGAGTGATTTTGTACAATAGGCCATGAGCCACGGATTAAAAAAGACATCACAAATCAAGTCCAAACAAAAGAGCCAGTGGTCAACTGTCTGTTATTTGGAGGAAAATCACCTTTCATCCTTACTTTTCTTTTTGTTGATTTGCCTCAGGCTGTTATTAGAATTATCAGAGTAAAAATGTCTCATATTGCAGATTTTAAGGCTCATTGGAGTGTAATTAATTGTTAATTTGGATAGGAAATGATGAATACCTTGGCGATAAGTCTATAATGGTCTGCAATCTGTCAATGTAAAGAACATAAAATTTAAGGTAACAATATTATCATCTTGGTCATGACTGGGTTTTGATTTTCAATTCATGTCTTCATTCCAAATTTATTCTCATCTTTCCTAAATGTTGAATAAGCTTTCAAATCAGTTGTGTACATGAATTTGTTCATTCACTCACAATGATCACTTTAAGATAAAAGGTTACATGGGGTATTCCACCTATGTCCGACTAGTTTCTTTGTGTAAGTTCTACAGATCAATTACACACAGAATTGGATGGTCCAAATTTAGCTTAGATTCCCTCTCAGTGTCTTTCATTTTTTACAGATTAGGTCCAACTGACATGTAGAATGAAGTTTGAAAGGCAAACTTGGAGCCTGCGAGAAGTGTATATTTTTTATATAACATAAGGGTCTGACACTTGTCTGTTACAAGCAAGTATGCATATTAAAGATAACTTTTAATCAATAAAGTATGCTCTTTTTAAAATTGCTTAACATTTACTAGGAGAGTTTGAACACCTTATCTGTTCAGGTTGTTGTGATTTTTTTTAGTTTTTAATGGTGCCTTTGTGGACAAATTCCTGTATGTGTTTTAAATACCTGCATCTTTAAATTGAAGTGTTATGAAACCTGTCAAGACTTCTAGCAAATCAAGACTTTAAAATGCAATGACAATTTTGTTCAGGTGGAATGGAGCAATCTCATTTTATAATAAGGTGTGATGATGATGTTTCAATATGTGTAATTTCTTTTCAAATGCTAAAAAAAATCTTTTAAATTATCTATGACTTCACAAAGGAAGAAAATATGCCTTCATTGTGAATTGAAAATTTAAAGCTATATTTATCATTAGAACAAGTAAATTCTACTTTCCTCTGCAGTCTTTTATTTTGCTTAGCACATGATGCTCTTTATTTGTGAGTGTCTCAGGACCGATCCTAGATGATGGTTTAAGGCTGCATCACTTTATAGGTGCAATTACAAAGGAAACTCCTAAAGGATTCTTTGTTTAAACTTAGACACCTATTTTTCAGCATTTGCCTGAAGGGCTGCATATTAGTATATTCTCATTCAGTCATCCTTGGAATTATTTGGCTTATTGAAAATTTCAAGAGTACTTCCAATAAGATGATCTTACCAAAAGAGAAAAGATTAGGTAGTGAAATGGCATGATTAGTCATATGTTTAGCCAGAGATACCATTTACAGATCAAATTCCTACCTCTATTGGGAAGATTAAGCTATTAAGTTCACTGAATTGGAAAATCAAGAATTACGAGCCAAATGTTCAGTTAATTTAAATTAAAATAATCTTGGTGATTTCCCTGGATTTATTCTGCATAACATAGAACCTTCCACACCATGGAACTCAGTCATCCATGAATGCAAGCAACTAACTCATATAATAACCTCTAATTTACAACAGCTGAATATTTTATTATTTTCTTCATATTTCATGCATTAATAAAATATACTGCATTCTTGACCCTCACTGTATGTTTTCTGTATGATAAAGTATAAGAAACATAATCCCATTTCCCCTTCCCCAAAGTCAGGTGTTTTAAAGGTTACTAATTTGATAGTATTAAGAAGCAATTCCTCTACTAACATTTGAAAAATTATTTCACTAACATTTATTAGCTTGAATGAGTGTTGCTGAATAGAACTGTGTCTTGCTAGACTCTTTAAAAATCTTAACCTGTTTAAGAATAATTGTCGCATGTTCTGCTCCTGTCATGACCCTGTCATAGCACCATTCTGCAGGGGAGGGGATATAACTTGGGACATGTTTCTACACTGGACCCTTCCCTCCAATATACTGATTTTCAGCACCTTCTCTTCCCATTTGGTCAAATCTGACATATTTTGAATGCTGTACAAAATATTCAACTGTAGTGTTGACAAAAGCCATATGAAACTCTCAAAAGACATATCTCAGTGTATTTTTTTCTGGTCCACAGTACAGCTTAGAGAAAGTGCAATGCTTTCTTGCAATAACTTTTCTATATCAGTTAACCCTACCTCAGTTTTTCACATGGATTAATTTTTGCATTTACTGAAAGCTGCTGAAAATGTCAATCATAGCTTTCATTATGTGTGTTTTAGATTAAAGTTGGACCAATTTGATTTCATAATATGCTTGACATGATCCTGTATTTTTTTCTGTTTTGCCTTTTATAAGCAGCTATGAATTTTTGACAGGTTCAATCAATCTGCTTTCTCCCTGGGAAAATATGTAAGCATAATTTTTTTTTTCATTTAGTCAGAGAATCACAGAATCATTTAGTTTGAAAAAGACCTTTAACATCATCAAATCCAACTGTAAATCCAACACTGCCAAGTCCTTCACTCAGATGAAGCCAAAAAAACCACAGTGAAAGTGTCAAACCTCCAGGAAAGGTGACTGGGACTAGACTCAATGTCAATCATAAAGGCAGATCAAAATATTCTCATGTTCTCTTTTTAATAGCATTTGATGCCAGGTTCAAGACATTTGCTCTCCAAACCTCATTTTCTAAAATATTTAGATCATAAGCATGGTATCCCTCCAGAATAAATAGTATTCAGGACTTTATTATACTTTATTTTTGTGAGTGGAACATTCCAGATATTGGATTTATAAGATAACAAAATTTGATGGTACAGGTTTTCATATGGAAAAAAGTAAATTGAATCTGGACTGGCTGGGGTCTACGTTCCAAACAATAATGTGTAAGTGGCCTTAAATGAGAGATTTGGACTCAGTGTAAAATGTGGTTTATTTATAGGCTTTTATTATTGTGTTTATAAAAACCCTGGTGGATTAAGGTTTTGTCTGATTTTAATTAGCCTCCCACAAAGTTCTTACTTCAGAGCAAAGGTTCTCATTTTAGTGTATTCTATTTGCAATCCTTCATTAAATCTTTGCTCTGCAGGAGGAAAGAAAAACATTTTGAGAGGGCTTGGAAACTTTCTTGTCTTTATCATTCAGATGTCAATGTAGTCAACACTTATGGCCAACCTTGTGCAAGCTTCTGAAGCCACCTTGCTCTTTCACTAGTGGCTGGAGGGACCTACATGTTCAGTGCAACATCAGTTAAACTGGATACTCTGAATATTAGTTTCAAAATAATTTGCCACATCTTTTATACTCTAAGACATGAGCAGGAATTTCAGCCTAGAAAGAGATGGTGAGTAGTAATACTGCCTTTTTTAAATCCCTCTTTTATTTTGCTGCAGCATCACAGAGGGGTTTTTTGCTTATCTGTAAAACCCAAACTTCATTAAAAATTACAAGCATGTTTCATCTGGTGTAGCTGAACCAAGAACAGAAATTTTCAAGTGATCTGGGGACAGATTTTTCAAAAATGACTATGGATGTCCCTATGGTTTTGGTATCTTCTCTAAACAGACTATCTCCAGAAGCTGCTATTCTCATGCTATCATGAGAATATGGTTTTACCTTTTCAGGATGCCATAGAACAGGGAGTAGAAAACCTGGCACATGAATTTGTCATTGCCTAAAATTTTAGACTAGGGTTTAATAAAGCATTTTGCATACCTTAGTTTCACATTTTCACTTAGCTTCTTAACTCTTTACCTTGATGAGACAGCATTTTTTCTGCTAAATCCCCAAGGGGCTAAAAGCGTTCTTTATCTCCTCTACTTGTCTCTTTTTAATTCAGTTTCAAGTTATTGAGAACACACTTCAGTTTTCTGGGTTTGAACACTGGAAGGAGTTGCTATGTGTGCTTTTAGCAGTTAATTCACAGAATAATCTGATATTTCTGAGGTAAAACCTCAAGGTGAAAAGTACTAATCTTTCCAACTTCCTCTTCTTGTGATTTTGAAACATTCCTCAATAGAGAATGCTTGAACGAAAGTATTTTATCATGCAAAAGTATATTCTGATGCCCTTTAAAACCATGATTTTTTTTAAATTTCTGTAAAATGTTGGGCTTCTAGATATTAGCCACATTTTATTTAAGTACAAAATGTGTTTTCAGTGTTTCATATCCTTTCCTATATTTAAAGTGTTTCAGTGAAAAAGTGTTAAATGCTACATAGCCCTATCATTTTATAATACCAGTCTTCTTCTGAGTGTAAAACAAAACTAAATAATTCACCATGCTATAACCATAGTTAAAAAAATCCTGTTTGTTTATAGGATGCCATTGTCTCAGAAATTGTCTTTGAACCAGCTGTGATGTTTTGAGAAGCTGGCGTATAGCTGGCATATCCTAAAAACAGAACCTAGAGTTTCAGGGAAAAGGTGCCTCCTCCCCACCCATCCACCTGTCTAATTGGCATTGAATCAAATGTATTAATAATTTTAATGTAACAACTTCTTGTTAGCACTTTCCCCACCTTACCACTCACATAAGCACATGCACATGAACCCTTAAAAAACGCAACAAAAAGCAGGAGCAGTTGTGAACTGGAGTCATTCTGGTATTTTACACATCCCTGTAATTCAAAGTTTGTTGTTGTATGCATGCCAATAGCACATCCTTTAGCATGGTCTGTTGGTGAATTGCCACAATACTGCTTTTTCCATGACTCAAAAAATCAATCTTCTCTACTTTTCATCTCTTAAAGGCCTTATTCTCCCTGTCAAGCCAGTTATTGCACTGATTGATTATGACTAAAACTGTCCTGAGTCCAACACACTGAGAAAGAAAGATCCTATACAATGAGAAAAGAAAGCAGAACATTTTCAGCTTTCTCTTGATTGTTATAAAAGCCTGAGTCTGAAATGGAAGGCTGAAGCAGCAACTGTTCATTGGCTGTAACATAAAACATTATCAGTTTGCATTGCTGTGAGCCCTAAATTGACATTTAAGGGCCTCATTTGTTCACAAGAGGCTCTTTCTCAAGTTCTCTCTGTTCTGTTTTGGAGACAAAGGTAGGCAATGTTCAACAGACTGAAGAACTGAAAATGCATTTTGGAAGTGTGTTAAAGCTGTTTCAATAAACATGAAAACTTTAAAATAGGACCTCATAGTGCAATCATGATGATAACAAATGGTTTCTTTCAAATGGCTATGCCTGAAAAACTTGAGATATTCAAGTACTTCTGATCTCATAAGCAGAATCAAGGTACAATAATTTTTGCAATACACTTGGGTTATGCTAGAAAGGATTCTGTTTTGAAAGTTGCCCCAATAGCACTATGAAGTGTTTTATCAGTCTGATAATTAAAACCAATGTGAAAAGGAAAACAAGGCAGCATTTAATTGTGTGTCACTATAATCAAATAGAAATGGATATCATCTTTTTGCAGAATATGACACTGGGGGTGTAATTCACATTGTTAAAGACAACTCTCTATATTGAAGTGGAATCATTTTGTAACTTAAGCAGAATCAAGATAGATTGATAGAAAACTTTCTTAAATCTCTCATGAAAACCCACCAATATTCTGGACTTTGTCTCTCTATATAAACATTTTGTATTAAATCCACAATTAAATACTTAAGTATTTTTGAAATTTGACACAGTTGATTTTGGTCCATATCTGCTATTTTTCTACTCTTTTATGTTTGTGGTATCCTGGAGATTTACCAGCTCTGAGATGATGGAAACTGATTCCTGCTACAGGCACTATGACAGGAAGAAAAAGCTTCTAATACTTAGGATCTTTCTGACAATTTTCTACTAGAATTTAAAATATTACCAACTAGATAAAAAGTATTTAATTTTGAAATGCTAATTCTAGACATGTTAAGAGTGTTTCAAATACCTAAGTAAATTCTTAGTGTGCTAGTGACTAGCACAGATAAAATTTTTATTGTATATCAAATAGCTATTTTCTAAAATTTTGTATTAAATGAGTATGTTTTCAGCTTCATTACTTGGTTTGTGGCCTATTTAGGAAATTCTGCGAAATATAACTTTGGTATGTTATGCAATACATTAAAGATTATGATCATTTAAATCATTACGATAAGTTAAAATACAGGGAAGTTCTAGTAGTATTATGACTTATAAATTGAATTACTGAAATATAGTTTAATGATCAGAAAAATGGAGACCATGTCTTTATGCATCATTTGCATACTGAACTATACTAATGCAAATCCTGAAGAAAACATGGCTTTGTGTGGAAGCATGGTTTATATTTGGAAAAAAAAATTGGGACACAAACTTAACTCTTTTTAATGGAAAGAAAGTATATTTCAGTCCCATAATCTGAGAAATTTGATGTGGAACATCTTCTAAGGCTGTCTCAATTGTTAAACAGGTGTTTATATACTGAAGGTTAACTGAGCAAGTGAAAGTAACTAAGTATTGTTGCTGGATGGTGACAACCTCACCCAGATAAAAACAAATATTATGAAATGTCCCAGCCAAACTAACAATGAAAACATATAGAAGAACAAATCAAAATCTGTCAGGGCTAGTTAAAACATGGCTAAAATAAAATTAAAGATGAGATGAAAAGAAGCCAGGACCTAGGAAAAACATAACAAAACACTAAAATTGTTCAAAATCTATAGGAAATTAGCCACGAACAAACCTGTCAAGAAGTGATGATGGATTAGCTAAAAAACTGATCTAAGAGAGGAGGAACATGCTTGGATCTTAAGGAAATTGTAAAGCAAATGAAAGGAGTCAGAGTGGCATTCATCTGATATTGATTTGCTACTTTTTCCACTTGCCAAAGCAGAAAGGAAGATTTGTCTTTTGACTGCAGAAATTGCCATATAGAATATCTAACTCTGAACCTGAAGTTCTACTGTTTTTTCAGACATTTAAGAGAGGAATGTTTTACTAGCCCTGGTTTAAAATAACAGCTAAATGTTCCTCAGCTGAAGGAACTGAAAGATTTATGTTATTGTTACCAGTCTAAAGGGACAAGTACTTGCAGTGTACAGTACTTTTTTCAGAAAATGAAGAACTATCAGCCATTCATTACTGTATTACCTGGTTTTTTGAACAGGGAACACAATAGAATTGTCCAAGTCTCACTTAAGGGTTATAAGGGTTATAAGACAGAATGAAAAATAAGGAGGGAGTTAAAGTCGTGAAGTATCAAATCGCTCTAGAGCTCCTGTCAATCTTTGGAACTGGGGAGAATGCTGTGCAAAACCATCATTCTGAATTACAAAGCATATCCATGTATTGTATCTCCTCTGAATTTGTGGAACCTATCCAAATGTAACTGAAGACACAGTGCAATTCTGAAAGGTATTCATAATGTGTATCCATAGGTGCCTGAGTTATCAGACTGGTGTCTGCAGCTCAAAAGATGCAGAGTAGGATTCAACTACAGGTGATGTCATTCATTCCCAGTTGAAGAAACTGCTCCACTGTCAAGAGCAGGCATTCATCTTTCAGGAATCTTTACAAGTAGATAGAAGCACCCCATGTCATACTAGTCCTCTCCTGCCTCAAATGCTCCATTAATATTAGGCAGGCTGAAGGACTAACATGGACCAAATTTTGGCTATTGCTGAATCTTACAACAACTGATATTTAATCTGGGTATATGGGATCAAAAATAAGGCTCGGAAAAAAATACAAGATGTCATTTTATCAAACTCCTAAGTAAGCTCCTCTCTGAGATACCTAACCTATTACAAAATCCTGTAGCTCTTCTTATGAAATGGATAACTATGCTTACCAGTAACAGTCAGTTTCCGAACAAGTAATTTAAATCTTTGTTGCTACAGTCTATATCCATGACTGTTCTAACACTCAGAGACAGAGAAAATGGTTTATTTATGTCTTTTTTGTTTGTCAAACTTTCATGTATTTGACTGTTATAAAGTACCTCTACTTGGTTGATTTTAGTTTTTTCCCTAACATTTTTGTCATCCTTTGAAATTCCTCTCTTTACTAATAGATAGAAATTTTCCTTTTGGAATTGCAGATGTTGATTCCAACCTTACATTTGTTGTAAGTGACACTTTAAACTGGAAATTGTTAGTCAGAGAAAAATATCCAAATGTATTTTTAATGCTCTCTTTGGACAAATGTGAACGTGCTGAGAACTGGGCAAGGGACAGCATGAAGAGTCAAAATGGGCTTCTACCTGAGAATGTTTCAGGCTTTGTTTCATACCTCTGTGATCATATAGTTAAATGCTAATAATGACATCTGATACAAAAAGCTCAGTCTAATGAGGGAAGCTTGACAGTGAGTTTCTTAAAGACTAAAGATAAATGCTACTGTAACAATGAGAAAAATGAAATTCTAGTGAAAAAGCTTCACCGAATAAGAGAAAATTGCCCACGGTGAAAGTACGACCAGTACCTTAGGGGCTTTCTCCTGCTATATAAAAAAAAGAATCTTTTGTGGTGAAGTGTCATTACAGTCTGATAGTGCTGAAGAAAAGTGGAATTTCATGAGTTATTTTGATTAGAAGGGACCCACAAGGTTTATCGAGTCTAGCTCATAAGTGAATGGCCCATGCAGGGATCAAATCCACAACCATGGTTTTATTAGCACCATGCTTTAGCTAACTGAGATAATCTCAGGGTAAAACAGGTCATCAGAAATGTAGGAGATAATAGAGATGAGAAACAGCCAAACAGTTTCCTAAAAATCAAAAAGCTCCAGAAAAGGTAAAAATTTCTTCTAATTTTTTTTTCTAAATTACTAGATGATGGAAATGTTGGGAATGTAGCAAATTTCATTCTAATGCAGCTTTTGAGGAATACACAAGGTTTTCATGAAATCTTGCAAACTGAATATTGTTCTGGATATAAGCACTCGGGCAGGATAAAAACCAACTGAAGTAAAGGAAGACTCTTAAAACACTTTGACAGGTTTTTTTCTTTAGTAAAAGGAAGTATTGTTCATTTGAAAGTATTATGATACATTATTTCTCTTTTATCCATACAATTTCCTAATACACATAGTCAGCTGTGGGCTGTGTACTAATAGGGGCCTCTTTGAAGGTATTTACAAATTCTCAGTCATAGATCTTATAATTTTCTCTTTCTATTTAATTCATGCTGCAGTCAATCATAATCTTGCAGGGTCATGACTTGAGAGCTCAAGTTGGGACCACTTTGAAACAATGACCTTAAGTATAAAAAAGCCAGAGTATAATGACAGTTGTCAGAGGGAGGCCTGAATAAAACTCTTTGGGCAGGGTTCAGTTGCCTAAATATTTGCCTAGAGTCACATAAGATGGCCTTGGCTTCAGCTGGATGCTCCAGAAGGCTGTAGATTTCCCACAGGTTCTGTGCCATATTTTCTGGCACTGTGTGAATATCTCTGATGCCATAAATCATCAAAGTAGTGCTACACATCAACACTTAAGCAGCTGAATTGAGTCCCTTATTCCACAAGTAACGTTCAAATAAACCTTTTCCTTCTTTGGCACTCTCCTAGGTCTTCATTTCTGATCTGTTTCAGGCATGCTAGTCAGCTTTGTTGTCTCTGGAAAAACATTTATAGAACCCTTTCATTCTAACTTACAGTTGTAGACATGAGACATACTAATTTTGCTCTTCTTATTCAATCTACCACAGCTTCTGCAGCATTTTATCACTTTTAAGCAGAGGTATGGTTTGGCCAATATTTTAAGCTCTCTCCTCATTATATTATAAACATAATAAACCTGCCTTAATATCTAAATGACATTTCTTGGTAAAGTGAATTTTATTTATCTAATATTGCAACATATTAAGAGACATTATTTTCAGATAATTGTTCAAATATATACCAGTAAAAGGTGCACATATATGATTTTAATGTGTTAATAATTGTGTCAAAGAATAGTTATTACTTGGATGAAGTTAAATGTTGATCTTTACAGTTTTTAAAGAAAAAACTACTTTGCATTCATAGATATAATGTTTTCTTAGTTGACATTATAAAAAATAACCATAGTGGAAGCTGTAAAAGGCTATTATCTAAGAAGACTCTTTGGATGCATTAAACAGTAAAAGAACATATTTTAAGCTTCTTTTCCTCCACTTTCTTTTCTTGTCTAAGATCCATTCATTAAAAATAAAATTGAGGATACAACCAAGGCAAAGTGTTTATTGATGAGTAATATGTGACATTCATGTCAGCAGTCATATTTTTATACAATATCTATTTTTTTGTCTTTTTCTCTTCCTAAAAGAGAGAATTTGAGAAATTTATTGTAGCATTCAAAGAAAAACTTCTTGTTGGGACCTGTAGGGTGGGAAAGAGAGAAAGAAAGGTGAGAGGTGGGATGTGGAGATGTGGACATTATTAATTCTGTTACCATCAGCAACAATGACTGACAGAATTCACCCCAGTAGATTATTTTAAGAACATTTTAAACTGTTGCAATCATTTAAGATGTATCCTTGAAGAAAAGTAATAAGCTTGACAGGAGCAGGTGATTTTTGTTGCTGAGTGGTTCTGTTCATTTCTTCCCATCTCGCTAAGCTTGTTGCATTTAACCAGCCATATGCAAGATTCTGATTTTTTTCAAGCTGTAAGAGCGTGAGAGTGAATTTTAAACTCTCCAAACAGAAAACAGTAACACAGATAAACAGGAGGTTGCTGTATGTATGCAAAGCTAGCCAGCACCTTCAAGTATTTTTGTTTTGCAATAGTTTTTTTATGAAGATACCTAGAATGATTCTTCAGACAGAGTGTATTTACGTTATTTTTAGCAAATGCATTTCACTGTACTGAAGAATCAGAGTTGCAATTAGAACAAAGAAAAACCAATAAAGGCTGTGTTTTCAGAGATCACCAATTTGAAATAAATTAATCCCTGTCCCATGAAATTTCGATTTAGTTTATTTTTTCATTTTAATCCATTGCCAAGATATTTCTATACAAATACATGTTTGTAATAGAATAATGCATGAAAGACCAATTGAAAAAATATGCATGTTGTTGTATGTGCTACGCGTACTATAATATGGAATGTTAGTAATATGTGGTAGGTGAAATACATAATAAAAATTGGGGGAAAATTAGACATTAATGATAAGAAAAAACACTGAGTTTTATATTTAAGACCTAATGTGGGCTGAGAAAAAAGATTGAAGACATCTTGCCAAATCAATGAAAGAAGGAAAATTTGAACTGAATAATATGGATTAGAGCCTTCAGGTAGAGGAAGGAAAAAAGCAGGAGATTACTACATGAAGCAGTAAATTTAAAGGGACACCATAGATCTCTGTAGTCTAAGTCAGATCACAGACCTGATTCAACTGCAAATTCAGAGGAAAAATAGAGCAGGACAACTATGGAATTATCCTCAGCTCATATAAATTACTGCAAAAATATTGACTCCAACGGATATGAACTGTACAATGCTATTTGAGTATAAGGCCTGCAGGGTCTTTCTATATGGTACAGATATTTTGTCTGCTGCTGTGCTTAGCAGTGAATAATTATCTTAATTTTTTTTCCTTCCTGTCACTTTTGATATGCTTTGCAGTTTCCCACCTTTCTGCTGACCTCAACAATAGATATGGTGTAATTTCAACTGTGGCATTTTGAGATGACTGTAGATAAAATACTATAGAAATCTAAAAAAATTATCCATTGCTTTCACTTTCTTCAGGCGACATTTTATCCTCAGCTTTGCTGATACAAATCCAAAGCAAATGAAAATACATGTGGTCAGATTTTGACAGAAGGAGGAAATTAGATTAATAGAACTCATATGAAGATTTCACTTCAGTAGCTAGAGGTGTGTCAGTGTGAGGATATGTAAATACTGAAGAACTGAAAGGAGAATTAAATGGTGCACAAAGCTAAATGTGGTTATACTGGAGATATAAAAAATTTATCTGATATATCTGAGAGGAAAAAAATATTTTAAAGGTATAAATTTAGGGTAGGCAGATTGAGAGGGGCATTCCTTTTAATTTATAAAATAACTGTAGATCTGTGATTTTAGATGAATGCTGCAAATTGTTCCTGCCTTTGATTGATCATAGACACCAGATGTTATTGTTTTTTATGTAAGCCAAAGATATTAGCTTTTCATTTATTTGAGTAGTTTAGAGAGCTGCTGTCTAACTATACATTTTGAACAAAAGTATTATTAGCAGTTTTTAAGACATTTCAGTCACTATACTTTAGCTCTATTCCTTTGGCATTTCTGTGTTTGTGGTATCTGGGATCAATATCTGAAAATATGACAGGAACCTCAAAACACAAATTTCTTAAAACATTAAGAAATGTTTTCACACAATTTTATTAAAGGCTGAATGAACTGGAATTTCCACTTCTTTTCAGCTCCATAACTGCTACTGACATCTTCTTGAATATCATTTCCCCAGCATGGCAAAAATGTCTTCCCCTTTCCCCTACTTCCTTTAGAAAGATATCAGGATTCTTTGAAATGGTAATATAAGTATGTGTGGAAGATCATACAATGCTGCCAATTTTTCCCCTTGACCTTGTGATTCAACAGACTAGCGGAAAATGAAGTACCTTCAAAAATGAGCCATCAGCAGAATGTTGCTTAAATAACCTTCCCCAAATTAAATCATTGAAGGATAATGCAGAAGTAAACACAGACATGAAAAAGATTAATTGCATGTTACATGTTATTTCCTGAATAATCTACTCATGACCTGCAGTCAGAATTTAATTGATTAACATGTGTCAATTTTCTTTTAATAGTAATTTTGTTAGAAAATGTAGCCCAAAATATTGCAATGTCCTCATATGCATAACACTGAGATCTCTCAATGAAAAGTTAGTTTTTATTAGTTTATGAGGTCATTTATAAAATTTTGGTTATGTCAGGGCTTTTTCAAGGAATCAATGTCAGACCATCAAATAGCACACTACCCCATTTTGTCTGATTATATGATTCCATTTGTTTTCTGAATTTTATTAGCTGGTTTCAAATACAATTGAAAAAAATAAGAAAATAAATATGTTTTGTCTCTGAGCTTTGTAACAGAGAAAATAGTTAGAGCCAGTAACATCTCCCCTGGATTTTAGGAGAATGGTATTACCCTGCCTTTCTCTGAGAGATTGCTGGTTACCTTCTGTCAGTGAGCAACTGTCTCACTGCAAAGCAGAAGCACAATCTCTTTTGTCTGTGATCAAGGCAATTATTTCTTAGAAAGTGGAATTTCTTCAGAATGACTATGTACAAGAGCAAGCGCAGAAACCAAAGATGTAAGTAAATTGTAAAGTTTTTTTAATGTTCTTACAGAGGAGAGAAAATAAATCTCCAGTTTCATTGTAAAACGTGTTTTACTTTACCCTGCTCTGGTTGAATTATAGCAGGAAAGCAGAAACAGTATTCCATGCCAACTATCCCACAATATCTGTGTATGAAGTGCATGGAAGGGCTTTAAAATAAAATTAAAAAAAAANTCCAGCCCTGAAAATTCACTGGCTTCCAAATGCATGACTTTCCAGTCAAGCACCTGTTTGACTCTTTAAATTGCTATGGCATCAGCTGGGGGAATTTCAGTATCAATACTGCCTCCTCCTGAAGATTATGGAAACGTGACTGAGGCAATTGAAAATGTGCTATGGGTCAGTCATGAGGTGTGTGTTGCTGTAAGAAAATCTAGCAAAAGATGAAGATATAAATGGAGAGCATATCTGAGGCTGAGAAAAAAGCCATTCCTCTGAGAAAAATGCCATATAGACACTGTTTTTTCAGGGAGAGAGGAGAGGAGGAATACCAATTCAAAGCAGGTAAGTTTGGACTTCATTTGGACTGAAGCATTGCTGCTTTTCAGAAGGACATATACAGCCATATCTGTGAACTCAGTTTCTGGTCCTCGTAGATTAATCTGTATAGATCTCTTTCAGTTTGTCTTGCTCAAAAGAAATGGATGTAAGAAATGGATGTGCTGAATCTAGAAAGTTTTAACTCTGCTAAAGTCTCTGCAACAGAAATCCATCATCTGCTTCACATTCAATAAAATAAATTATCATAAATTTAGTTCCCATAGCAGCAATGAAAGAAAATGATTTATATACAGGCAAATTATAATTAATCTAGCTCATTTTAATATATTAATTACTTCATCGTTATTATGCAAACTGGGAGCTCTTTCTATAGCCAGCTGCATTCTTACAATCTCTCCTGTCCAAGCCTGGCTATGGTGTACAATAAGCAAATTTGTGTCTGGATAGCTGAGTTACGTTCTTGCTGCAAGAATACAGTCATTCATGAAAATGACACAAGATGCTTCTAAGAATGCTATTAGGAAGAGAACCTGCCCTTNTTGTTACTATGGAAACCCTCAGAAAATGATTGCTTTATGTTATCAACAAAGAAATAATGATCGAATAAAAGTTTAGTTCAAAAGAGCATCCTTTATTCAGGGCTTGATGACTGGCTAGCTGTAGCCTTGATTTGACAGGGTTGACTTGGTCGACTTTTTTATGTGGTTTGCATTAGGAAGCCAGCGATACCAGAACTTTCAGTGCAGTTATTTTATTTTCCTTCAACATAACTTTCAAAATTAATTAGTTTGCTTAAACTACAGATACGGGGGNTTTGGACTGAAGCATTGCTGCTTTTCAGAAGGACATATACAGCCATATCTGTGAACTCAGTTTCTGGTCCTCGTAGATTAATCTGTATAGATCTCTTTCAGTTTGTCTTGCTCAAAAGAAATGGATGTAAGAAATGGATGTGCTGAATCTAGAAAGTTTTAACTCTGCTAAAGTCTCTGCAACAGAAATCCATCATCTGCTTCACATTCAATAAAATAAATTATCATAAATTTAGTTCCCATAGCAGCAATGAAAGAAAATGATTTATATACAGGCAAATTATAATTAATCTAGCTCATTTTAATATATTAATTACTTCATCGTTATTATGCAAACTGGGAGCTCTTTCTATAGCCAGCTGCATTCTTACAATCTCTCCTGTCCAAGCCTGGCTATGGTGTACAATAAGCAAATTTGTGTCTGGATAGCTGAGTTACGTTCTTGCTGCAAGAATACAGTCATTCATGAAAATGACACAAGATGCTTCTAAGAATGCTATTAGGAAGAGAACCTGCCCTTCACCCCTGCTGACCCCAAGGAAAATCTGTGATTTATCTAGAGGCAAAAAAAAAAAATGAAACATGATCAGAATGAAATTTGTAATTGTGAGGGTGGCTGTTGCAATGCTTTCTGTTTTTAAAACTATCTCTAGTTTTAAAATACAAATCTATAAAATCTCTCAATATTATATATAAATATTTATGTTTTATATTATAAATAAAGATATATATATATATAAAATATGTTAGGTACCAATGCTGTATACATGAATGCTTCATTAATATCTCTTAGCTAACTAACAACTGCAGAAACCTTAACAAACAAAACAATTAGAGTAATTTTGATATTGCTCTGGTTTACATAATTCAAAGATTTTTTTGAAGGATAGATTTCATCTAAGCAATTGTTATTCTGAAATATAAGGGATTATAGTAGCAGATGCAATTAAATAGTAGGCAGGT
The DNA here is from genome assembly GCA_013396755.1 of Sclerurus mexicanus. Lineage (NCBI taxonomy): Eukaryota > Metazoa > Chordata > Aves > Passeriformes > Furnariidae > Sclerurus > Sclerurus mexicanus. The sequence goes on from VWZF01004274.1 coordinate 1,430,984, forward strand.
ACTACATTTTCTGTCCATTTCTGGTGGTCCTTAATAAGTAATAATAAAAGATATTCAATATATAATTTTCAATATATGTGGGGTAAACCTTGGGGTTTATATGTCCTCACTACCTCTCGCTACCACACTTGAACCTGTGGCATAAAATGAAAGTGAGTTTTTGTGGCTTTTTCTTTTTCATGAAGTTCTGTTTCTGGATTTAATACACACTTCAGAGTATTATAGCCATTACTTTCCTAACCCATTTTTTTTATGTTTAAAAAGAAAGGCATAAATGAATTCTGTGCTTAATTTAAAAGCACTTCAGATTAGAGAAGAAGATAGAAAAAGTAGAGACATGCTGACTTTTTTCTAACACAAAATATAAGTAATTCTGGTTTCCAACTTCTGTCCCAGGTACAAAACTCTTTCTAGAGAGTCCTTGTCCCACTGTGCTCTGCACTGGGGCAGCCTTACCTTGAATATTGTGTGCTATTTGGGGCACTGCAATATAGGAAAGACATTAGAGAGTGTCCAAAGGAGGGCAATGAAGATGATGAAGGGCCTCGAGGGGAAGCCATATGAGAAGAAGCTGAGGGCACTTGGTCTGTTCAGCCTGAAGAAGAGGAGACTGAGGGGAGACCTCATTGCAGTTACAACTTCCTTGTGAGGGGAAGAGGAGGGGCAGGCAATGATATCCTCTCTGTGGTGACCAGTGGACAGGACCCGAGAGAATGGCCTGTAGTTATGTTGGGGGAGGTTTATGTTGAATATTAGAAGAGGTCCTTCACTGGAAGAGGCTCTCCAGGGAATTGGTCACAGCACCAAACCTGACAGAGTTCAAGAAGCATTTAGACAATACTCTCAGGCACAGGGTGTGACTCTTGGGAATGATCCTGTGCAGGGCTGGGAGTTGGACTTGAGGACTTGATGTTCCTTGTGAGTCCCTTTCAACTCAGCATATTCTCTGATTCTGTGAACAGATGAAAAAAAATGAGTCTCCTTACTTGTCTTTAAGAATGAGATGGAGGTTTCCTATATTTATATTTGTAGCTACAACATCCTACATAAGTCTTCTAAGTTCAAAGCTAATCTTAATATTTCACTTGCATTGTAACTTTGATTTAGATTCTAATCAAAGTGGCATTTATATTAAGTATATATTTTTTTTCCATAGCTGTTGTAATTTATGAGAATTAAAATTAACTATCACAGAAAACTGTAAAACTAGCATCACTAAATAAAGAAAATTCAGATTAAGGCTATTTGTGTTTGACTGTACCTACATAGAGATACATACACAGTCTCCATGCATATATTTCTGTGCACACACAGATTATAACAAGCTTGGTCCTTCAGGATGCTTGATTCAGGATGTTATCTAGATGATAGGCTAGTTTCTCATTTCATTGCATGGACATAGTGACTGACTGAGGGGATACCATCATAACTGCATCTTTTAAACACTGAAAAACTGGTATTTTTTTAAAAAGTATCCAGATCTTGTGAAGGTTCTACTTCTTTTAAAAACAACAGATGATTAGTTATATTTCAGAGCTTTTATTTTTTTTTTAAAGAATAATGAAAGGAAAGACGTTATACAATTTTGTTTCATCAGGGCTAGGTTTCCTTGCATACAGAGTGATGTAGAAAGGCACATGTGCATTTATTAAAGGATTAAGTAAATTATAGTAAAATGAATGTAAAATAAGTTATTTTCAAAACTTATGCAAGTAGCTGCTGCAGTATAGAATTCATGTGGTTGGTACAGAAACTTATAATAGTTTTGCCTTAAATTAGTGCTGTATTTAGTGATGTACTGTCCACAGGTACCACCTGATGTATGTTTCTAAAGAATCCTTGTCTTGCTGGAGAAAGAATTTTCTGTATACTGATAACAACTGGAGAAATTCTGTGAAAATCCAGTTTGAAGGACTATTTTGTCCTATCTGCATTCTTTGATCTATTGCATTGCCTTCTATATTTTCTTTCATTGATAAGGCCCCACTTGCCATCTTTTCATCATGGATTTACTGTTCTTATCTTCTTTGTCCTCCCTTAGAATAAATGCTTTCAGGCTTAAAAAGTTGAGCTGGCATCTGTTGAGTCATGTTATATTGCAGTTTGATCAGCCCATGATTGCTTCCATCTTCTTTTTGCCTCTTAGGGCAATAAAGAGACCTCAGTACTGAGGCTGTTGCTGCTCAAAGAAAACAGCAGCCTTTAATACAGTGTGTACTAGGAGGTAAAGTGACTGGAAAACCAAATCTCATTGGGGAAAATAAGTGTAGTTACTGACCCAGATACATATAAGAAAACTTTGCCTATTTCCTTGAAACATCAGTGATCCAGACAACAAGGGAATATCTCTTCAGCATGTTATAGAGACAGCTTTCTTCATGTAAAGCTATCCTGGAATAGCCCCAGGATATTCCTGTTGCTCCATACCTCTTGAGAAAGTAGAGTTCAGCACAATTAAGTCTATCAGTAATCAGGCTGAGCAAGAAGAAATATGGTTTAAATGTTTGGAGGGGTTTCTTTCTTTTGCATAAGAAGACGGGGCAATATGCANACATCACATGGATGACATCTTTATACAAATAAAAATTATAATTGCTGCTCAGTAAGTCAGGGACTTCAGGGTTAGAAGCATTCCTCTCGTAGCTTTGAAGGGAATTCATGAGAAAGTTGATATATTTGAAATTATTCATTATTCCCATGTTACTAAACAGCAAAACTGAAGACATATCCCTCAGCGAAGCATGCAGTGTAAATGAGCTAGAATTTTTTCTTTGACACTTTTTCATGTATCCATGTAGTCTTCTAAAGTAGGCATGATTTTTTCTGCTTCTAGACTGTACAAATAAATCAAAAATATCGAAAGGTAACTGTTTCACAATGCATCTTCGGAGAGATTAGTCTGACCAAACTTGACACTCACAACTTACATGATGCTTCCCACTGGTCAGTCAGAGTCTGCCTCGGGAAGAAAAGTAGAATTTTTTTCCCTGTATAGGAAACACTGAAAGTGCAGAGAATAGCTTGACAAGGCAAAAACTTACAATCTGTCTTGAAAAGGGGAGAGAAAGGAATAAACAGTGTGGGTACAGATTCAGAAGTGACTTTAAAACAATTTTCTGAGAGCAGAAGTAAGAATACCTGAAATGCAGCTGGAGAACATAACAAAGGAACTCAGCCAGTCACTTCAGTTTTATAGAGGAGAAATCTGGGGCAGCAAAAAACCATAATAATAGCAATTACTTCATTAAAAGAATATGGTTTAAATGTTTGGAGGGGTTTCTTTCTTTTGCATAAGAAGACGGGGCAATATGCAACAATTCAACAAAAAGAATAATCGGAAAGCTAGGGACATTTCATAAAATGAATCTGCTATTATTAAAAATCATAAAAAGACAATTATTTAAAAAGATGAACATATGCAAATAATGTAATTTGGATTATGAGATTTGAAGTGCATTAGAAAATGAATGTACCACACCATTGAAAGTTTGTGTTTGAAAAGTCACTGAAAGCTAAGAAGGTATCAGAATTATAAATATACCACTGGTTTTAATGCACATATAGAATCCCAGCCTGCACAGGCTGAAACCAAAATCTGCTATGTTTATTAATAACACCATTTATCATTAGTGTAATAGCACTTACTGTATGTTGGTTAGTCTTCTATAAGGAATCAAAATTTAAGATTTCTGTGACTGCACTCCAGTAATGGCCAGAGATCTGGGAAAGCCCATAGTAGTTTTATAAAGTGAAGTCTATTAAAATAACAATCAACAGATTGAAGATAATTATAGTCTCAAGTAATTTAGATACAGAAAGACAATTCCGGTTCTTAAATTGAGTGAACAGAAGTCCAGTTGTTAGAACTGAAATTTAAATTATTGAAGACTGATTTAAGATATATATTTTCTGAGTGTAATCAGTCATAAATTACTAAAAGAACTTGCAATTTCCCTTTTCCATCACTTCGATTTTGAATCCAGATTGCTCATGTATTTTTAAAGTCTCTTTTAAAGAAGTATTATCAACCTGATAGTACTATCAATCTGATTGCAAAGTACCTATTAAAACACTAGAGTTTATATGCAGTTGAAAAGAGTATTATTGTCATAAATGTCTAAACCCTATAAATTTCTGTAACTCTTGAGAGAACTCCAGTCTTCTTCTATTAAGATCTCTGTACACTGCTGTAACAATGGCACCTACCTGTCTTCTCAGAAAAAGGGGAAAATCCTTGACAAATTCAGAGCATAGAGAATCTGTCCTCTTAAGGGAAAATCTGCTGTTGCTTATTTTCATATAAAAATTCTGACTTTAAACAAAAAAAAGAAAAAAAAAATACTTGTGTGACTGCATATGTAAGACGTAAAAGTCCTCATTTTAAGTACAGATCTTTTTTTGTTGTTGTTTTCATAGCCTACGTGATTTTTTTTCTGTTGCCTTTAATATACTTTCACTGTAGGGACAGCACAATAAAGAAGACCTCCATCTGACCTCCACTACAGGTTGTAACATCACACAAAGCCTTTGTCTCTGCCTCTTTTCAGAATAAAAACTATTTACAGGCTGAAATCCCAATCTTTCTGATAGAGTCAACCTTTTCTCAATAAATCACTGAAAGTTTTAGTACAAATTAAATCTACAAAATGAAAAAAAAAAGCAGAGAAGTCTAATAAATGTTTAAGTGACATACCTCCTACTTCAGCTAGTGGTAAGACCAAGCACACTATGTGCATAATGATGCCTTCATTAGGAAAAAAATCATAACATTTAAAAAACCTTTTCAAGTACCTCAAATTATTATCTAAAATCTGATAAAGCATTGAAAGAATATTTAGTGGTTGCAACGCATCAGCCAAGACAGAAATGATACACAAAGTCCAGCACTTTTTCAGAAGTTATGTCTTACAGATTCTTTGACAGTAAAATCCAAAATTGTTTCTGGATGTTTTTGAAAACATTCCCCCTCCTCCCTCCATGCACTTCCCAAAATGGATAGAGATTTCAAGTACATTAAAATGACATTACTATGAAGACTGTGCGCACATAAGACCAATATTTAGACTCTAACTGCTGTCTATGGAACAATGAGTGTTACATTTTTGGTTTTGGAAAACTCATCTTTTTTGCCTTAAATTTGTCTTCCTCTGTTCTGCCTCATTTCTTCTCTTTTTTTTTTTTATTTTTGTTTTCAGTTATTAGTGTATTAGACACTGAAAAATAGGTTGTGCTCTCAGTTTGTGTTGTAGATTATGGTTATAGATTTTTTCTGTCCCACTTTGTAGCTAAGGTGGCATCTCTTCCCCATTGTCCTTTGCAGAAGACTGATGTCTAGAAACTATTAGTTTTTGTTTTGTTTTGTTTCTCCACAAAATAAAGTTTGCTTAGGCCTGCTTTTCACAATAAATAAATAAATAAATAAATAAGATTTATTATAAACCTTCTTTTGTTCCTGGTAAGTTAGAAACTGCTTTAGAAAATCATCCAACTGTAATTCTTTAAATGCAACAAGCATTGTTCTCCAAATTGCTGGTATCTGTCTTATTAATAGTTTCCGAGGGCAATTCTATTGCTGCTTTTGGTTCACCTCCAGGTCTGTCATAAAGCTGCATCTAGGTGTGACCTTCTAGCCTTGTTTTATGACTTGCATTCAGATATTATTTACTTAGGACTTGCTGAAGGTTTAGCACAGCTATTTACTACACTTTGATTTTGCTGTATTTTTATTGTGTTCCTGCAGGGCAATATGTGCTATCAGCACAGAGCTGAAAACTAATGCTAGAGAGTCTCAAAAATCAGCAGTCTTATTTATTATTCTGAAAATGATCTTTCTGTTTTCCTAGAATCATAGAATGGTTTGGGTTGAAAGGGACCTTTAAGACCATGTAGTTCCAAATCCCCCTGCCATGGTCAGGGACACCTTCCACTGGACAAGGTTGTTCAATGCCCCATCCAACCTGGCCTTTAGTTATCCTTCTTGAAGGGAAGACGTTCTTTTTAAATATACAGTCTACCATTTAAAAGGAAAAAAATCCAAAAAGACAGTGAAAAAGTCGTAGGGTAAAGAAAGTACCTTCCTTCTTGCCCTCAGTGGCTAAACTAAAAGCCAAAATAAATCTCAGTGATTTAGTAGTGGTTGGTTGTAAAATAGGATGCCTGTCCTGAAAAACAGAAATATATGTTATCATTGCACTTTGGATACACTAATTATTGATTTGATTGGCCTTCCCCTTGGGTTCAATTTTATATTTTCCATTTAAGATATTTAATCAGGATTAAGCCTTAAAAAGATGGACTCATGCTGTTATGGATCTAGTTTTAGTAATTTTTCCCTAACTCAAGTATTACCTAAAATTAAAATAGGTTTCAATAGTTAAGATATGTTTGTCTACAAATCACTTTCATGAGAGCAGAAAATCTGTTGAACTTTTTGCCATTGTCCTTACATCTCTGGTACTCAGTGATCAGCTTTCTAGGAACAACCTTCTACAGTACCACAGTCCCCAGTACCATATATTTCAATATATGTAAGTAGTCTGTGATGTACAACACATGCTGCATTGCACTTGAGAATGATCAGTCACCAGGTTTTCCACAACTAGGAATAAGGTCATTAATGAGTAACTAGAGGCAGGCAATGAGTAGATAACATACAGCTACCAGCACCTTCTCTAACAGTTGGAGAACGATCACGCACATTTAATGAGTTGAAAAATTTTATATAATCTGAGATAAAAAAAGATTCTGAGCATCTCTGCAGAAAGTATTGTATATGTAACAGATATTTTGAATGAATTTTTAGTAAATCTAGTCACAGACAAGCTGTTGTTGACACTCATGCTCAAAATGAGCCTTTTTGTGTTTCTTTTTTTCTGTCAGAAAGAAAATATTTTCTTGCTATTCACACATATTTTGCTTATACTTATTAAAAACCCCTGGAAATTAATTATTATTAATTATTAGTCTACAAAGACATGAATATTAATATATGTTCCTTTATGAAATAGCTCCTATATGTGAGAATAATCCCTTCTGTGCTTAACTGAAAAATCTTTTTTTCCAAATTAACATTGCTGCAGCAATGCTAGGAAGATTTTGAAAGTAAACGCAAAACCTTTTACATTCCCTTCTTACTGGATATATGCTTTGACCAGAGTACTTAAAGAAAAGTTAGAAGGAGAATATCTCATGAAATGCAGGGTCTATTGGATGGATCTGCCCATGAGTGCTGCGTGAATTTCCCTACTGCAAATGTTTGTGCAGTCACTGTGAAATCTGATTTCTTTCTTTTTTTTCCATAAATATATATTAACATGTATATTTAAATATTTTTTCCTTTGTCTGAATATATATACACATTTTTACATTAATTCAGATTGCTCATTAGAATTCAGTTTTCAAAGTATTTTATTAGCCAAAATGCTATTAATGATGTTGGAGAACATGCTTACTTAATTTGAATTTAAAACCATCTACTGCATAATGTTCTGTACATATTCAAATAAAAGAGATCTGCTACAGAATTATCTATATTTTACTAACTGGTCAGTTACTGCTCACAGATGTTGTCAGCTCAAACAGGCCCCCTGGAGAATGTAAACTGACTAGAAAAAAAATTTTTCTTGCAAAAGAAATAGTAGGTATATAAACAGAAATGCAGACATATGGGGAGAAAGAAAAAACATGCATATAACTAGTACTCATTTAACGGGGAAAAAAAAAAAAGATTATTCTGTGCATAGTCAGGTTACTATATCAGTGATATGCAATATCATCCGTGGCTGTCTGCAGATTTGGGATATGTATCAGACACCAGAAGTGAAAAATGTCCAGTGAAAATTCACCAGCTAACCTCAGTTAAGTCAGTCCAGCAAGCAGGCTTTTAGCAGGATTTTATGCCTTTGAACTTCTCTGCTGAGCACTCTTTTTGTTTTATTGATTACAAAAGTTTTGGTCATGCAATACTGAAATCAATGGCGAAATTCACATTGACTGACATAGCATTGAATCAACACCTTATTGCTTAGAAAAGAGGGGCAATTATTTTGTCCTTCATATTGCAGTCACAGAAAACAGCCATATAACATGCTCCAGGAGCATTTCCTTTGAGATTTAACTCTGATTTGAAAGACTGTGAGTGTCTTTTTATTCTCTCTCTTCAGCTGTTTGGTTTGAGCATCTCTTGAAACTGTCATAAAAGTGTCCAATTTAGCACCATTTACTGTAGCAGTTTGCTGAGAAAAAATAATGCAAAGAAACAACCATTGAGCATTAATGTTTTAGATTTACTAGAGACTCAGGTGTTGCACCATCAAAATGTTCTTTAGTCTCACAAGTAATCTCATTTTCCTACCTGTGACTTTTTAAGAAGTGCAGGTCTCCTTTGTATGTAAGCAAGCTTCCCATTTATTTTACGTAGATATAAATACACATTAAGATAGCATTTATGATTTCTGAAGTCGTTTCTCCACAGAATCTAAGTTAGGTAAACGCATGATGGTCACGCCCAAATCCTTGAGTCTTCCTCTGTGGGGAGCAGAGCCTAGTAATGCGCAAAACTGAGGGTGTCACTGCAGTTCTCTCAAGCAGGGAGTTGGGATGATGGTAAGAAAGTAACTATGTCTTGTGCTCAAAAGCACACCTGGACCCTCTAATTTAGGCCATGTAAGTATCTTGCCATGCACAGCAGCAAGAAGACAAGTTCCATTTGTATAGTCTGCAGTCAAATTGTTTCATTGCAAAAGAGAATTACTGAGTTAGTATATTAAGAGACACAATATTTTAGGTAATCCTTCTTGGGAAATTATATAGTCAGACCTTAAGAATGGACTCATTGATGCTTTTTTAATAGGCATAGGTTGTTGTTGGGCATTAACTGAATCTTCGGAGCTCTATCTGTCTCTTCACCTAACAGAGGTAAAAGAAACTTTGCAAGTGAGTTTTGTATGTGTTGTATCAGACAAGCATTGAAAACCAGCAGAAAAATGTATGTATGTGTTTTCATTCTCTCAGTTCTGAAAAGCCACGAGCCAAATCAGTTTAAAATACATTTAGTAAAGCAAAAAGAAATGTTAGGTTTTGTTTCTTCATAATGACATATTTGGCTGTGCTTCAAGTAAAGGCAAATTAAGCAGCCACTTTATAAATCCTCCGATAAGTAGTTTTTTTAAGGGAATCTATAACACATTTAGAATACTGCTGACTATTATAATATAAATTTTCTAAGCATAAATTATTCAGAAATGTTAGGACATTAATGTAATTCAGCACTTCATATGATAGTGCATTAACATGCATGGTGCTCTGGGCTCTAGAAAGTATGAGATAAGAACAAACTGGCTCATGACAGTGTCCATGTCTGCACTAAAGTTCAAAGGATTTAATACCATCTGATCAAGGTGAAAATTTTTTAAAAGAATATTAGTGGCCTTTTGATGGAGATGCTATAGTCAAATGGTACAAATGATCTTTCAGTTTAATGCTGTCATGGCAGAGTCAGTGTGATATATTGAAGGATTTTTCCAACGATGAACGAAAGTTCTAGAACCTAGATAAATTTTTTTGTTATCCTTACTAACTTGTTAAAAATAACATCAATAATAATAATTAAGCTCATTGAAAGGGTCCACAGAGAGGCCCACCATTGTAGGCTATATAAATAAAATGTTGTCTGAGACTGTGATCAATGGGTTTGAATCTAAACTCTTAATGATCAGTCAGTAGTAGAACAAGCTGACTAAAGATCAGACTCAGAATCAGAGAAAGTCTCATCCCAGATCCCTTGCCTTCAATTGCATCATTTCACAACTCCAGTAAGACATGTACCTCAAGACATATACCTCAATTATACTTTTGTTTTACTCTCAGTAACAATCTATTTATACTAGAAAGAAACCATTTGTCACTTATTTTTTCAAAGCTATTCTGTGTAATTAAATATTGTTTGAACCTTTATGCATTAATTTGTATTCTTGTTCTGTATCTTACAAAAAGTAAGTCACATGTAAGGAAAAGAGAACTGTAGAGCAGAGAGAAAACAGACCTCAGTTACATGCTGTACTGAAAGCATTATGATATTGTGGCCAGATGCTTGCTTCCTGGAGAAGTGATTGTTCCCCTCTTGACTCTGTGAAAACAAAGTTTAATCCAGCCTTGGAAAAAGAAACAGCATCTCATTTTTTGACTTGGAAGGGGATCACACGTTTGCAGCTATATCAATGTCTTCACTTAGAGGATTTGAGGGTAATCTACACAGTGTACTCTTTTTCTCTTTATGTAGTAAAAAAAATTCACAAAATTGGAACAGTGCAGTCTGACTTAATGAAAGATTATAAATCTATATTGCTTCTGCTATTTTCCTTTCAGCTCGCAACTCTGTCTGCAAGGATTCTCTATCTGATATATAGCTCAAACAGCTGGAAACTCAGCAGGTTGCAATGAACGCAGAAATACTAGAGATAGCTATATCTCCTATATGTCTTTTATCAAATTTACTTAATTTTCCCAGTGGAAGGATTTCAAAGCTACTTCAGTAATTCAGGTGATATTTATAAGGCTTACGAAAGTTGTACTCTGAAGGGATTTGGTAATTACAGACCATAACTTCATCAGTTTTTTTTCCTGATGTGCAATCAACTTGCTATTTGTCATGCCCTTAGTTTTATGGCATGTTAGGCTACTACATAGTCTTAAATAATGTGTGTCTAATTAATGCTCCCTGATTTCGTCAACACACATGGGCTATTCCTTCTGGCACCTTTCATTCCTTATGAGTGCAACAATATTGTTCAGGTTTGGTACATAACAAGGTTTTTTATCTTTCCTTGACACACGAATTGTAGTGTTATCTTGTGATGTATAACTACTGGCAAGGTCCTTAAATAAAAAATGAGGCTGCAGTCCCATGACAAATGAACAACTAAGAATATGTGCCAGTCACACCTGTTTAATTTCCACAGCTGTAGAACTTTATTTGCCATAAAGATGGTTAGTTATTTTGATCATTGATACTTTCTAGCCAGGAAAGTAGGGAGGATTAAACAAGGATATTAAAAAGCTTGGGATGTGCCTGTGCGAAAGAGTAATTAGCTTGATGCATGTTTTAATCAAAACTGAATGCATTGTGGCCCTAGCCAGATACTACTTCTTCTCATGCACAGAAGAAATATGTTTCTTCAAAGATTTTAATTTCAAACTCCTTTAAGAAATGTAATTTTGTGTGCTTACCATTATCCTGATAAGTGTTGATATTAATATTCTCACTGAAATATAACTCTCAGTACCCTGGATTTAAAAATGCAAGTTTCTGACACATCTTAGAACTCTCAGAGCTATGAGTGACACTGAAGCAAGTGTACTGGCAGCATTAGCCAAAAGAACAAAAAGCTAATCTGTATGATAATCCACGTAAACACAGATTATGCTTTAAAAAAATGGTCATAGGTAATAATTTTTTTTAAATCACTAAACACGAAATCTCTGCAGATTATTGCAGGTGTATCCTAAAATCCTAGAATAATAGAGTTGTTTCAGGTGGAAGGGACATTAAAGATCTTCTAATTCAACCCCGCTGCCATGGGCAGGGACACCTTCCACTAGACCAGATTTCTCAGAGCTCCATTCAGCCTGGCCTTGAACACTTCCAGGGACAAGGCATGTCTGGACAACCTGTTCCAGAAAAGAATTTCTTCCTAATATCTGATCTAAACATACTCTCTTTCAGTTTGAAACCATTATAGTTTGTCCTATCACTACAGGCCTTGTAAAACATCCCTCTCTGGCTTTCTTGTAGGCTCCGTTCAGGTACTGGAAAGCTCCAATTAGGTCATGCCTAAACCATCTATTTTCCAGGCTAAGCAAACCCACTTCTCTCAGCCTGCGTGCAGTACTCAGTTCTAAATTGGTTAGCACCAAGGCTGCTCAACAAACTGGCACCTTAGAGGTTAGAGGTAAACAAAGTTTAAGAATGACCACTGTAGACTGCTAGAAAATGTCTCCTGACTTACAAAGATTTTAATGAAATTTTAGATTATTTTAAAAGCAAAATGCATGCTTTTCAAATTAAAAATAACATCAGAAATGTTCTTCTTGTATACGTCTTTAAACAAATTAAGATGTATATATATATATATATACATATTTTGGAAATTATTTCTTTTCCATTTTATGCCATTTCTTGTTACACTGGCTGGTACAAAATCCTGTGAATATATTAATCCATCTGTATCAAAACTAAGCTGATTGCTAGCTGAGGCTTAAGAAGATATCCCCATTGTAGCAGATATGTGCTGACAGTATTTATCTTCAGAATCCCTGCACAAGGTGTTTATCATGAGCCATGTGCTTCCAGACTAATACAATTTTTCCCATTTGAACAGAGCCACCTGTGATAAACACACCCCACATAGAAGAAAAAATCCTTTATGGGTTCTCCAAGCAGATACGCTCAGTTGCTCTTTCTGAACAACTATTCTTCTTTTCTGGAGTTTCAGCGTAGTTCTGAGAACAGAAGTTTTTCTGGGTCATGCTGACAGTTTCTGTGGAGAGTTCACTTGAGGTAAAGGAGTGTCCATGTCAGGAGAAAAGTGTTTACCAGCTCACCACTGTTTACAGACAAGTCAGCTATGAATTTAATCAGAAGTGGTGTAGCAGCGGAGGCAAGAAATTTACTGTGCATCTGTCCCAGGGTTTGGAAGACTATTTGATTCCTCTTTTGAGAACCTCAGTACATTGTTGGGATGTATTAGAGACATGTAAGAGGAAGAAAAAGGAAGAGAAATAAGATCTATGCATCACTCCTTAACTGAGTTGGAAGAGGGGGAAGTGTTGTTCTCAGTTCCCAGCTGGAAGTTAGCAAAGGTTTCCATGGAATCCCCAGATCACAGCTTTCCTTTCCCAATTAGCTCTGCCTTTTGTCAATGTTGTGTTGATGGCCTCAGAAAGTCCCCCTGTTTTACTTAATCCTACCAGCAGAGATACAAATTGCTTAGAAATAACACCATAATTATATTAGTCATGCAATTTGACACCAGCATGGGAGGTAAACTATGAAAAGGCTTTTTCCTGTCTGTACCATACAATTGTTATTTCTGTGATCAGAAGGAAGATATCTTGTTTAGCATAACAACTTGTGTTGAGAGATAAAAGTGCAACATTTTTAATTAGTTACCATGCCAGAAATTTGAAATCAGATATAATCGGTTTTGACTAAGAAATTAGCTGTACTGTGGCTTTCTTCAAGTTGTTTGCTTTAAGAGAGTAGATTGCTGATGTATTGCAAATTGTTCAGCATCCTTTTCAGTTACAATAACTTTACAAAATCAAGGTTTTTTTCCGTAGGGCAGAATCTATCAACAGAATTTTTTCACGTGCTGGGAGATATTTCTCCCAGTCAACACTTCATACAGTTGATTGATTCTGGCTTTTTCTCAGGAACATGATTCTGCAACCATGATGAATTCTTACCACTTTTTTTTTTCCTTAACATTGTATTAGAACAAGAAAAAAGTACTGAAATTTGCCTTTATGGCATTCTTTGCAAATGAAAATACTGAAGAAAGGTACTGGAGCACCAATATGCTCTATATATTTACTATATAAGCATAACAAGCTTATATTATTCATAAGACTTTTTTTCAATTTTTCCTTTTGTAAGCTAACGCAATTCACCTATAGCACCAGCAGCAAGAGTTCTGTGTAATATAATGGCTAAAAGACTGAGTTCTGACTACATTACAGCTTCTGCCATCACTATGGTTAGCTTTGGATTATCCTGAATACCCAATCAACCTGTGTTCTAATGCTACAGCAATAAATGACAGACTGAATCCTTCAAACTCTGTCATTGATTGCTGCTGTTAGTGAGGAGGACTTGAATATGCAAGAAGTAATTATAGAAGAGAAATCACTAGTCAAAGCCTTTTATATGGACAGTCTTGACAGTCCTAGTCTTTTGGCTTCTTCTTTCCTGAGTGATAGTTTTTTGGACAATATGCACAACATTAATAACAATAATTTCCTGCAAAATCATCAGAGCACTTAGTTATTCCAAATTTACATACTTTGTTGATGGTCTTATTAGTGGGATATGAAGCCAAGTGTTCACCCTCATAAATCTGCTGCATTCATAGCTAGTGAAATGTGCACAAAAGCAGGTGCTAAACATAAGAAAATTAATTCACATGTGAGCATTTTTAAAGCAAGATTGGAAAAAAAATTTAAATTCTATCATTGTTATGTACAAAGTAAAAGATGCAATTATTGCATGTATTTACACAACTATTTCTAGATCTTAGTATCTTCAGTAGAAACATGTCCAAGATTACCATAAGTAATTATTCATTTACTGTCAGAAAATTACAGGGCAATATATAATCCATGACATTTCTCTTATGACAACGTAAGTCTTCTTTGGGTTTTGCATATCAGTGGCTTTATCTTGCAAGATACTAAAAGGAGATCAGCTAGTAAATGTGCTAAATCATAGCACAAGGGGCATCCGTGCAGTCAGGAGGAACATGCCCAGAGCTCAGCCTAAACATGATCTAAGTGGGACTGACAGGACTGGGTGCAGGGTCAGAGTGTGAAAGGCAACCTTTAGAAAAAATTGACACTGGTCAAATACAGTGCATTACTGATTGCTAAACTGCAAAATCCATTCTTTAGCACTTGACTAACTAAAACTCTTCTTTTTTTTTTTTTTTTTTTTTTTTGGTATCTATGTTGCCAAGGCAATTTATCACAGCATAAGGTTATATTAGCCATTCATAGCTCCTAATACTAGAGCAGTTGGATACAGCTCAATAATAAAAATATTTATGTTTTATTCCTTTCTTTATTCTTGTGGTATTTCTCATTCTCTGTGATTGTTTACAGCTCCTTTTTTGCTTTTAAGAAGTTTCTAGATCATGTATGATAGCTCACTGTCTTTTTCTTCTTGATACACCACTTTACTGCTGAGATGGCAGAAAAAGGTAATCACTGGAGTTTAAGGGTGTAATTACTCTTACTTTCTGATTTAGCATACTAATCCAAAATTTGTTCATTTAATAAGACCGCAAATATGCAAAGCACATAAAGGGTATTTTTATGTCCATGAAGCATGACATTTTATATCATGTAAGATCTCGGTAATTTTTGTTGTATTTATTAACTTGTGCATAAAGAAGAGCGGATTAGTCTGCATTTGAAATGCCTCTTTCTCTTGATTATCTCTGTTCCGACCACCATTACAGCCTTTAGATCACTATCAAAATGCTGGGTGTTTTCCCTCTTTCTTGGCAGTTAAAGCAATAACATTCTTAATTCTACATCAGTTTTACAACCCTACACACAGACATCCTTTAGCTGATTACTGTTTCTTTAAGCAGAAGTAGTAATGCAAGAATAAATGCCTGAACTTGATAAAACCAAGGAACAGCAAAACTCTCTTAGCTAAATTTCAATTTCACAGGTACAAGCATTTTAGATATTAGAAATAAATGAAGAACTAGTTCTCTTCTTTTGAACTAATTCTGTTTCTAGTATAACAAAATGACATGCTCCACTGCCCACGCTTCCTATGCCAAATGGATTTTCTCTTCAGCTTTTACAGTATTAATATCTGTGATTTCTCAAATGCACACCTATAACTTGGTATTTTTATTGCTTTCTGAGTGCCATTTGGGAAGACTCTGTCCTTTACTTTGGTCACTATGCTAGCAATTATTATCTAAGGTTACAGATGAAGTAAAAATAAGTTCAAGAGGGAATTTAGAGACCAGTGCTGCTAAGATGAGGAAAATAACTGCTGTCATTAACAGGCTCATGATTAGAAGGGAAAGAATAAGCTAGTGGTTCCCTACTTTTCTTTTTTAATCTTCTGTGCGCTGGGCCTTCATTTTATTATCATGTTCCTAATCTTTTTCAAAATGTCTGGAAGATTCATATATGTCATAGGTTAAGAGACCTGAACTGCAATGAGCTTTTTCCCAATACTTTCACAGAAAAAAGTTAACAAACTCTTACTTTGTGTCCTAGCTAAAACAGCAGGGAGCACAAAGTGCACCTTCAAGGCATTATATCTATATGAGAAATTTAAAGAAACTGTGCAAAATGATAGACTCCTCATTGTTATTTATTAAAACCCTAATCCCAGTGACCATTTACTTTTCAAAGTGTTTATAAATTTTATTTTTTCTCCGAAATCTGTTCTTGGTTCAATCATAATAAAAAAAAAATTCAAATTGCAACAATAATCCATTTCATCTCAGTGGAGTTAGTTAGGGCTGAAAGAAGAAATAGTCTCTGCCTCTCTCTCAATTACTGTGGGAGAACGTAAATCCAAAAGCACAAAATACGTTCAATCCCTATATGGGCCATTGACTTAAGAGTTGGACTTGATGATCCTTGTGGGTCCCTTCCAATTCAGAATATTTTGTGATTCTGTGATGTGCATATAGTCAAGTCCTTGGACATGGTTATAGGAACAAAGCCGTATGACACCATTCACATATCCCAGAAAACTGAAGGGTAGTGCCATGAGGTTCAGAAATGGACAGCAGGAGCAACTCCTGCTTCTTCTTATTCCCAATGTGGATTGGAAGTTAAACTTAAAGAGCACCTTTGGTTAGTCACCTTTATTCCCTACCCAGAGTTTGATTATCCAGCTTCCACATGGCAACACAGATTTGCTGCAGATACACCCCAGGGAGAAAAGCCACCCTGCATTTTTCACAAACCTCTGTTGACCATATCTGTGCTATCATATAGCAATGAGCACCATAATCAAATTTATTTGTAATTTTCAAATTTATGTCATTTTTTTTCCAATTTCATGTGGAGCAGCATAGGAGAGAGTGAAGGAAAAGACATAGTGGGAGGGGTTTTTTTTGGGGGGTGACCATTTTTTAGTGGCAATTGTCTTTTGACAATTTGTCTTTTGGACTGATTTGTATAGAAACGTACATACTTGATAAATTAAATTAGAAATCTTTGTATTTAATTGTCTTGTGGATGAAGCCATTGGGGGAAATAGAAACTATTGCACTGCCAAAAGGATTCTCAGTTTTAACAGTTAGAACATAGTTGGAGAGAGACCTCTGGTGTTAGAGTTTAAAACAGCTTACCATTTCACCTCCCGTTTGGTTTGTAAATCAGGTGTGGCCATGTCAGTAAAAGGAAATTGCTGCTATTGTTGATTTGTGAGAAAAGTACTGGGTTTTCTAGTGAACCATGCCACTCGGTGACAATGGCAATAAGTCAATATTTCAGTTAGCATTGGAGACACCTCTATGAAATGATCCTGGTTTTTTGGACACACTAGCATTTCCCTAGTGTGTTGCTCACCACTGTGACAACGCGTGGTACAGCTGGATGCAGCAGACACCATGCCAGTGTCTGTGAGCCCAAGTGGATGGGTGGAGGTCACATGGCTCAGCTGGAGATCCACGTGGTTCAAGTGTTTGCATGCCAAAAGGGGTGTGGGGCATGAAAGGTGGAGTCCCAGGCACACCAAATAAATATGTAAGGTGTTGGCCTAATATGACATTGCTTATGACAGTCTTGGATACAGCTATTCCCAGGGCAGCCTGTCAAACATGTTTAATTTTCACAATATGGATTGCCTTAAAGAAAGCTTAGCTTTTATGTAGCTCCTTAAGAGAAAAGACCAATTTTTCAGGGGTGATTGCAAGCAATGAGTCCTGTTCTTGGGATTAAAAAAGGAAATGAAGGGTGTTGACTTTTGCAGGTATGCGTGTAAGAGAAAGAGGTACAGAACAGATGAATTTTGAAAGTAAATAAAAACTGAGCTCTTCACAAAATATAACTGGTTCTGTGGTTCTGTTTGGTTATCTGTTGTTTGATTGGTTGGTTGGTTTTTTTTTAATACTTGTGCATAAACTGATTCCTGGATTAACAACCAAAAGATTTTTTCCACAATGTAGTCTTTAGGCTATGTTACTCACGGGTTAGAAGTTCTGTGTATTCCCAATTGCCTTTTTGATAGAAATGTAGATCTTTGGCTTCCTACCTCCTTCCTACCTCTGTCCACAGTACAGGAACTTAACATTGCAACTTTCTTGTGTGGTTTCATTTTTGTATAAAATAGTAGCCAGTGAAATAATTTATTGAATAAGCAAACATAAATATACCTAGTAAACAGTAGAATAAAAAAAGTTATCATTTTTTATAAAAAACCCAAACCACTGTATATTTAACTAATATTAGACTTTAAAATTGGTACTGAGGAGTATTTTCTGAGACACATAAATGGAAATTGCAACTGACCTTTGAACAGATGCCTTTCATTGCTGGAATGTCAATGACTGAACTATAGAAGTGACTACATGAACAAAAGACCTGTCATTCATCTCTCTCCCAATATCATCCTATAACAGAAGAGAGTTTCAAACTTAACTTTTAGTAAAACCAGCAAAATCAAAGACTAATAAAATCTCCCATACTATTCTGCAGATATTGCACTCTGTAAGACTGGAAAATTTTGCCAAATACATATTTAAAATATTAATGTTTAAGAGATATTGCTGCATTAAGTATATTCATACCTTTAACATGGTAGCTTTCCCAGTGTCTTCTGGTTTTTGTACAGATTCCTTTTTTACTATTTTTTTAATTTAAAAATAATTAAATAAAATTGAATTCAGCTAAAGATGTGATAGCTAGAACATTTCCTAGACTAGATTAGGAAAACTTGGAACCTTATAGTCTACATATGGGAGAGACTGTCCATATGGAAATGTTCCAACAGTTAGCTCTCTTGATAATGCATGAAAAATACATTCAGGTATTTGTAAATGCAAGATTGCATGCACACACCATAAAACTTCATTATACTTCTCTGTGAAAATCAAGACCTTGGTTTCGTCCTTAGAGTCCTAAAGGATGTCTGTGTGCCAGGCTAGATAATTTCTGCATCCATGCTGCTATGATACGCTGTCACACATGCCAGAAAATTTTTCACAGGCAACCCACAGACTCATATGGGAACTGCCCAAGAAGCAATCAGAGGTATGGAGAAAGGCAGAAGTAAAGCAGCGTGTACCCAGTTTATGAATATTATGAGACCTGAGCAGAATATTTATATTCTTTAAGAGATGATCTTCCTTCATTTGCCCTCCTGTTCCCTGTCTACCATACAACAGGCTGTATCCCCCTCTGACAGCTGAAGTCTGTGTCAATGACAGTACCAATCCCTGCCACGCCTGCCCTCACTCATTATTCTGACATGGCAGCAATACCATTTCAGTTTTGGCTGGCATCCTAGCAGACAAAAATGTGCATCATGACATCATCCATCACGACTGTCCTTGAGGGCATGTGTCACCAGGGGTAGCATATCCTGAAAAACCCACTGAACCCAAAAGTGAGCCACTGTTATCTGCAAGTGGGTTTTGTGTTCCTTTGGGGATACTCCTTCGTACTCAACTGTATCACCCAAGTTCCCAAACTGAAACATCTATCAGAGAAACAAAACACACAGTTTTTAATTCAGAGGGTACAGCCTGATATTAATGATTCTGTGGGCATGTTTATTTTGCATTTCTTGGAAAGAGGGATTTACAGACTTTCAATATCTGATCAGGATTTGGGGAGCTGTGATTTCATAAGGATAGTAGGTTTGAGCACTGTTTTCATTTAGGAGAGGTGTCAAATCTTGAACTAACTATTTGAATGTAAGTAAAGCAAATTTGGACCTTTCTCAGTTACTTACTGCAAATTGAACAGCAGTCAGAACAGTTTCTATTACTAGACAAACTTAAATGAAAAACTGTGCTGAAAAAAACCCAACATGAATCCACTCCAAACACTGTTGCATCCCTCACACATCAGAATGTGTGAATACCTTGAAGTGAGCACTGGGTTTCTGGTGGGTAACTGATACTTATCTTGGCCAGAATGCACTTATGTGAGTGGAAGCAGCATTTAGAACTCTTCAAAGTAGGAGCGGGGTAGGAGGGAGGGGGTGGGGAGAGGAAGGGGGTGGCAGGGTGGCAGTGTGTGGTGAAAAAGCCTTCTGGAGCATAGAACCAAAATAAAGAACATAATGTGCATTAATTAAAAAGGATTAATTGTCATTATTGATTCTGAACCCTTTATGGTGGTGACTCAGTACTCTAGTGAATGGCATAAAATGAAGTAATGAATGAAGAAATGTACTACAATTTGTTGTTTCACAGTGTTATTTTGATGCCTTTGTGGATCACTACACAAAAGGAGAATGAGCAGGGGATGGTGGACAGCTGCTGCTAAGAGAGCAATTCACGTGCTCAAACACACAGCCATGTTCTATGTAACACTTCTTTCCCTAAATACAGCTGCAAACATCACACAATCAGATGAAGTTTCCCATTGTCACTTTTGCAACATCTCCATTACAGGCCGTGACATCCTGAAACCCTAGAAGGCTTTGTTGCTAGATGTACCTTTTCCTTTTACTGAAAAGGGAGCAGCTTGAGTTGACAGTGATCATATGAATGAGCAAGAGGCAAAAGTAAAAGAAGAAAATCTTCTTCCTTCTCACTGGAGTTTACTAAGACTCCACCTTCATAAGTTAAAAAGTTAACTTCATAAGTTAAAAACCAACCAAACAAACAAAAAAAAGGCTAGTGTTATGATTATTATATGATATATGACTGAATAATGAAGAGTAACAACACTGACCTAAATCTGATTTTATCTTAGACTTGAATGGAAGGTTACACTAACACTGAGAGCTTAAACTCTCATCCCAAGTTGTCTCCTTTTATACAAGAACACTATTTCTCCATTTCGCCCTAATTTCTTGGAAAATATGCAAATATGTTTTTAAGTATGGAACTATAAATGCTTACAAGATTCATAAGTATTATCAGTCATCATGGAAAAGGATTGTAAGGTTGAGGTTTCAGAGGAGCACAGGTTTGCAAAGCTGCCTGTAGGCTATTGGGTCAATGTATATCAGGCTAGTGTAAATATTTTTAAGGTTTAGTTGTATCTTTGGCTCTGCTTCCAAGCAAAAAAAAAAAAAAAAAATGTCATGGTGTTAACAGCAGTGTCTGATAAGGAGCTGAACATGAGGAAACAAAAGATTAGGAGATAGTATGGTGAAGCAATATGTTGAATCACATTCATTTTTATTCAGAGGGATCATTCAGCCCATTGTTTTTCTCCAGACGTTTTTGTTTTTTGCAAAGTAAGATTTAGGGATCTTATTTATTCTTAGAATGAATTAAAATAGCAATACTAAGGCTTTAAAAATCTGCCTGCACCTTTCATCTCTCCTTGTACTCCCTTCCTCATTTTAAATGACAGGCATGAGATTAGTGGTTTATGCAGCATGTCCAGAAGATTAATGTTTCCAGGTGAGCTTAGAGAGCTGTTTCATTTGAACAGCCACCAGAATTTCTCATTACATAGGGGAGAAAACAAACAAAAAAAACAAAACAAAACCAAATCAAAACAAACCAACTAAGCAACTAACCAAACCAAAGCAAACAAACAAAACAACAACAACAAAAGGAAAGAAAGAGAGAAAGGGTCTAGCAGTTCTAAAAGCTGCAGGTACTGACATTTAAAATATGTCCTTGGCACCAGTCTTCCTTTAGCAATAATGATAGATAAGAATTTCAGATATGACATTTCTGAGACTAAGGAGTGTTTTGTTTGCTATATTAAAGCAATTGGCTCCAGTATCCACTTCAACGGCAATAACTCCATATTCAGGAATTTAATATTCCTTAGTGTTCCTTTGCAACTTTCTGTTTTCAGAAACTATGTCATAAAGATGACTTGCAAAACATAACAAAAATTGTTCCAGTTGAAAATACATGTTTCTATGGCAAATATTTTCACACACAAGTGTACAGATACAAAAAATGAAGGAAAAGGAAAATACAGGAACCCTGGGTAGGGTTTGCAACCTGGGTGAAAATTTTAGTCTGGAAGAGTTAGAGGTTGTGTCTCTTTTAACTTCATGATGAATTTGGAGAAGAAACACTATGGCTTCTGATGTGACTCAACGCAAAAGTAAGGATTCTGGACTCCTTAGAGGACCCTGATATAAGCCAAAAAAACCTTAGAGGAAGTGAATGTTCAATTGGTGTTGATTGTCTTGTCTAGCTCTATATATTTCTTATATTTCTGCAGTAGAAATTAGTTTCCAAAGCCTTTTTACAAACATTTATGTTGTGTATTTATGTGTAGCTTTCTCAAAATAATCATATTCTGAAGAAATAATTTGGAAATCTCATGGTTCCACAAATTTCTGGGGGAAAAAATTAACTTGGTTCCTATGATTTCTGAGCCAAAATGACATAACTCAGTGGGTAATAGAAATCAATAGTTTGTATGGTAAAGCTAAGGTAGACAGAAAATATTAGTGGCAAGCATAGAAGAAAGTGAATATAAGAGGATTGTGAATGTTCAATGAGAGTTTCACTAGCACTGTGTGTTAATATGTATGGAAATTTATACTTTTTACCTTTTTTAAAATTAAACTATCTCACATGCTCCTTTTTGTAATACTTTTGATATTGAAACTTGATTTAATGAGTTTAAAAATAATTACTTCCTAATATGATTTTTAGCAACTTATTGCACTTTTTCCTGTTATTGATTCATTATATATGCAAATTTATGTAATTGATATTTAGTACACTTTAAACCACTTGTGAAAGAACCTCTGAAGCAGCATGTAAAATATATATTGCATACAAGACCAAATGTAAATCTACAAAAATAAACAGCAGAAGTCTAATAAATCTCAGGGAGAAGAGCGATGTTTTAAAAAAGGGTTTCAGACATGACTTCTATGATTTTAGTTCTAACTGATGAGTGAAATGAATAGTGTTCGGAAAAGGGTTTGAGGGGCTGAAGGGTAAGGGGGATTATAAGGCCAAAACATTGCTGGGAAACACATTTTTTCGTTAAAAAAAATACATCAGTGTGATATATCAGCAAGAAGAACAGAGTAATAGGACACTTATGTAGTCAGCAAGGTTATTTGAAATTGCACTCATTTCAGGTTCCAGCTAGTACCAATTAGGTACTAACAAAATCAGTGTGGGAGGAAAGATAAAACATCATGCTCTAGGACTTAAAGTAATCCTAAACTACTAAGCATTTTAGGAGAATCATGCTGAGATGATAAGAGAACGGAAGGAAAATAATCTTGCTTCTAACTAGTCTGAGGTTCTTGTGCCTACTTCCAAAGCATCTGGGGCAGCTGGAGGCAGAAAGCTACAGTATATGAATTATCATTCTGACAAGATATTGCATTTTCTCTATTCCAATCAACTTTTTTTATATTTTCCTTGCAGAAATGCCAAAGAGATACGAATTGCAGAGGTACAAACAACATTGCATATTGTTCGTTTTGAAGCTTGTCAGTATTTCTAATTATTAAATGTCCTGCTTTTGCAATAAGCTTCTATGATGTTGCAGTTTGGTTGTCAAATTGAATACACTGGGCAACCTCATGCACTGGCAGTGAAAGAGAGCTAGAACGTTGCAAGAACCTAAATATTCCTAATACGGAAATATTGGATTTGACGCAGCTTTCTTTTGTATATCACCTCCACAATATTATTTTCTTCTATGTGCCAAATATCAAAGGAATTATCTCCACTTCTGCTGTCATTTTATTTCCCCCGACCCTGACATGTTAATAAAAATGGTAGGCTTTAGGTTAGAAAGTATCACAGAGCATTTTTCTTTATATCACAGCTACGTTATTTTTATAATACCAAGACTATAATAGTATTGAGGAGTTATTTATAGTTTTTATATGATAACATATGAGCTAATTCTCTGGCTGTCGATCATATGATTTACAATGATTGAGTTACAAAGACAAAACTTTTCAGAGCCCTGTTATGTGATACACTGGATATAAGTGACATTTTTTTGCTGTGAGGCACCGCACGAGTTGCCCAGAGAAGCTGTGGATGTCCCAGCCCTGGAAATCAGCCCTGTTCAAGGCCAGGTTGGACAGGACTTTAAGCAATCCAATCTAGTGAAAGACATCCTTTCCCATGGCAGGGGAGTTGGACTACTTGATGTTTAAAGATCCCTTCTGACACATACTATTCTGTAATTCTATGAGTCTGTAATTTGGGGCACAAGTTTTCATGAAGTTGCTACTGAAAAAAAACTACTGTATCTCAAAAGAAATACTCGAACACTTGAGATAAGCAATGCAAAAGTGAATTTGGAGCTTGAAAAGATTCTTTGCTATAGATCCCCTAATCCAGAAAACCTGGAAAATTAAGATCATAGGCAGAAAGTGAGTATGTAGAAAGAAGAACTGAACAGCTGGAAGTAGTTAAGACTAGTTGTTTTGGGGCAGTGGGTTTATTCAAGTAAGGTGGGACCAAGGTGAAAGATCATCTGAGAAGACAAGAACAGTGAAAATTAGAGGAAAGATTTCAAGTTAAAGAATGAGGATAAAATCATACATGTTTTGGAGAGGAGTATTACTGGAAAGTTGTGGAAGCGTGTTTGGGGCTGCAGAGGTCCATTTCTGTTTCCCCTGCTAGCTTCCCGTGATGAGTGAACATCATTGTTCCAACTCAGTGAAATCCACAGCATGATTCATCTCTGATCTGTTGTCAGCCTGCATGAAAGCCTGTGGGAATATCCTCAAGGTCAGATGTACCCTTGAATGCTTTGACAGCAAAGTTCAGGGTGTCAAATGCACCTACCCCTCAGTGATGACTGTAATGCCAATATACCCCAGCCAGCCTTTCAGAGACACATACTGCCCTTACACCTAAACGGCAAGAGGGTGTCCATCGACATTTTCTGCCCCAAACCACCACCGACTCACTCTCTCCCTGTCCCTGGGGCTGCTGAGACCTTCTGTGCAAGCCAGGAAAGGCCTCAGGCTGCAACATGCAGGATGATGTGCATTTCTGTGGAAGCCATTATTCTTGTGACACCCAGAGAACCTTGGCTACATTTGCTGTTCAAGATTATGAGAAAATGCACTTGAAATGTAAGCACTTCATTGGAATGTTCAAGAAATATGGTTATCAAGTGCACACAAAATCATCTTGGTAATTTTTTTGCAAATGTTGTTATTGTGATGGTTATTTTAAGAAATTTTTTTTTTAATTTGTGTTTGAATTAATAAAGTTGACCATCTTCAGTAAAAATAGTTATAAAACCAAAAGGATTGGGACAATGGGGGTTGTGAACTCTTTCATACACTACAGATTTCAATTGTAATGAAAAACTATTGCTAGGAGCACGAAACTGACATTAGTAGGAGAGTTAGATAAAAGGCCATAGGGCAGAGAAAGTAGCCAAGTATTAGAAAAGAGAGAGAAAAATTGTAATGTGAGGATGAATTGAAAATTACTGCGGTTCAGGGCATGTTCCCTAGAATAAATCATATTGAAATCTGGAAAAAGTAGATGAAAGACTTTCATACTCTATCCACACTACACTGTTTAATGTTGCTGCTGGAGGCTAATTGCAATGCTGAGAAACTCAGACATCTAGTCAACATGAAGCTTTGTCTGAGTCTCATGGTAGAAACTATCTTTTGTTATCAGAGAAAGCAGCAGAGAATTTGTTGGCCGCTGCCTTGTAACAACTGTGCTTGATCTGAAAGACGACAGATGCTCTATTTTCTATTTGTAAACAGCATCTTTACTGTGATCAGGAGAAAGCAAAGGTGATCCTGGCACACTTCACTGTTTAGAAAAAAAAAAAAAAGCTGCAAGTCAAGGACCATTTCTGCTTTTTCCTCTTATTAACAGCCAAAAATGAGAAGGTGGAAGGCATTCTATGAGAGTCCCTGCTTGAATATTCTTTTTTTTAATTGCAAAACTTATAATTAAAACAGTATATCTTTTCCTGAAGATGGCAGAAAGTTCCTGATGTCTATTGTTTTCTAATAGCCTCATGGCAACGTTAATCTTCAGCATGGGCAGAATTTGCTACTCCATGTGTTAAACAAGTACTTGGTATGTAGAAATCCTGTTCTCTGGGTGGGAAACAGAAGCTGAAAACTTGATTAATTTAAAAGGATCTTCTTACAGGAAGACTGTACTTGCCAGCGTCTATAGTTTGTCTCTGGTGGGCTGAAGAGCACATATGACAACCAGCTTCATGGTTGCCATGGCACAAACCAGACTGGGGGTTTCCACAGTTAACATCCAAATTCCCACAGTTCTCATGGAGTTGGCCTGCAGATAAGTGGCTATGGCCACAGAGTCCCCTGAGCTGAGCAGTCGGCCAGAGGCCACAAATAAGCATTCTTCCCTTCCCCAGGCATAAGTAATGCCTCTCTG
The DNA here is from genome assembly GCA_013396755.1 of Sclerurus mexicanus. Lineage (NCBI taxonomy): Eukaryota > Metazoa > Chordata > Aves > Passeriformes > Furnariidae > Sclerurus > Sclerurus mexicanus. The sequence goes on from VWZF01004274.1 coordinate 1,457,260, forward strand.
CTGGCCATGGGCATGGACCACTGCTGCTTGCACAACCAATGGGGCAGGAAATTCTTCCCAGTGACTGTGTTGTTTCTTGGGGCAGGAGGTGCAGGGATGGCAGTAAACAGACAAAAAACAAGGCAGACCAATGCTCCATCTCAGCTGGGAAGTACATTTGCATCCGTTCTGCAGCTGACTGCTGTCTCCAGGGCCCTGAATGGTTTGTGATGGGCATATAGACAGGACAGGATTTCCCCTTTTAGCTGTCACCTGTCCTCACACCAACCCAGTTCCCTGGGGAACAGAAAAAACTTTCCTGCAAGACAGCTTCTGACACTTTTGTTACTGACTGGTGTTAAGAATGATAGCTTATATAATCCTATAACCTCGTTTCATTTTAGCAGTATTTAATGAAAGAAGAAGTGGTTGAACAAAGCAATTTCATATACTATTCAACAAGCAGCTCTTTCTGTATGAAGCATTAACAATAGCTGTCATCTTTGTACAAGAAAAAGCCTCCAATTACTTCAATGCTAAGGGAAAATCCAAATGCAGCTGAGATCCCCACAAGCAAATTATTTTTAATACCATTATGGAAAAGGAAAATGTGTGACCCAGACCTTTGTTTAATATTTTACTAGCCTTGAAAGTTAATTTGAGCTTGTGTTCAATTTTCTGGGAAATTTCATCTTTACAGCTGCTCAATTTGGGCACAGAATGGAAGAGAACTAAGATGTCCTTTCTGTTTTGTTTTGGGTTTTTTTTCACAAGCTAGAGATGAAGAAAAGAGAGTAGATGAAATTTAATCAATGAAACATATAAAGAATAAAGTCTATGATGTAAAAAATGTCATATGACTTCATTAAAATTCCTTTAGCAGGCATCAGTGAGATTTATAAGACTAGTAGATGGCAGAGTATAAAAGAAAGACAGATTAGCTTTAGCTTTGCTGGTGTTCAGTTATGCTATAAATCATATATCTACAGGCTTTCTCTAAACTGCATCTACCTCTTGGTCTTTCTCTTCTCTCCCATACACCTTGTGTAATCTGAAAGAGGGGAAAATGCATCCTGATTTCTCTCTATCCATATATTTCTCTATAAATAGTTTGTATATTCATTGTGTGAATTCTTTCTCTATATGTTAATTTAAATTACCAATTCTTCCATTAAATCTTGGTCTAAAGCATAGTTGGTTTGGAAGCAAGCAATGACACCCATTTTCATCCAAAATTTTAAGTCAGACAAGTGTAGAATTTTTCAAGGAATGTCTCAGGTTCCATAACCATCCAGAAGAATGTGTCAGAACATCAGAGCATCTGACGAAATGTGTCTTAGAAAATCAGCTTTTGTGTTACAGAGGTACTAAGAGTTTTCTTGGCTCCTGGTCTCTGTGTCCAGTCTTTCTGGCATGGAGCCCACACTCAGAGGTCACATCATTAATACCTTATTATAGGTACTTGGATCCATTCTCTGTCACTGGGTGAAATGCCAATCAGCACCAGTCCCTAAGTCATGTGCATTGTTTACCTATATCTTGAAATTGCATGGGAGCGTACTTGTAAACTGTGGTAAAAGTCATGCCAAGAAACAAGGAAGGGCTCTATTTAATTTTGTAGGTTAGATGCAGACTGAGACGCAGCTTCTGGATTTGCAGCAGAAAGCCTCAAAGTTGAACAAGTGCCAATTGAAGCTTCTTGTTTATGGTATTTGGTTTTGTGAACTAAAACGATTGGTTTTTGTTTTGTTTTGTTTTTTTCTTTTAAATAACCTTTTTTAAAAAATCTGAAGGGTGGGTGCCAAGAAACACTGAAATACTTCTAGGGTATGAGTGCTCTTTAGATATCATTGCTTACTTTTATAAAGCCTGTCAACTGTTGTCTTCAGAACCAGATTCTCGCATTGCTTTGCCAGGGAATCTGTGGGCCAAGTACCAAGGCTAGCTGATACTGCCACTCCAAAAATGGGGTGTTCACACACCAGAGTCTTCCGGGTCATTACTTGACTGCCTAGAGGAGGTAGGCAATCAATGGTAGAAAATGGTCATTGGAAAAAGATCATACTGTGTTGAGCTGCTTTTTCAGACAAACTTATGTAGCCATTGAATACAATGACTGCCCTCTATAATGGTATTTCATGCTCTTTTTAAAGTTATTTTTAGTTTTTGTTATTAACCACTAAGAAATTTTCAGTATAATTACAAATAAAAATACCACACTTAAAATTAGATATATTCTGATGATGACACACAACCTTGAATGAAATCTAGATCTTATATTTTAACTAACCTCTGTTAGTTATGATAACAGTAAAATATAGAACTGGAAATGGGTTTCTTTTAATAAAGATATTAATCTCATTTGATTCTGAAAGCACAGCGAGACCAGACTGTTGCATTACAATGTGCTGTTGTCTGCATAATCACTTTTCTATTCATAATGTTTCCTTAGAATTTTGAATTTCAGTGATGCTTTATCTTAAAGCAGATGTCTAAGTGAACGCATAATGTACAACAGAGAAAATAATGTGAAAATCCCTGGGCTGGTCCGTTCCTTCATAGAATTATACAATCATAGAATTGTTTCAGTTGGAATGGACCTTAAAGATCTGTTGTTCAAACTCCCCTGGTCTGGGCAGTGATACCTTCTGCAAAACCCCATCCTACCTGGCCTTGAAACTTCTCTGGGCAACTTGTTCTATTGTAAAGAATTTTTTCCTAATATCTAATCTAAACCTATTCTCTTTCAGCTTGAAGTAATTATGACTTGTCCTATCACTACATTCTCTTGTAGTCCATCTCCAGCATTATTGTAGGCTCCATGCAGATGTTGGAAAGTCTCTATAAGGTCTCTCAGAAGTCTTCTCTGCTTCAGCCTGAACAATCCCAACTCTCTGATCCTGTCTTCATAGGAGAGGTGCTCCAGCCCTCTGATCATTGTGTTGGCTTGCTTCAACAGATTCACATCCTTCTTGTTGCAGAACTTCTTGTTGCATCCTATGTTCAGACCACAAAACTGGACATAGTATTTCGGGGGGGTGTCACAGGACCAGAGTGGAGAGGCAGAATCACCTTCTTCGGCCTGATGGACATGGTGCTTTTCATGCAGCCCAGGATACAATTGGCTTTCTGGGCTGCAAGAACACATTGCCAGGTCATATAAAGCTTCTCATCCACCAACATCCCCACATCCTCTTTTCAATCCATTCTCTGCCCAACCTGTATTCATGCTTGGGATTGTCTGGACTCAGGTGCAGAACCTTGCACTTGGCCTGAGGTTCACACAGGTCTACCTCTCATGCCTCTTAAGGTCCCTCTGGACACCATCATTTGCCTACAGTGTATTAGCTGCACCACAAAGCTTGGCATCACCTGCAAACTTGATGAGTGTGCACTCAATCCCACCATCTGTGTTCCCAAAGATGCTAAAGAGCACCAGTCCCAACACAGATCCCTAAAGAATGTCACTTTAGCAGGTCTCCACTTAGAAAATCTACCCATTTAGTACAACTTTATGAGTGAGACCATCAGCCAATTCCTTATCCATTGAGTGCCCAATCCATCAAGTCCATGCCTTTCCAGAAGCAATGTGGATGTCTGTGTCCCTTGTCAAGTTGTCTGACACATTACTGTACAAATTCAGTATCTAATTTAACAGCAGAAGCAGTGATACGTCTCTGCATTCCATAGGGTGGGATCATTAGCACAGGTCAATCTCTGTGCTGCAGCCAAGACATTTATTTGACACACAGTTTATGATCTAGTAGATGTAAATGTCTGCTGTAAAACTAATGATGGATGAAGGAAGAGAACAAGTTATCTCACAAGATTTCCAGTTGGGATAGAAATAATCTATCTTACGAAATGTTGACAAGTTCACTTCTAATCTTAGTTAGAAAATTGAGGCTGGAGTAGATAGTGATGAAAAATAATGGGGTGAAAATCTGTTCTAACTTTGCAAAGCATTTTCTACATCCATTCTTAACTTACTACAAAGGGCTTAGGGAATTGCAGAGCTATTCAATCATTTTCATATTAACAGGAAAGCCCCAGGTGTACAGCTTTTCTATGAACTATTTCCTGTGTTAAAGAGAATTTTTGGCTATTACTATCTGTATAAAGTAGCTCACGGTTTTCTGCTGGCATGTTTAGAGATTTATTTAAGTGTGAGGGAATCTGAACTGGTTCTGAACAGCTTTGGCACTGTGTCTCTTTCAGTGTTACCTTTTTGATATTTTTGATTGAAATGAAGAGGACACAAAACAAAACAGCCCTTAACCTTCTACATGACTCACTTTTTTTTAAGTTTGACTTGCAGAGCTACAAATGTAGGTCTACAAGAATAATCATCAAGAAAGTATTGATTTCTCCTGGAAGGAGATGCAGAAGTTCTTAAAACCTGATGATGTTCATATGCCTAAGAATAGTGACCGGGGATATAATTCTGAAACAGTAGCAGATGAGAGATATGAAAAACTTGTGAATATTACGGTAGTGTGAAGATAATACCACAGCCTCAGGTATTTCCCAAGAACAGATTATAATTCTTCTTTTTTTCTTAAAATCTGCCCTAGTTGTAGTAGGAAAAGTGGTGAAAGTCAATGCAGTCAATGACCTTAAAGGTGACATATTAAAATAGAGTGAAAAGGTCTAGTTATCATAAACATCACAGGATAAAAATTTTGTTCCAATTCTGTTACTTTCAGGGGCTAATGGAAATGCAAGATGGCTATGAAAATTCCTCAGTGGCTTTCAAAATGATAGGTGTTTACTTTCTTGATTCAACAGTGTAGAATTTATATTTCTTGAAATAAGGACATCATAGATGAATTTTTAACAAAAATGGAAGACAAAAATAATATGTTTAATAAAGCACTTGCTTAAAATTAAGGGCAGAAATGCATTTCAAGGAGGTATGAAACCTGTCTCCGTCCAATTTTAGAAAGTTAGTTAAAAAATAAATATTTTATGAAAAATTATGATTTAATAGTAATATGACTCCTACAAAAAACACTGCAGTCAGATTTAATTCCAAGATGCTATATATAAAGAAAATGTTTAGAAAATATTTTATGTGAGATAGTTCTAGATGATAGCATTTAATTTCTTGTCCTTGCATAATTATAAATAGGTGTTGGGTGAGCTGAAAATATCAAATTTAGATGGAAAATAAGTAAAAGTCTTTTAAATTCTTTTAAATGTTTGAAGCATGAAATTTCCAGTGGAAAAATATTTTTAGTTAAAAAAAATCAAAGGGACATACATTTTCAATGTTTCTGACTGTTAAAAAAAGTCAGATTGATTTTTTTTTTTAATTCACTTTGTGTGAAATAAAAGTATCCAGTCAATAAGTCTTAGGCTTTTACTGCATCTTTCAAGGTCAAGAATAATTTATAAAAATATCTGAGCTTTTACCATCACTGTACTTAACAGTGTTGCTTCCTCCTTCTACACCTCAGCTTTCTACTTCCCTTTTTCCTCCACTAAACTCAATTTTAGGCTAAACATAAACTTTACCAAGACCGTGTATTTCCCTGAAAGTCTTGATCACCATTTGATTCCATATTTAATGGGATATGATGTTTTGTCATAGCAATTTTACTTATATATAACTCCAATGATTTTGTTGACTGGTACTCTTTTTTTATATTAGTGAAGCTGAGAAGAGATTTAACTGCAGCATCCCTCAAATCTGTTTCCTGATCAGAAGTTTCACTTCATCTATGTGATTTGTTGTAATGTCAACTTTGCAGCATTCAATCAGAGTGGAGGAGCTTTTTAATATGGGTTTGTGTTTACATAGGCAGCTTCCTGTGCTCAAGGTATTCCGCACAGAAGGGTCTGTGCTTCTCTCTCTCTGTGTTAACTGTTATAGCAACAGATAAAGCATTTGCAAAACAAGATTTTCTCTTCCTCCAAGGAAAGATGGATTTGGGATAGGAAATAGATACTTCCCTTATTTGCTCCTGAAGAATTACTTTCTGAGTGGACAGTGAAGTAGCAGTTTAAAGTCAGTGTGAGTTTCTCTAGACCCTAAAGGGCAACTCTTCAGAACCATTGCAGTCCTCCGCAGCAGAATTTGACTTGAGATGATTGTTTCAACATTCAAGTTGCCACTCAAATCTTCTTCTGTAATAGAAATTCACTGCTGGCTCCACCTTTGTGAGTGGAAACCTGTGTGTTTAAAAATGTCATTTCTCTCTCTTAACAATAACTGATATTTTTCCTAAAATGTTCATGCATTACAACAAGAATTTTTAGGAAAGTATTACAGCACCAATTCAGAAGAGGTAAAAACTAGACAGGTGTTTTAGGCATCTGTCCATTTTCACTGCCTGTTACTCATTTCCTGTGACTTGAAGGTGCCTTTGCAAACTCACTCTAACTTCCAGATGTTTGACTTGCTGATATCAAATGTTTACTTTCAGATATCAACATGGCAGGAGAACCAAAACCATACAGACCAAAACCTGGCAACAAGCGGCCACTTTCAGCACTTTACAGGTAAGCCATATTTCACTTTAACTTACTACACTACAATTTTTGTTTGAAAACTATGTTAACCTGAAATATATCTACCAGTGTCATTGTGAAATGTTTACCAAAATTATAATGAAATACACAATAAAATTTTAAATCTGTCATTTACTAAATCTACTGACAGAAAGATTGGTGCAGTGATCTGTGAAGTGTTTATTAATGTTCCCACTACTAGTACTACTATAAATAATTTTTTGTTTTGTTTTTTAATCGAGTGTTATTTAATTTTTTAATCCTTGTGCTTTATTGCTTGTTTACGGTCTCATTTTTTGTGAGTTTTTAATTTTCAGTGATCAGTGAAATGACTAATAATTTCAGAGCAACAAAACTGATTTCTCACTGATTTTTCTGCCAAGGATGAACACCAAGTTCTGACAAGACAGGACTTCTCCCTTGGCTGTTCAGGAGGGCAATGACAGTGTTTTTCTCTTATTCCCAGGTGCCTTTTGTCACAGGGTTTATAAAACCTGAAGAAACATCCACTCTTCCTTCCAAAACAATTAAGCTTAGGGAAGCATTACAGATTGTTAGAGCTATCATGCACTCATGTATTTCTGCTCCATAAACCTCACTTACAAACGTACTACAGAATGTATGCTTCAGATCCATGAAGGGAATTAGGACTGATTTCTCCTGTAGCTGAAGTGCAGATAGACTGGCTCTGAGACCAACAGCCCAGCAGAGAAATCAGACACAACTGAGCAGGATATTTTCCATGCCTGATCTGGTCTGAAAATTTCCAGTGGAAATTCAAGGGTGGGATCTCAGAATGAGAAAGCTAGAAACATTTTAGATCTGAGCTTTCATGCTACATAGAAGTAATTTGAAGTTTTATCATATAGTTGCACTTAACTGAAGTGATAGAAATACTATTTTTGGAGAATTCCCTCTATTGTCATTACTCTCAACTGCAAGCTGCTAAACTCTGTGTTACTGGTAGCCATGATCTACTGTGTTCCTGTGCCACTATTTCAAAAGATTTTGGAAGATATTCTGTGATTATCTCTGAGCTTCTGAACAGTTTTTCATAAATGTTCTATAGACAAGACAGGGATAAAAGAGAAACCTGTGGAAAGTTCTGAGGGAACTCTAAAGAGTAAAAAAGGTATTTTTTTTAAAGGTAAAAAAGGTATTGTGTCTTTTCATGGATGTAGTGCAAAATATTTCTCCATATATAAGAGGCTCTTTTTGAGCAAAGAGAATCCTTCCACTTCCCTTTCATCTTCATTCTCACTCTCTACTCTGACCTTGTAAGACTCCACCTGGAATCCTGTGTCCTGCTCTGGAGTACTAAGAATAAGAAAGTGACAGACCTGTTGGAGCAGGTCCAGAGGAGGATTACAAAGATGATTCCAGGGTTGTAACATCTGCCTATGAAGACAGGCTGAGAGAGCTGGGGTTGTTCAGACTGGAGAAGGGAAGACTCCAGGCAGACCTCATCATGCCTTCCTTAGAGGAGGCTTTTAAAATAGAGGGAGAACAACTTTTTACATGGGCACATGGGACAAGGGGCAACAGTTTTCCATTAAAAGAGGAGAGATTTAGTTTAGATGTTAAGAAGAAATTTTATACTCAGAAAGTAGTGAGGTTTCACAGAGTAGTTGTGGATGTCCCATCCCTGAAAATGTTCAAGGCCTGAGCAGTCTGATCTAGTAGATGGCATCCTTGCCCATGGTGGAGTGTTTGCAACTAGATGATCTTTAGGGTACCTTCCAACCCAAACCACTCTATTGTTCTATGGTATGGTCCCTTCCTACTCGAGCTGCTCTATGATTCTGGGGTTCTGTGATAATGAAGAACTTTTATTATTTCAGTATATGTTAGCAGAATAATATGTGACGAAATCAATGGTTTATAAAGTTCTTGACAACACTGAGAACATTTACTTATTTCAAAGCACTGTACTGTGTCTGACTGTGATGGAGTTATTTTTTTTTCATAGGATCCTATATGGTAATGTGTTTTGGATTTGTTCCTAAAACACATCAATCTGGCTGTTACTGAACAGTGTTTCCACACCTTCATAGTTTTCTCTTTTTCCTATCCTACCTTTGTTAATAAGCCTGAGGTGGACAAGAAGTCGTGAAGGAATACATTTGAGACAGCTGACACAAACTGGCCAAACAGATATTCTCTCATATAACATCATGCTCTGAAATGAAAATTGCAAAGACTTTTTTCTTCCAAAGCAGCTGTTGCTTAGAGACTGCCTGAACTGCTTATAGAAGGTGAAAAGTAATTGTCTTTGAATCACTTGGGTTTTCTTTCTCTCCTTCCTTCTCTCCTTTGTTACACTGCAATTATTTCAACCTATGACGCTTTTTCACTTTTGCTCTCTCCTTCATCCTGATGGCGGTCAATGGTAGGGGAGTGAAACAGTGACTACATGGGTGCTTAGCTGCTGGCCAGGGTCCACCCACAACACTGAAAATGTTGAGAGGGAAGTGGTTACATTAGATTTGATTTACACTAAGAGAAATATTGGTTAAAAAGTTAGTTGTCACAAAATAGTCACTGTTAAAAGGAAGGACAGTAAGCAGAAGAAATAAGATAATGGATTTCAGAAAGGATAGACTTCAATGAGCTCAGAGACCTGTTAAGTAAGATATCTTGGAAAGAAACTTGAGAGACAATAGGAATGCAGAAAATCTTGTATTGACTGTGTTTAAGGTAGAATAGAAAATTCTCCTGAAGCAGAAGTTGAACAAAGGAATAATATGACAGCATCAACTTTCTTTAACATCCTGAAAAGTGAAAAGGAATTGTACAAAATGTGGAATCAAAATGCCATAACTGGAATGAAGTAGAAAAGAAGAGCAGAGTCATCTAAAAAGATGTCAGAAAAGCTAAACCACATAACAGTATAAAAGGTAACATAAAGATTGTCATTAGATTAACTTCCTCTGATTTTTGATACTGCTGTTAGTTAGCAGGAAAGGAGAGTATATAGCAGATGATACAGAAAAGGCTTTTTTTACTTCAGCAAGAGGGGCTAATTGACCAGCTATTTAAAAAAAAAATCAATTTTAACCAGAGGGTATGCAATAAAAGAACTGACTAATCAGTGTTTGACTAAGTGAATTTAATGGAAATGGCACAATGAGATTCACTGAGGTGCATTCAAAGGACTATCTGAATCTGTGTGTGGCTATTAGAAATTGTTTTCAGAAACTTACAGAGGTCATGTAAGGTAAAGATACAGTGGGTATGGACAGGTGTTATATCTATTTTTAAGAAGAGGATGATCCAGAAAACTATCAGGTCAGCCCAGCCTTGACTCCAAGAAATGTACTAGAACATACTATTAGTAATCAATTTATCAACACCTAGAGGATAATAAATTGGCAAAAAATCAGGAGCAAATTAAGTTGAAGCAATATAATTTCCTTCTTCAACAAGGTAGCAGATTTAGCATATAAGGAGGAAAGAGTAGATGTGCTATATGGTCAATTAAACAAGTTTTGACATTTACCATGTGAGCAACTTTCATAAGCATATTCAGGAAATTTGCCTAGAAAAACTGTCTTAAGGTAGACATCCATGGAAAAACAGAGACTGTGTACAGCAAAATATTAAGGATAATGACTGGTATTTGTTCAGTCTCCTTTGTTACAAATATTTAAATAATACTTGAGGCACATTTAAGAACAGTTCTAAGGTAAGCAAGCAGGAGTACTCCACAGACTTGCACAATTTTTTTTCTTTATTTTGAAGTGCCTGAGGCTTCAAAAGTGTTCAAAGAACTCTGCATCTCTGAAAAGAAGTCTGTATCACATTTACAACTGGATAAACGCATAAATCATTACTACAGAGCAACTGATGTCTATGATGTGTTATATCCACATAATTTGCTTGTGTGTCCAAGTCATTAGATCCATTTTTGCCTGTAATGGCATAAGGATACTTGGTGTTATCTTAGTTCAGGATTTATGGGTTTTTTTTAACCTTTACAGTTTTATGATCTGTGTAATTTTTGGATTAGACCTTACAAACATTTTTATAAGAGAAAGATTTAGGCTTTGCTCCAGAAGGCTGCTAAACACATTATTAATTTTAAGCATACTCACTGAATAACTAAAGATGCGGTGAGGGTGATTCTCAGGAATCAGCTAAAATCTCACATACCTGTGAGCTTCAAGCAGCATCCCTCTTAATTTGCACTGTTGTTCAGTATGGGAGGGGGGGACCCGATCCCAGAAGGTTCAGAATTGCTCTGAATTTCCTGTTTTAGCACTTCTACAGAAAATGAAATGTCTGAAAAATCTGTGTCCTAAAATTATTTTGCATCTTGTTATATTGGTCTAGCCTCCAGCAGAAGGTAATTTTATTGGCTAATCTTCATATCTTTGAAACACAAGGTGAAGACTAAAGGTGCTGACACAAATGTGTTAAAACACTCTTTGAGAGCAATGTTGTGGGAAAATAAAAGATCACACTTTTTTTAATTTAGTGGTGTTTTGATCAGTATTTCACTAAAGCAACTCTGTGTCAGCATGTGAAAGCCTATTTGCTGGGGTTTTTTTCCTCTGTGTTTATTCTCCACCATACCAAGGTAGAATGAACAGCAAATACTCTGATAGACTGGCATTCTGTTTCTTTACACCATAAAAGAATGTTTTAACTATTTATTGTTCATTTCAGTCCACCACCATGTTATATGAGGTGTTAGATAAATGCCTGAAAGCATTTGCTCTGTTTTGGAGGCCTTTGTTGTTAAAACAGGATGATGTCTTGTAGTTCCTAACTCTGAAAGTTGCTAATGGCTCCATTCCCAGTTGCTCCAAGGGTGGGCCTAAGCCCCAGGACAGGTGGAGCAGAGCCATGGTGCACACACTGCCTGTGGCTTGCCTTAGAACATGTGACATGTCCTTTCTCTATGGTTGTCCTTATGGGGGGTTGGCTAAAAGTCTGCTCTGGCACCCTTCCGGCAGTAACAAGGCTGAAAAGATTTGAGAAGGATGATGGGGGCACCTATTTCTGAGCCTTTCAAAGCAACAACACTGTGCTACAGGCTAGGAAAATGGTGTGATTTTTAGTGGCGTGAAAATGAGCACAACTACTGCAGATCCTGCTGCATGAAGTGGTAGTGGGGACCTGCTGGAGACTACACAGGGCATGGGGAGCCAAAACTAGTACTGGTACTGGTATGGTACAACTGGGAGCAAACTGTCTCAGATCACTTCTGAGTCTGCTTTCTGAGAAAACTAGTTAGTTTCCCAAAGGCCAGGAATGAACTGATATTTTTATAACTTCAGAAAGCAAGGGATTAGGATTGGGAAGAAAACTGAAAAGGTGAGTTACTGGTCACTGCCTAGCCTGGGATCCATCCTGCTGAGGCATATTCTGGAGTGAGACAATTAGCAGGATGGATTTGGTGAATAGGTTAACAAAGACAGGAAAAACTGAGTGAAATCACCTCTCACCAGGCTGCCTTGGCTGGCCAGAAAATAGCTGGCGGTGGTTGAGTTCCTCCAGCACTGACCAGCTATAGCATATGGTGACCCTACAAAGACCTCCTGTGAGGACAAGTTTTTTCCAAGCAGTTCTCTGAATTTTCAGGTGTACGGTTCAGCACTCCCTGAGTGGTATTAGGTAGCACAGTCATTTCCCATTACCAATCACTCTTCTATATAATGCAATTGAAATGTATATTCAGCATGCTTGATTTAACATGCTATTAATTAGCTGTATTAAACAGCTTTTACTTTACAATTTCATAAGTCTCATGGCCTCCAGAGGAAATTATTTTATTTAAATGTCTAATATTAGTATACTGGAAAGAGATACTCTTTTATGTACATGGTATGATTACTTTTTATATCAATGTTTTATATTTCTTTGACACAAATATTTTATCAGTTTCCTCAGTGCATTTTACTTTTATAATCTCCATTACAAATCTGATTGAAATATGTTGCACACCTTGCATTTCCTTTGTGTTTGTAGTTTTGTTTTATAGCAGAGGCTGAAAGAATTGTTTACAGTCTTTCTCTACTTGCTCTCTGCTTCTTGCATTTATTGTAAGATATTGTTTATAGAGTTTGGTATGGTTTGGTTTGCCTCTCAGTCCACAGAGCCATCCTTTATTTTGAGGTAATTTTTGGGGCACTGTTGGGCACCCTTGCTTTCAAGAGAAAGTATGAAAACGACAGGGATGGGGAACTTGATAGTGTCTTCTGTTATAGGGGTCTTGAGATCACTCCTCTCATTTGAAAGCATTAACAAAATCTCAACAAGTTCTGTGCCAAACAAGCATTACTATTCTATTTGAATACTCCAGTATTTCACGTAATTGCTGCAATAGTGTACTATTGACAGTGTATTATCAATATGCTTAAATCTACTGGCACATAACAAAAGTAACTGCAAGTATAAGGATCTTTCTTGATTGAATATTGTCCTAGATTTCCAACAACTTTTTCCTTTATTCGTTTTTTTTAATGAATTTGTGTGTCCATTACGATCACTAACCTACAAGAGCCAGTCCAGAAAACAGAAAATAAACCTGATCAACTATTTTCTGATACTTTTACTTTTAAAATTGTGATTAGGACTACTACTTTATTCTACATACTGAATGAAAAATCATTTATGCTTATGGAGCGTATTTCAATGACTGTGTCATATTAAGATTATATAGTGTGATATTTTGTTTGAATCAAGGTGCTTCCTTTTTTTACAGAAATGTATCTTCCTGATGGTTTTGACTACCTTTATTCATGAAAAAAGCTATTTTATTTCAGAGCAATGGAGTGAATCTAAGATGAATGTTGCTCTGCACCTCTTCTCCTGACAAAAGATTTAGTTTCCATAAAAAAACCCCACATTTCTAGGCATCTTACATCCCGTAGGATATTATTTACATTCATTTCATCAAGAGCGTTCCCAATGATCACATTTGAAACAGTCAGTAGTGTACAGAATAATGATAATTTAGTCTGAAACTCTCACATGAACTTCACAACAAACAGTGCAAATTTTGCTTGTGTTGAGAACTTAAGCAGCATTCTCAGTTACATAAAAAATCTTAAAAGGCAAAAATACAAAGCTACAGCAGATCCAGTGATCCATTTTGCTCTGAATCACTTTGTTTGTGTTAGTTTGTTTATTTATTTTGTTTCAAGGAAAAAGCCTCATGTCAAATAAATAATATCTCAGGAATAAGAAAAAATATCTGGTGATGGAAGGCAGCACAAGCAAGTCTGCATTTCTAAATTATTTTGGTGTAATTGCAATCAATTTGATCTCATAGATGTTGAGAAAAATCCATGTGCTCAGAGTGGCTGGGAGAACCACAAAAAGATGTAAGTTTTCCCTCTCACATGATCCTAAGCATGAATGTACAGCACCTTTTTTTTTTAAATCTTCTGCTTCACTATTTTAAAAGTACTGCTATCTTCCTTTTAGAAGGAATACCTAGTAACTAGGGCAGGTTTTCCTCCTCAGATTATCACTATATGCTAAATCTTACATTTTTCTCATGTTTGTTCTTATTCACCTTCACCAGAATTTTTAAACTATGATCTTGACTTGGATCCATTTAGAAGTACATCCTACATAGACTTAAAGCTAGCACATTTCTTTGTTACAATCTCACCTCAAATTATTCCTTAGACTTACTCAGTCTTTTCTGAGTTGTTGATTTCTTTTTTTTTTTCCTAACAAGAAGCCAATGACACCAGCTTACACACATTTCCACAGGGACTGCATCCCTTTCCTTAGCTCAGTACTTTTCCTTTTGCAGAAGGGTATATATGGTATCATATGACCCATGTTTTCTTCCACAAAAACCAAGATACCATAATCACACTCATACTCAGAGATTAGCAAATTTGGAGAATAGTCTGCTCTTTCATTATTGCTTCTATTTTTTTTTCCCAGTGTTTACTTTTCTTTCTTACTTTTTTCATCTGCTATGAAACCTGAAGCAATATACCATAGCTAAAGTAGCTAACTGTAAACCTATCTTATTTTTTTCATGGTTTTTAATCACTGTTTATACCACAGTGGAACAGAAAACACATCCATAGCCTTCTGATTGCATTGAAATTATTATGATTCCTTTCTTATGCAGGAATTTATGCTGCTAATACAAATGAAAAAAAAAAGGGCTTATAAATCAAAAAATAAATTCCTAACAGATCCAGAGCATTGATGGGTTTGCCTGCAGGCAAACAGAAATAGTACTTTTAGTCGTGCATTCACTTTAAATCTTGACAGCCTAAGCTCTGTTCCTATCACTTGTTAAATGTGAAATTTCTAGCCTTTATTACTGCATAGCTTGTTGCATTTGATTTAAGGAACAGAATTTGGACTCAGCATGTTGTTTTCTGTATGAAGATGATGTCTTCTGTAGATATTCTGCTGTATTTGTTTGGTGAAAAAGAAAAGGTTGTTCAACATATTAGAAAACATCAGAAAGAGACACACTGCCTTTGAGTTTTAGTGAAGCAGGCATCGTGGAAATAGTATCCAGATTTGCAGGCACTGCTGTTTGGAAACTGTTTTATTAAGTCTTAAAAATAAGAACATAGGGTTCATGATATAGAACAGAGAAGGGCCTGTCCTGACATTGCAAATGAACACTGGAATTCTTCATTTTCAGAAATTTAGTAAACCCTTAATGGTTGCAGTAATCAGAGATGCAGGAGAAGGCTGTGCTTCAGAGAACCACTTAGTGGATTTGCAATTAGGCATTGCTTCTCACATAATGTAACACCTCTAATTATATAGAAGGCTGTAATTCCGTCTAGGAGCTTCTGCTGTACTGCAAGGGCACCATTTAGGTGGCTTAGAAAGAGCAATAGAAATATAATGCTGGGTTATAGATTT
Organism: Sclerurus mexicanus; assembly: GCA_013396755.1. Lineage (NCBI taxonomy): Eukaryota > Metazoa > Chordata > Aves > Passeriformes > Furnariidae > Sclerurus > Sclerurus mexicanus. Next base: position 1,472,611 of record VWZF01004274.1, read on the forward strand.
AGTAGTCTGTGAATAAATAACTAAGGCTGGATAAATGAAAAGCTATAACTTGTCATATATTTGAAAGTCTTATGAATAATATCAGAAGAATAAATTTAAAGTATACTTAATTTGAAAGCAAATGGATTAAGTAAGTTTACAAACAGCATAGAAGGCTGTATGCAACACAGAGTCACAATAGCAAGATATTAATATGCAGTGAATTATTAACAATTAGATTACTCTGAAAGTTTATTTCTTGGTGAATCCTGTTAATCTTGGAGCATACTATCTGAAAATATATTATCCAGCCCACCAGGACTGATACTTAGATAGTGCTGTTGATGCATAATGTCAAAAGGAATTTTTTGATTTAAAGAAATAGGTTACACATTGCATGCGTTTTTAGTAGGTTATGTTGTTGGTATTCCAAAAACTTCTGGCAAAAAGCATTGGATTTTTACTGAAAAGTAGCAAATGTATCCATAAGCATACATGATTTATTATTAGAAATTTCTAATATTTATTGGCGTAAAAATGTATGTTCCTTTTTTTGGTCTTGCATGAGTGAGATTATTCTAGGAAACAGCATAACAAACATGAATCTTACATTGTCAGAGAAGTGCCCCTCCTGTAACTGCTTTCAAGTGAAGTGTCATTGAGGGAAAGAGGATATTAAGCTTCTACCCTTGGGATCCTCAAAGGCAATGCCTACATTAACCTTCATCTATCTGGGACTGCAAATAGCCACGCAGTAAAGTAGTATTGATTGTGTGCATTAGATCAGTCAACACTGTTTTGTTCAGCCCACCCTGATGAACTCATTCTAGATGTTTTTAGATCAGTGCATATTGACCTGAATGTTCTTACTCTGATTTAGAGCAGAAGAGGGTCAGGTGATATCAGCTTCATGCAAAGAATGATTAAAGCTGTGAGGAAGAGAACTCTTAGGCACACTAAGTGTAGCACTGTATTTTTTTCAATTTTTTTTTTCTTTTGTTAGGAGCATAGGTTTTTGCAAAATTCAGCAACTATTAGCAAATCACAGGAAAAAGTAGAACAAAACTAATAGGAGTTACTTTCATTCTCCATGATTTGTTTCCTTTGCTTGCTTGAACAAAAATATCAAATTGAGCATGTTTACAGTTTGGGAAAGGCAGCAGAGTTAAGAGTGTTCTTACCTGAAGGAAAATGAATTCTTATTCTTGATTCTTGCAAGAATCTCACTTTGAATCTGATCATGAATTTCTTCATGACAGGAAACATAACATAGATGTGCTGTATAGATTATATACAGTTGAGCTTATCTCTTTGGCAACAGGAGATTTCTCTTGGGTGGTGTGGGAAGAAACTGCGATCCATAACTATGTAAGGTGTTCATATGTAGAATCTGAATCAACTTCTCTCCAAGCCACAACTTAGTTTTCTTCAGACATACTACCAGGATTTATGTCAGCTGTGAGAATCCATGCCACGGTTTATGTTATCTTGGCAATTTTTGGATTTATAAAGGAAAATACGGTAAAGTCAGGTAGGAAGTAAAATCAACTACTGAAGCTCTATTAGATGAATATATTAGTACTTTTTAGTTCTATTTCTCTGAAATAATATATTATTATGCAGCCTTTAAATGACTTAGAGCTTTTATGTTTTCCTCTCTTCTTGCTTCCTAAAATTCAGGCCACATATTAATGAGTATTACTGGAAACTACTTCCTTTACCTTTCTTCTCCATGCTACCCTTTCCTACCACAGTCCCAAAACCGCTTCATCCCAAGAGTTGTAACAGTAGTGCATTCAGTGTCCAATATGACAAAGTACATTTGTACTGGTATATCAAAACTAGCTTTTACATTTGCTGATTTATGGCTCATCCTAGACTCTTGCTGTTCTGAAAATTAGTATAGGGAAGAGGCAGTCTCTAAAGCACTTCCTTGCTGTAGTGAAAGGTGCCTTTTATTCAGCTGTTCAACTGTCAAACTTCAGAGATAATTCTGAATAGATTATTGGTCACATTATGCTAACTGATGGTTAAAGGATTATCTACCCTAAGAACACATGGTGTAATAAATCCTAGAGGCCCTTGAAACTCGTGCTTATGTCAAGATGTTCATGTTCACAAATTATGTAAGATATAGATTTTGCTAGGCAACTAGCTAATTTTTTGTCATATGCTATGTCCACCTGTAAAAAAATTATATTATAGACTAAGGCCGAAGAAATTAAAAGGGACAAACCTTGCTTTATCTTGGGCTGACTTTGAAAACTCCCATAATACTGCATCAGGTTTTCAGTGCACAGTGTCAGCAGGCTGGGTTAGGCAGCTTGACATCGGGTATTGCCAACAGCATCCTGTGCTAAGTGTTTTCTCAAAACCTTGTCCTGCACAGAGTGCTGTGGCACTAGCAAATCATGGGTTTAGGAGCCAAGTGGAACTGGGTAAATAAAATGAACTGCACCAACAGTTGGTGATTTTTGCAGGGTTTTTAAATAAATTAAATTACATTACTTGACTCTTTTTTACATATGTTTTTATTGTCCAAACATATAAAATGCTAAAAAATCATGTTATATATATATATATGTATGTATACATGCTGAGCCAAATATTCTGTTCCTTTCACTTCAAAACACTGAAGACTAAAGACAGCTCCATCTTTCAGCATGTTAAATACAGATTAAGTGCACGAGTGCAAACCAAACCCAAGGGTAAGCAGAAGCACTCCTAGACTGAAAATGCTCATGCTGTCTTATGGGGACTAACCATAATTTCAGTTTTCTCCATCATCAGAAATTAGGTTGTGTAAGATCCACATCACCTACAGATATCTTGGAAAGTTAATTTCTTCAGGGTGCAAATTTTTCCTTATGGATATGGGGAAAACCTGATGCTTCAAGATGTGTTATAAGTTATTCTCAATGTTAAATAATTACCCTTGTCAGAAATCATAAAATATTAGGGGGAAAATGTGCAATTTTTGTCAGTCATAATGCTTAATATGTTGTGACACTTTCATAAGGAACTAAATATTTATTATACATCTATTAAGGATTATGTATCGATCTGCATATAGAGGGTCTGATAACCAAAGGGATAATCTTATTTAAGCACACTGTTTAAACCATAGAGTGCTTACTGGTGTAGTAGCTTCCTTATTGAATAAATTCTTCAGCAATCAGTAAAATTTAGTTTTAGTAAATGTAAATATGCCAGTTGTGGACTTCGATTGACTATAATCTGAGAGTAGAAAAGATGAAGCATGTGCTGATTGAATGACCCTTCTCGATCAGCTCTGACAGAAGATGTTTTCATATATACCCCAAAACTGGCAACCTCTTGTTACTCAGCTCTTCCTCTTTTTTTTTTTTTGCAATACCCAGCCAGTTATTCTTCATTCCATGGATGTATAATAGTTCTCAAATTCTCACTCTACTTTTCTTTTTTAAATTTCATTACACTGATTTAAGACTAATTCTCCAATTTATCAAACAAATTTTAGATTTTAACTCTCTTCACTGGATTGATCAAAACCCATTTGCCCACAATTTTACACACAGTATCTTTTTTTGTTGGTTTTCAAATCATTTATGTAAACTGAAAGTAGATAAGGTATAGTGCTAAATGTATCTATTATAAAATGTACTCCTGTTTCTGGCAAAATTCTTTGTGCCTGGCCATTTTGGAGTTAGAGTGTATTTTCCCAGTTTGATTATGAGACTCTCATATCGGGCATTATCAAAACCTTTAAAAATCAGACTAAGTCTTGCCTATTATCTGTCTCATCTTTTCTCTGCTAAGTCAGTTATCATGTGAGGAAGTAATCTTAAACTGAGAAATTATATTTTGAGCTTGCGGTACATTAGTTTTCATCCATGGTTTGACTGATGCATATTATTTTGTGCTGGAATTTTTATGTTTCAATAAATAACAGTAGCACTTAGCTCTATGGAATAGAACTTCCCAGAGCACTGCAAAAAATTATACACAGGATTTGATATTACACAATAGTCATGAAAACAATAGTTTGTGGTTGTTTTTCTAATCAGAGTCATCAATTGCAATGGAAACCATTAGCTGGGAGTCAGGCTTATTAAATTTATTAGGAACAGTTGTAAAAGTTGACATAAAGCTGTAAATTATTCTTCCATTCCCTCTGCTTCTGAGACACTTCTGACAGATTAAACCTATACAATTGGTCTACTGTTTATCTGTTCCACAATATGACAGTGCTTTTCAATAAAACTTGCCAACATTTATAAAGATATTTATGGAAACTTCAGCAGACAAAATGAACTTCCTCCCTAGTTCTGTCTGAAAATGGTTACTGACAAAGTTCAGAAAAATTATCTTGGATTGAAATTATTTAAGTCACAGAAACCAAGAAGGAAGGACTACTTAGTGAACAACACCAATTGTTATTTCAGAATCAATACATAGTGGAAGTTCCATTAAATAATATTTTTTCTGTAAATGAAGACATGTTTTTATTAGGCTTGTTTGCATTGTATAAAATATTGGGAGTTAGCAAAAGATATAATGCACATGCTTTAAAAAGAAAGAAATTAGATGACAATATATGAGTAATACTGCTTAAAAGTTTCTGAAGGAAGATGTTTTCTAATCACTTCAAATCATGAACTCAACATGTATAGAAAAATGCAACCCTGTTTGATTACTGTGAATGGCAAACTGGCTCAGTTTCTTTCAAAAGGACCCTTAAGTTGTTCTCGTAATTTTAAAATTTAATTCATTGGAAAAGAGAGTGAGCCATAAATCTGAATATTCTTTGACTACACATATTTCCTGGTAAATCTTTGGTTCCTGCTAAATCTTTGTTTCTGAAAGCTGTATAACACAAAATGACAGACATACTTGACAGGTAAATAAGTCAGCCACATCAGTCAGTCAAAATACACATTTACATCATACCGAAGTTGAACATGCTTTTTAGTTGGCCTGACTTTCCTATGTGGCTTGAATGAAAATGCTTCCAATCCCCTTGAAAACTGCAGTCACCATTCATGCATTTTATAGTCAAACAGAAAATGTGTGATATCAGCAACACATTTGGGTTATCCTTTTTGGAAATTCTGATAGGAAAATTGTAACCCAAAATGATGACTCATCTAAAAAGAATATTGGTTCCTGACCATCACTTTCCCTGATTCAGGGCAGAGAGTTTTGTTATGTCTTCAGAATGAGAATGCCTTAAATTCCACATTTTTTTCTTACTAAGTTCTTAGAGATGAAATTATGTGACTAGCACAAAGTGATCATAAAAGTCATGAATGGCCATGAATCAATATGAATGTATTGATTCATAATAAATTACCTTGGAGAATGCTTGGCTAAAATCCATTTGCTTGTGTACAGCATTGATATTCTTAGAAATGTTATCCACTTTGTCCTGTAAATAGTTTTGGGAAGGAGAGAAGATTCTTTAACAAGAAATTTTATGGATTTATGCATCTTGGGTCAGGCCTCAGATATGAAAAAACATCTTCTCTGTAATCTTAATAGGACAATTATGCAAAGAAAGAGTTTACTTTGACATCTTCCTGTCCTTAAACGATTTGTTTACAACTCAAATTGGAATTCACATGCCCTTAGTCTAGTCACGTTTCCTTGTACATTTGTCTGCCCATCTGGAAAAATTTGTCCATCTGGATGTTCAATCCATGCCAAAGATGGGATTTAGATTATTTGCATTAATAAGCAAACTTAGAAGCAAAGAAAATAATAAAATGCACAATTGGGTTAATCAGATCATGCAAAATATCTCTCCAAGACAGATTTCAAGGGGTATAATACTAAATGGGAAATTTCTAGGGTCCTTATTTTAAACACAGAGTGTGACAGTACTGTAGCATATCAATGGGTAGAAATTGATTGTCTATGCCTGTTCAGTTTACAATGACTGATTTTATTTGAGCAATTTACATGGTGTAAACATTCTTTTTCCTCCTGCAAAACTTATAGAGACATAAGAAATTCAGGACTTTCAGAAGTATCTCAGAATCAAAGGAAAATACAACCTCAATCTGCCATGTGCCTGTCATGCTACTGCTTAGCCTGCCTCCCTGCTATCCAAACTGATATATTGCCTTGACATACTGACAAACTGAAATTTTCTGATGGGAGAACCATCTCAGGAAACAAAGAAAAAATTTCAATCTCTCCTACTTCACTACGATTCCTGCATAATTAAAACATGATTCAATTTCTTTACTGTCCAAACTGGTATTTCTTGCACACTCAATATATTTTTGCAAAAAAAAACCTGAACAAAACTACAGTTTCTGTTTTAAGATTATTCCTAGAAGTGTATGACAGCCCTTCTCAAAACTTATCAGGATTACTCTTTTTGAAATATCATATTTAATTATGCAAGAATTCCTCAAAAATTTGGAGAATTCAGTGTACATTGGGTTGATACTCTCAGGCATGAGAGTGTGACTATTGGAGAAGGTCCTGTGTAGGGCTAAGGCTTGGACTCAAAGATCCTTGTGAGTGCCTTCCAACTGAGCATACTCTGTGATTCTGAAAAAAGCCTGTAATACATATTGCTAAATGTCACCAGTATAGATGATATAGGATGTTAATTCATAAGGTGTTGCAGTTTTAAAACCTTTATATTAATTTGCTATATACTGCATTACCAAATAAAGGGCCAACAGACAATTGTATTTCTTTACTATGAGGAACACTTGAACTAATTAAAAGTAATGCAGCAAATTATCTAAAACCATTTAGTCTAATAGACTAGAGAGAGGTCAAACCTAGGGCAACACTATTTAAATCAAATGGAATTCTATCTTGAGAATGGATTTCAAATAGATTTTTAATTGCAGTATTTTGTCCACCGAACATTCTAACATAGACTTTTTGTTCGCTAGTAAAATCCACCAGAACGTCCTCCATCAGGATAGTGCCAGATCTCCCCTCGTTACAAAATTTTTGTATTATGAAGTATATAAATATGTTCTGAGGCTTTCATTCTTTGCTCATCTTGCTTATAGTTAATATCTCCAGCCAAACACTGAGTGCTCCCCACCTCTGGTGAATTTCATTAAGCAGAAAAACAGGAAACAAAACACTTGTGCACAGAGCCTGCTGGAGAAGGATGAAACCCCCCCATGAAGGGCCCTGTCACTTTATTGCTCATTGGTAGCACTGCCTAAAGCCAGAGAATGCCAAACTCAGCATTTTCTTGGGACTGCCCTGGATAAGCATCCCCGACCACAAGGATATGCAGCTTTGGGCTTCCACTGTGCTTCCAGGTATATGCAAAGCCACAAGTGTTTCCCTGTTCTATTCTTCTAGTTCCATGTGGATCTCAGTCTCAGAATGAAATAAAAAGGTGAGCTATAGTCATTAGGACAACAGAAAAGTTACTGCTTTCGATACATTTCGGGCTTTAGATGATGTCAATAACTAAACTGGTCTATTGGTTTGTGAGTTTTTTGGACAAAATCTTTGCTGAATAATAACTGCAAATGTACTTGGGTTTTCTACAGACATTCAAGAAAGTTTTCTTCTTAAAACATTTATTATTTACAATACCTTTGTTTACAAATAGTCATACAGTTCTATTTCAGATGTTGTGGGTCTGAATTGGTTTCAGATTCATAAATGAAGCGGTCAGTTCCAGATATATATTTGTTTTTGTTATCTTTGCTTTCTTAGAAACACTTTTCCTAAAGGCTATAAAGAAACATTAATGACCTGAGGGGTGTTATTTGCTGCTCCTCCTAACAGAGTACTCTCAGTGGAAATCATCACAGCTAAACACTTATGTATGTCATGTAACTACTCAGAATCACTGAGCTGTAAATATGCTTTAAATATGTTTATAAAGGATCCTAAAATCACAAATACTGATGGTCTTAGAAAGTAGCTGATATTAGTAAACTCATTGCAGCCAGAACACACTAAAAATTTAACGGCAGCCAGTTGCAGGTACTAGATCAGAAATACTGTCTGATAACATAGATGAGGACTCCTACATCCATCCTGATTGGGTGGAAATTACTAGTAGAAGAGGCTTCTGGGAGCGTGTGGGTGGTGCATCTCCTCACAGCAACAGCAGAAACAGCAGAGATTTGGAGAACACTTTTAACAACTGGTTTTAGAACTGGGCATGATTCTGGATCTACCAAACCAGCAGCCTCCAGCTCCAGCACAATGCTCATTTTGGCAAGTGTGCTAGAAGTTCTCATAACCATGAAGTGACCATGGCACATGAGCATAGGGAAAAAAAATAAAAAGTTTAATGGTTAAAACCCCTAAAAATTTACATGAAAAATGCAGTAAAAAAGGACAAAATATTTCTTGTTCACTCTAGCCATCTCATTTAAATATCTACACTAGTCATTTGAATCTGTGACATTTAAATGGCCTAGATGTATTACTTTGTAAATACTTGATTTCTAAACCAACATTCAGTTCGGTAAATGTGTTTTTTTCTGCGTTAAGCTCTTAGTATAATGGATCAGGCCCTTCTATTGCTGTTAAACTGTGTCATTAAGTAAAGTCGGTATTGAGAGTGGCTGTTTTAAAGTCATTGTATAATTTTTCCAAAGTACAAAAAATCTGTATTTAAAACTTTTTATTTACTTGACAGACTTGAATCAAAGGAGCCTTTCCTGTCCGTTGGGTAAGTAAGAATATATACATTTTCATGGATATTGATATAATCAACTATCATACGATATAATTTATGAAATTATGTTGACCATAAACATCCTGTTTCAACATTATGGTTGTTTACTATACCTGAGCTTAGAACAAGTTGGATTTAGTCAATAAAGTCAGCAGTCATTTTCCTTCTTAAAAAAATACTAACTATGTTTTGCCTTTATTGACTAAGCAAAACATACTAAAATACATGTAGGAGTTAAATTTATTCTTTTCACTGACCTTTCATTCATAAACCATTCCAAATACTGTCTATATCACTTGTCTAAACCCATGAAAAAAATTTGATAGTTTCTTTCAAAATAAAAAATTGTGATGCTTCAATAACAGAAATAAAGTCAAATTTATGAAATAGAAATAGAAATCACATTTTAAGCCCAATTATAGATCACTACTCTGATTTGCATATTACAGTTATTGTCACAAGTGTCATAGCCACTTAAACATTTATATGGTCTCTATATTAAAATGATAACTCAGCATTCCAAAAAATTATTTTTAAATGTTACATATTCTAAAAAAGTACCATTCTTTTATAAAATGTAGACTAATATATGTAGTAAAGGAAATTATTTTATTTCTGAGTTCGAAGTTCACTTTTCATGCACTGTTTTTCTTTCATCTTCTTCCTTTGAAACTTTCCTAAATGTCCTAACATTCTCCCTCCCTCTTTTTCTTCAAACTGTGTATTATTTATGTGTCTTCATTCTTGTTTTCCTTTGTTCACACCATACTTAACTCTATCAAGAACAAAAATTGTAGACAAGAGATCCTATGCAAAATATATTTTTATTGGTTAGTTCTACCATGTAAGTATCAGTAGCTTTCAAATTGTTGTACTACCTGCAAATCTAAAATCCAGCTCCAAATTCTGAAATGTGAACTAAAGTGATCAAGCAAGAAAGTGCATAAATTATGATCAAAAGAACTCAATAAACAGGATTGAGATATGTCTCAGTTTCTACAGCATAAAGTAACTCTGGTTTATTTGAGTACATTTTGAATTTATTGCTTGCTGTTTCTACTTTCTACCAACTCAAAATAATTGAAAAATAATTTAAATGCTGGAAAAATTGGAGAGGGAGGGAATTGTATGCTTCTCTTTGTTTGCATGCTCTGAAATGTCCAAATTCATTATCAAATTCAGTACCTTCTGTTATTAACTTTCATTATTCCACTTTGTAACTTGTCCTGCTGAGTGGGTTTATGTAGGCCTCCACTACCATCCCTGAAAGTCTCAGCTTTAAGGTTAAAAAAGAAGTTTTATGCTGTTGTGACTGATGAGTAAGTGTGAAAGCATAAAAATCCAGGAAGGAAATAAAAAAGACAATGGCAACCATTATATTAACACTAACTGCTACAAATAATAAATCCTATTTTTGTAGTTCTTACCATGATCAAGAACTGTGATTGCAATTATAGAATATTTGGGGATGTCTACCTAAGAGAAAGTATTATTTTTATGGTTTGGGTTTGAATTTTTTTCCATATGAGCAGATTGGTGGCCACAATGTAAATCCACATTACCTCCATATAGTCATTGTATGTGACTTTATCACTGAAATTGATTCCTCTTAGGAAGTCTAATCTGAGCAAATAGACTTAGCTTCTTTCCAGAACTTCTCAGAAGTCTTCCTGTAATACACTTGAGTTCTTTTATGCAAGTTCATAATGATAAGGGCAGGAAAAAAACCAAAATTAGTCCTGCCTCTGTTCTACTTTTGTACTCTATTTCTATTTTATTACTCTATTTCCTCCATCCCAAAGCAGGGCATCAGACAGAGGTTAGACCACCATGTAATGAGGAGAGGCCCAAACCAACATCCAGCTCCTCAGTACTAAGTCAAAGATGCTCCTCCTAGTCCCACAATAATTGAGAGTTTCATTTTTACAGAGGATGAGCTGTTATGCCAGGATCTGTATCTAAGGTTTCAACCCAGACAGCTGCAACTACCAGGCTTTTAAAATACAGTAAATGTTTGCAGAAGAAGTGCTGACTTAGCCTCAATTAGACTAACACATGGGTGCCCTTACTGACACTTGCAGCTGGAGTTGGTCAAAACACTGATCTAAATTACTGTAGGCTGCCTACAGATGATTTGGTCCTGCACACCAGCTTCTCATTCATCTCACTTCTGGAACAGAGATTTGTTCCCATATTTTCATTATACTGCCTGTAGGAGCTAATTAATCTTTTTTCATTTTGTTGTGCCTAAGCATACGACTTCTTGGTGCTTTTCTATTGCTAATTCTTTTGGAAGGGAAAGGGAATACAAAGGGTGGCAACCTAAGAGCTCAGGACTGACACAAGTTGTTGAGCTCTGCATGTATGTGCAGGGCTGCACTCTTCCCATGAGAAATCTCACCAAGGAATATTGTTGCATTGTTCCTCCTTTTTCAGAAAGTAGTCAGAGGGAAGCAGACCACACTTCTTGCTGTTCTAGTTTATGTATCAAATGCAGGGATAGAACAGCTACTATACTCCCTTGGTAAAGGTAGTTCCATTTACCCTTCTTTCTATGCAAAGTGCATAGCAAAGAAAGACAGTTTTCTTTACTCCCTGTGCAAGACAGGGGCATAATTTGTCACTGAAGTGATAGTAACCTCCTTAATTAAAATCTCTAATGGTAGCATTCAGGAGTAAAAATTCATCAAGTATATCTATTCAGATAAGAGTATCTGAATTCAATATTATGATTTTGGACTAGAATACAAAGTTGAATTTGAGGTTGACATTGTGATTGTCTTCCTTTGCCTCTTATAGGTGAAGATAAGATCCTTAGGGAAGGCTAAAACATCTAGTACTGCATGCTGGTAGGGGCATAGGGTGCTCCTCTCCCCAGGTGTTATTTCCACGCTTTTGGGGGTTTATGTTCATGTTCAACCTGAGCAAGACCAAGAGTTGTCTGGACTTTCTTTGTTATATATATGTTATATAGGATTCATAATTGTGTTGGTTTAGTATAAAAATGTGATACAAATAGTCAGAGTGCCTGGAAGAATTTAATATCAGAGGCAGGATATATGTATAAAATTTTTTAAAATGTATGTATATTTAAAATGCCAACAGCTTTTAATTATCCACATCAGTGCTCCATATTTAGCATTTAATAATAATAATAATGCATAATTATCCTCTCAACAAAAGTTATCATTCACTCTAGATAATTAGATTTGCTATCCAGTTATTAACCATTCACCAGCTATTTCATGGCAGCTGATTTATGATAGCTCTCTGCACATAAAAGTTTAGCACTTGATAAATTTCAGCCAATATTGCATGCGAATTTGTAACTAGTCATCAGTCTAAGCCCTAAAATTATAAGCTCATTCTTTAAGACACCACCAGTGCAGCATCTTTTAAGGCCTGTAATAGTATTATATGGCCAAGAGAGACCATAGTTAATTTGTAACTATCTTGCACAGTAGAAATTCTTAGAATTAATTCTTGTTGGTATCTTACTGTAATTGTATGCAACTTCCATAATAGCATCTAGTCACCACAACTTCAACACATGCAGAGATAGAAAATCCATCACAGCATCTAATGTTTGTCAAACTTTTTAAAATATCTTTCTTCTTTGTTAGATGTCATTTAATAATACATCCCATATTGTTGAATTCAGAAGAGACAGGGATAGAGAGAAAGAATGACATGATTATTTTCTGAGGCTGGTGAGAACTTAAATTCTTCTACTGTGAATTGCAGAAATGGGATTACTTCTGGATAAACAGCCAATAGCTCTTAAGTGAGATGGTCTTTGAAAATACATGTCTTATATGCATCTGGTTGTCAGCTGAGATTCAATCTGTTCTCTGACTTTGTGAATTTTTTTTAAAATTGATTGTTTGCTATAATTAATATAAATTTAGGTGGAAAACCCAGAGAGAGATATAAGTGAAATGAATGCATTATTTATGATGAATAGTTGTCTGTCATGGGAGAAAGAAGAGAGTTACAAGTAAAATTGGCATCATTTAATTCAATTTTTTACATTCTCAGTAAAAAGACTAGAGATCAGTAGGAACTACTATTTTCCTCACCAAGGTCCTGTTTCTAGAAAGTATATGACAATAGAAAATACTGAAAAGCCTTGTTTTTTTCCAAATCACATCTTAATCACAGTAGCTTTCAAACATAGGTATTTACTTCCACATGAGACAGAAGAATTCTGGTGGGCTCAGATTCTTGGAAGCACTTGGAATTGCTTCTAAAATACTAAAAGTAAAATTCCTTAATTTTCTTTTGGAAGACTTGTTCCAAGATATATCTAAAAACTTGAATTTGTCACCCACATTTCTCTTGCTTCCTAGCATTTTCTTTCCCATAAGGCCATTTTGCAGAAGATCTGTGGCAAATTCTGAACTCCTACACAGTTTTCAAAGATCCCCTTCTGAAGAATTGAGATTGTTTAAATAAAAGCCTAATGCTTGCAGACTCTGTTAGGATAATACGCAGTCCACTTCCAAACATGCAGTTTTTTTCAATTCACAGTCACTTTTTGTGGGGGTTTGCTATGTTGCTGAGTTTTTAACAGACAATACGTTATAAGGCACAAAACAGAACATAGCCATGTGGCATCTTCCGTACAATAAATACCATCCCTTTTGTTTCTCATCCTGATTAACAGATATCACCAGTGGATGGAACAAACACTATTCCTACTGTTCCTATCCACCTTTTGAAGATAGATAGCTAAGAAAATTATTTTCCTTCAGCAGAGGAAAAAGACAAAAAAGAGGAGATACCGGATTCATTTTGCACAGTTAATATGACACCAATAAACTACCAACCTGAACATAATCTGGAAACTTTCATTCCTATTCAGGACAGGTATTCAGGAGCTGTTTGCATGAAAAGCATGGGAGGACTGAACACACTTGACAGTTCCTTAAACTCATTGTTTAGAGACGGGCAGTAATTCCTTATGTTTAAAACCACTTGGACTCCGTGACTTAAGTAGGCAGTAGCAGGTCTGCTTTTGCAGAGAATACCCTACTCTTTAAGAGAACAACCAACTCTTTAATTATGTGTGAGGTTTAGCCTGGAGGCAAGAAGAGGAAGTCAGGAGTCTGCAAAGGGTCTATAGAGGGTGAAACTCCCAGGGTAGTCAACACAGAGACAGGAGGGATTTGGGGGCTAACAACACATATGGGTAGTGGTGAAAGACACTGAGAATCTATATAGTTTAATTTCAGGTAGTATTACTGATACACTTCTCTTCCAATTTACCAAAACCCACAAGGATTAAACTTTTCTATAATTGTCTACTTTGCATTATTATAAGACTCTGAAACAGTGGATGAATACTGGTGTTTTATAAATTTACAGTTTCTTTCTTTTTTCACTTATGGCTATCTCTGAAGAAATTACCAAGTCACAGTAATAATAATGCTGGTCCATTGCTGTCACTGAATGTTTCAGTGGCTAGGTAACATTACTCAGTGTTTAAAGATCTTAAATTATGTCTTCTTTCTACTCATCTGCAATCTAAATAACTATTTTGTGTTTCTTCTATTTTCCTGATCTTCTCATTCTACATCACTTTCACATGCACAGCAATATATCTATTACATGGAAAACAGACTAATGTGTTTGGCAAAAAAAAGAAAAAATATTTTTCTAATTCAGTTACTTTTTCTAGGAACAAACACAAAAATATGCATCTTAATAAATTCTTTTTCCCCTCCCTTACCTCAATAACATCAGTAAAAATATGCTTCATAATTGAGAAAGGCAAGAGTAGGAGATCACTCTTTTTTCTATTCTGGTAATTCTATTTGCTTTTCCCTTTTTTTTTTGCTCTTTATTATTGCTGTCTTCCAAGACTACTCTTTCATTAGTAATTTTAGGAAAACAATGCATACACATATGATATTTGGTTTGGGTTAATGATGAACAATACTGCCTATCTGTAGTCTCACCTTTCTCCCAGGCAGTCAAGATGTTCTCTAGAGGACGGAAAATTATGCGCAAGAACATTTTTCTGAACGGAAGTCCGGAGGCTGAAATATCTGGGAAGTGGGGGAATGAAAGGCAATAAAGAGATGTGGGAACATAAAGACCAGGGAAAAGGACTAGACAAAGAAAGAAAAAGGGAGGTATTTTCTTACAATGGAAGATGGAAGGTGGAAGGAAGGACAGTATTTACTGGTTACATACCATCACTGTGCAACAAAACAATTAACATCCAATTAGCTGTATTTTACCCAAACAGCAGTGACTGATCCATGGGTTAGAGACAATAGTGTTTGAAAAGGTCTGTGTTATCACAGTATTCCTGTTTCCTGTTTCTGAGATATCAACATAGCATCTTGATCCAGCAGTCTGTATGGGCTTCTGTGAATACACACAGCTTACTGTGGCAGGCTAACAAGCATATGAAACAATATCATAAATGAGACCTAGCACCCCAGTAACAACACATTTGAAAATTAAGACAGTTTTTCATCCTTCTGATTTCTGTTGCATTTTTTTTCACAAATTTCCAGTTAATGACAAATAAGTTTTTTTTCAGTATCTTTGCCTTGGTGAATATATTGAAAGCTACAATAATTGTGAAGTTTTGGGGGTTTTTTTTGAGTTTCAAATTCACTTTAATGCTGTTCAAATAAGTCAAGCTATATTTGCCCCTTGCTCTTCAGCCTGTGTGGCTCTTGCTACTTTCGTATGATAGTAGCAATTGAAACTCTCCTTAATATTAAGTTCTTAGTGTGCTAGGCCTTATACAAATACTTGGAGGGGATCTTATGGCTGATCTCTCTGATTCCACCCTTGAAATCAGCCAAATCTTTTTCACCAGGAAGTGAAATCTGAGACTGGTCCATCTACCTTGCACTTGAGCTATAGCAGAAAGGTATGACTAAAAGACCAAACCACAGAAAGCCAGCCAGTACTGCTATGCGAGCTCTTACTTGAAAGTCTGCTTCACACTGCTCTGAAGTAATATAATTTGCAGCTCCTTAATAAAGAGATTTCTTCTTTGGAGTTCAACCAACCATGATGACAGTAGCAATCAGTAACTGAACTCACTTAAAAAGTTATTGCTCCACACCAGTCTCTATACATGGGCTTTCTAAAGTGTGAAATTAGTGAATGGCCTGTCCCAGGATGTGAAGTTTGTGAAAATAGGAGGCAGCACAGAAAGACAGAGAGAGAAGTGTTGCTGATAAAGAGCAAACTGGAACTTTCCTACATCTCTCTCATGTTTTTTAAAGGTTTTTAAAAAGATAATAAACGCCAGGCTAGGAGTCATTGTCTTTAGTGCTGCTCTGTTGGAATGTTCTGTATGCTTTGTGTATGATACTAAGGAACAACTACTCACCTCTTGCTTTACTGGATCGTTCAATTATTCATTAGCATACTGTGGTGTACCCCTCATTTTAAATAAAACAAATGGAATTAAAACAAAATTACAATTTCGACTAGTAAAATGAATGGTATAGATGTTTTCTACAAATTTAGCTTAATCTGAGATCTGACCTTGTTTACAAACCACTTTTCAACTACATTGGTATAATGCTTTTACAGACCATAATTTGAAAAGAAGCAGGACTGTTTCAAGGGTATTTATGCAGTAGGATCATATGCAATAGTATCAGTTAGTCCCAAACGGATGTTGATATCAAGGGTATTGATTCTGGCTGTTTTGGTTTCAGTTTCGCTTGGGCTACTTTTGCCTTAATTCTAATTATGAACTGCAGTTCAAAAACACTCTGTAGTTATACATTGAGTTTGGCGATTTTTTATCACAAATTCAGGCCAGATTCTTAAAATTCTCATCATTCTTCAAGCCAAACTGCAGATTTTTCAATATCAGCCATACTCAGTGTAGTGGGAGTGTACACACAGGTATAGCAGGTCATAACAACTTTGCTGATGATGTACACAAAAATAAATGGGAATTAGGGCACATTCTGCCTTGCCAGTAGTAGGCTGAGTCTTACTGCTAACAGTTCAATTACTGTGCTTCAAATTCCTTCATTTCTAAAGTCTTCATCTTTGGTTCTGAAATCATGTAAGGATCAGCTTTGCTCAATAAAATTAAATCCTTCACAATCACATATTAGAGCAGAACTGTAAGTTGGAGAATGTGCCTTAAATGTGAAGTAGAAATATCAAAGTGGATCTGTCGTCCATGACCAACAACTGACAATTTACATTGTTATGCTAGTGACTCTGGAGTTAATGCCAAAGCATTTGTTTAATTTGAAAAGTGTAAACTAATTCCAACATATATAGAGTTATTTTTATTTCCTTTTCAGTTGCATCTAATCCTTTATTAAGGGAAAAGAAAAAAAAAAAAAAGACAAACCCAAAACCAAACAACCTTTCTGAGCTCTCCCACACATGGATCCTGTAACCTCTACTCTCAGGGATAAGGATAGGAGGTTGAATCAGCTGCTATCCTGTAGCCAGCTACTTTTATCAAACATTTTGATAACCACACAGACAGATACCAGAAAGCACTTGGAAGTCCCAGCAATTAGAATTTTTCCATTCCATTTTCCATGGAATGAAGCTTAAAAATCATCTATTTCCAAACCCACTGCCATGGGCAGGGATGCCACCCACTGGGCCAAGTTGCTCAAAGTCCCATCCAACCTGGCTTTGAACACTTCCAGGGATGGGGTATGCAGAGCTTTTCTGGACAACCCGTTCCAATGTCTCACCACCCTCACAGTAAAGAATTTCTTCCTAATACATAATCTAAATCTGTACTCTTTCAATTTAAAGCCATTCCCCCTTGTTCTATCACAAGATGCCCTTGTCAAAAGTCCCTCTCCAGCTTTCTTGCAGGCCCCTTCAGGTACTGGAAGGCTGCTGTGAGGTCTCCCTGGAGTCTTCTCTTCTCTAGGTTAAATAGCCCCAACTCTCTCAGACTGTTTTCATAGCAGAGGTACTCCAGCCCTCTGATCTTATTCATAGCCCTCCTCTGGATTTGCTCCAACATATTCACATCCTTCTTATGTAGGGAACACCAGAGGTGAATGCAGTACTCCAGGTGGGGGGTCTCATGAGAGTGGAGGAGAGGGGGAGAATCACCTTCCTCTCCTGTTTGTCGCATTTCTTTTGATGAAGCCCAGAGTATAGTTGGCTTACTGGGCTCTGAGTACACACTGCTGACTCATACTGAGCTTCTTTTCAACCAATATTCCCACATCCTTCACCTCGGGAATGTTCTCAGTCCATTTTCCATCCAGCCTGTATTTATGCTTGGGATTGCCCCAAGGCAGGTGCAGGACCT
This sequence comes from Sclerurus mexicanus, assembly GCA_013396755.1. Classification (NCBI taxonomy): domain Eukaryota; kingdom Metazoa; phylum Chordata; class Aves; order Passeriformes; family Furnariidae; genus Sclerurus; species Sclerurus mexicanus. Next base: position 1,490,535 of record VWZF01004274.1, read on the forward strand.
TGCACTTGGCCTTGTTGAACCTCGTGAGGTTCACACAGCTCACCTCTCAAGCCTGTAGATGGCTTTTACCAGAAGCACTTATTTACTGGAAAGATGTAGCCTTTTTTATTCTCTTGTCATCTAAACTGAGGGATAGAAACTACAGATAGATTTCCAGGCACATTATGAACAACAAATAGTCAAAATGAAAAGTTACTAACTTTCACACTGCATTTTTTGTATGAACTGTTTGTTGACTACCTGCAAATACAAACACATTCACAGAAATTAGCATTAGTACCCAAAGGAGGAAAACTGAAGCATTTCTCAAGTAATGTAATTCATACTGCAGGTCTATCCTTCTTTGATGTACAGAGGATATGTGATGGAAATGGAAGCTGAATCTTCTGAGATGCTGAAGTTATTGAAATAAAACTGGAGGCCGTTATTGTGGCTTACATAGCAGTATTGTGCAGAAGTGTTCCCATTTCTTTAGCAAAGATGGAGAAACCTGAGAGGTACCAAATAAGGCTTTGTTTCCTCACAAAACCAATCTTATCTTTACAAACACACACACATATTAATCATGGTTATATATTAAATCTGGAATCAAGTACAATTTGGTTTCAAGACCTTGACTAGGTATCAGAAATTGGGTGCATTTCATGTTCTGGTTTATACTTTATAGGCTATAAAACTGTCTTGCTGTGTAGAGAAGTCAAAGAAAAATAAAATTCCAGTCATGTAAGTTGTATAAGGATGAGTAATGGTAATGTAGTTTTGCTAGGAGAAGGCAAAAATCATGTGAGGGGAGTTCAGCAAGAAGATAAGGGATTGGGAAGGAGGGAACAGAGATAGAGAACTTAACAGTATTCATTCCTTCACAGAATCTTGTGGTTTGGGAAGAGATGCTAGAGGCAATTCCCAGGACTAAATTGTTTTGGTAGCTTAATTCAATAGACTATAGGAAACCAAATTTAGTCTGTGTCTGTATTGTTACCTTTTTGTGTGCATTTCACACAGTGATAAACAACTTGAAGTGAAACTTTCTATAATTTTTTACTAACTGATGCATAACAGAGCAAGCAGAGCCCTAATCTGCCAGGGACTGTGACCACATGATCTTAGGGAAAATTGTTACAGAAAATGACAAAAATGGAAACATAAAGCTCCCTGATATCTAAAGTGTTAAAATTGATCAGTACGGAAGAAAAATGGATATACAGATCATTGTATAAGAACCATGATGACTACTATGTTTTATCTAAGGGTGATGAATGTCTTTCTAATTGAGAGTCTGAATGCATTATTAGTTAATTTTTACATACATAGAATCATTTTTCGCCAGAATTGATAGGACTAAAAAGATGTTTGTAAATGTTCTCCCCAAACAGGAAAAACATTCTCAACTCTAATGTTAGAGCCATTGAATGTGGGATCTTATGCTCAAATCATAGAACAGTTTGGCTTGGAAGGGACCTTCAAGACTTCCAAGCCCCTTGCCATGGGCAGGGACACCTTCTACTGGACCAGGCTGCTTAAATATTAGTATTATGTGCCTAACAGACAATAACAATCTGCTAATGAAACTTGCCCATCTGCTGCAAGCAAGTTGTCAAAATGTCAAACTGTGCAACTGTTCCTTGAAGCTTAAAACGGTAATCCAAAGGAGTCTCCAGAAGAAATTCTGTAACATCCAGTGAGTGCAAGGAAGAAGATGAAGGGAAGATCACATAAAATGATGTGAACTCCCCAAATGTACTGTGGGGTGGTTGTTTTAGTCTTGGTGGGTTTTTTTAACATATAGTAGTCAGAGTGCAGACCATTAGTTTAAAATCAATTATGCTACCAAAATGTTTGTCATGTGATTTACACTATGTGACTACTATATTTTAAGGAGCTTAGACCAGGCAAAACCTGAAGCCAAAAATGTAACCTGATTAAACCCTATACTCGATATGGTCCTCAAAAAATCTTGAATGAGGAAGCGAGGAAATGAACACCCCATATTGTTAGATGCCCTGAAAGTAAATGAGGGAGTGGAACAAGTCCCTAGAATGTGAAGATAACCAGAAAGAAATATAGCAGGCAGAGTAAAGCAGGAGAGTATCCAGACTGCACTGTCTTCCATGCCATGGAAAGCAGGAACAAAACTGTATGAGGAAACTTGAGAAAGATCCCTCCCTAAGCAAAAGACTTGCCTCAGAAAAGACAGGCACAGCACCTCAGTTCTTGAATTGGCTGAGACACTAGCAAAGCAGACAAAAGAAACCAATATGGGGATTCCCTAAGGGGACAAAGGTCTCTTAATAAGTGTCAAATAATTCTTCTTTGTAAATTAGAAAAGATAAGTAGAAAATATTCATATTCAAAATATCCATATTCACATCATACCTGTGTGACAATAAATCAGTAGCTCTTCCATATGTCCAAAACTGTATAGGGAAAATGCAATACCAATATCATTACAAGCCACCAGGCTCTTTTACTACATACTATAATCAGGTGACTCATCTGGGACAAAAAATCCTCTTTCCCTTATCAGAATGAATATAGTGAGAAAATCCAGACATATGTTTAAGAAAAATAAATATATCTGATCCCTTAATTTCAACATCTTTATTCTAGATTTACATTGAAGTAATTCAGAATGGTGACATTTGAATATTCTTCTGTAAATCAAAAAGTCTTTCCACTGATATTTTAGGAATTCCTTTGTTTTGTGCCTTTTGTTCCCTTACAGAAAATAAATTCTGTTTTCTTCACTGTGTATGTAGAAAGTGAATGAACACAATAATGAATAATACTGAAGTATTAGGAATATTTGTTAGAAATCAAGGAAACTGTAGTCAACATAGTTAGCACTGGTCTAGAGGATACACAACTGGTTGTGTGATGCACAACTGCTCTTTCCACTCATCTCTGACCGGACTGGAATTGAGTCTAGTTCTGTGTTCAGTTATAGAAGAATCTCCTTTGTAGCAGGTGAACTTCCCATATCAATTTACCACAGAAATTATTGCATAGTGCATCAAGAGTACAAGAAAATTTTCATAGGTTCACAGTTTTTGGTATCTTCATTTATATTGTAAATTCATTTGCAAAGCAGACTCTTGGAAAAACCATCATTACATCTTGTCTTCACACGCTGTACTCAGGATACTGACAGTTCTTTCTCCTTCATGTCTTCATTTTGCTGGTTTAAACCTTGAGTTGCTCAATCCAAAATAACTAAATTACATCAGTAAACTTAGTGTAAATGAGAACAGAATTAAATTTAACTTAAGCCTTCTGACAGTTTGAAAAGGGAGAAAGAAAGCATGTGATGCAATTTTCTAGAATTTTTTTTTTATTTTACATAAACTCTGACATTGTCACATCGTGCTTGTTAATCTTTTGTGAACTATGCTTTTGTGTTTCATTCAGTGCTTCTAAGACAGCTTCTCTGAAGAGTACATAAAGTTTCAGAGATCTGTTTTTATAATCTTAAGTGTTTAGTCTTTCATCTCCAGTTTTACCACTGCAATTTTAATTTATTTATCTGCTGTTCAGTGAAATGCTGTAGAAACTCTAAACCCATCACTTCTTCCTACATCTGCCCATGACAGTCTGCTGTACTTGTCAACCCAAGTTAAATGACACTCCTTCAAGGTATACAATATTACTAACAAATTGGATAATCAATCACATCTGTGTGGTTTGACAGTATTACCTTGAATACACTGAATTTAAAACAGATTTTTAAGAGGCAGGACCTATTATTCTTGTACTAAGGAAGACAAAAGTACTGTATGGACATCAAGAATTCACAGACAAACTAAACAATTAAAGAACACCTTGGGAAATGGTTAGTCCACTGGAAAGGTTTTTCATTGCCTTACTATAAAATGTTCCCATGGGAAGCATAAATAATTGGACATTACTTTAAATCACAGAAAAAATACTCTTACAACAGGAGGAGAAAAAGCAGGGAGACATTAAGTAGATTTATTCACTTTTTTTTTTATGTACAAAAGTTACTATTTTGTTTCTAAAAAACATCAGGACATTGATAAGCATAGACTGTGCCTGCAGCCACAATAAGTAGTTTTAATTAGGAGTAATTCTAATACTTAGATGTACAGGAAATTGTTGGGGCTTAGTTTTGTCTTGAAATCCCTTCATCATTCGTGCCTGTCTGGATGCCATAAACAGCTCCAAGACCAGCCAATCCCCAGAGTCTGAATATTGATCTCAACATCTTTGTTATTTTCTGATTCACAAGTTTTGCCTAATCCTCTACAGAAAAATGTCTTAGTGACTTAATTACCTGACTGTGTGTATGGAACTTCAAATATATGCCCAAGTTTGGCCTAAAATTCATGTTGCAGAGTAAATTCAACAGTTTTCCCAAAATTCACTTCGCTGGGAAAGTAGTTCTGGGGAGAGAGGATGAGGATAGAGAAGGGACCTATCTCAACACAGAAAAAATACAGCCTAATCATATTGCAATTAAATTCTGCCTAGTGCCTGCAGAAAAATATATTAATGGAAAATGGAGTACTGTATGTCAGCTTTATTATATATAAATGTCTTGCTTAGACAAAATGCACTTCTTCAGATTAGATTTGCCAAAAATTTTTCAGTTTTGCAGAAAAAAAAAATCTCCATTTACAGTACAACATTCCTTGCTGTACTTTTTAAAACTTAACTCTGTACTTTGCCCCCACTTTGAGAAAAAATTATATCTTGCATTTATTAATTGAATAAATGCAGAGAATTAGGAAAAAAATCACTTTTATTGACTTATGGTTACAAAATTGCTAGGAAAATTAATCTTTAAATATGCAAATAGGAGGTTATGTTCAATTGTTTGGCATTTTGGGACAAGTGGGTGGGGATTTTGGTGTTAACTTTTTAAAAATACTTATTTACCCCTTGCAATTGCATTATGGACATGAATGCAAAATACTTCCCTGTAATTACTTTTCCTCTTCCAGCCCCTTCTTCTTTTATTGTATATGACAGTAAGTCTGTCAGCATAAAGCAGGTTCTGAGAATATTTTCTTTCTCTACAGAATATACTGCCTGAACTGCAAAATACAAGTGTCCTTCCACTTCTATCAGCATTCTAATCCTTACCTAAAGTCAAATCATCTCTCAAGGTGGGATTCAGCCCACCAATTTAATTCATGTCTTTAGGAATGTATGTAACCATGCACTGAAAACTGGCCTGAAATCTTCACCTTTTTTTTCAGTAGTTCATGGAAGCAATTTCCATCTGATTGATTTTTTAACAGGAAAGTTTTCATTTTGCAATGCTTATTCTCTAAACCATCTAGTTACCCTCACCCACTTCCTTTTTAACATCATGTCAGTTTAGACTGATTCACTTTTGCACTCAGCAGGAGCAATTTCTAAAACTCTCTTTACATGACAAGAGAAATGATTTTCCAAGTGACTAGAACACTAGTTTCAACCATTAGGTTGATATGTGCATTCTAAAAAGAGTTTGATTGAAGGAATATTGCTTTTATATTTAATATTTTTACCCAGGCCTGACAACAGAGAAGCAATTGACAATATAAACGGTGATAGCACCGTCAATTGAATTAAGATACCTTATGCCTGGTTTGTCACTATTTGTGATTTACAAACATATCTTTGTACCTGTAGAAAGAAAAATAGATATTAGCTAAGGCCAACTTAGATGCAAGACAAAATTCTTGTTGCCATGAAAACAACAGAAACTATTTCTGCTCTGTTCTGCATTCAGTATTCTAAAGTTAGAATAACCCCACTGGAGTCAGTTATACTCTCTATTGTTTGGAGCTAACTGAATTAAAACAGGATGTGTTAGTTTATAAAAATCTTTCGTGAGCAAAACACACAGAATTCAAGAAAGATGACACTGCAGTAATGCATTTTCAACATCAGATAAATAAAGACATAATAACATCCATAGGTTTATTTCAAAGATGCAGAAGCATAATATTGTTTTTCTGATTGACCCATGTACAACTGCTGATATGCATAGGAATTTTGAAGATGTACAGCATCATAGCTCTGAAAGCAAAGTGTTGTGGAATCCTTTATTCTTCAGGCATACACAGTTTTAAATAAGCATACTGTCAAGTGAAGCTAAAAAGGACAACTCATGTAAGATTGTCTTTATAACACTAGGTCAGAAAAAGGAACTACGACTTTTGCTTAGCAGAAACACACTTTACTGATGAATTTTCTCTGCCTTGTTGTAAGCATTACAGTGTTTTTTACTATCTTCTGCTCTAGTATCAGCATAATGCACGCAGTTCTGTTGCTAATATTGTAGACATGACATATGTTTGTGGGTAAGTAATCTGCCCATTTACAGTGCCATTAGGAAACCACTGATTCCACCAGTTCACAGGCTCATTTAAACCTTTCTCTGCCTTGGACCTGCTGAGTATTTGGTATTCAACATCATATGAGTGATTTCCTGCAGCCTCCATTACACAGGTTGTTGGGTTACTAAGGAATAACTCCTAAGAGGTTAAGAGCCCTTCAGTCACTTTGATCTCAGTGCCACTGTCTTAATTCTCTGCTTCATGTTATACCGCAGCACTACCAAATCTTACGTCTGTCTCTTGGCATGCACAGTATGAACAGTTATGACTGTAGATGGAAAGTTGTACTGGCTGCTTTCAGACTATAATCTCTTCAACATGTTATTACAGATGAAACATCATCATTCAACTTTAAAAAAAAAGGAAAAGCCTAGTGAGATCAGTTGGAAAACCAGAGATTTTTTTTCTGTCCTAGGTCAGAAAAATAGGTTCTATTTTGTATTCTTTTCATTGTTATTGGTTCATAGTTTTTTCAGTACACATGCAGAACAACTGCTTCATGGTCAAGAGGAATAGGAATTGCCATTATGAAAACCTAGACCTTATGCTGGAAATGGTCATCAGATTGGATGGGGGTATGACAATCTGATCTAGTTGAAGATTTTCCTGGTGTTGGCAAAGGGATTGGAGTAGATGAACTTTAATGGTCACTTCCAACCCAAACTATTCTATGATTCTCCCTATCTCACATGATGTTCTGTGTCTGGGGGCAGTTACTGTCAACTCAGCAGTACCAGGGAAGGACACTTAGGCACAGGACCTACTATATGTTGCCTTTGTGACGCCTGTAATTACAGGTTGAATTTCAGACAGGGAAAAAGAGAACCAGATCATCAGTATAAAGAAGGATCCACATCAAAATTACGAAAGATTTAAAGCCACCTGACTTTACCTGTCTTATTCCATAAGATTCAACATCTACAGATAAGGTTCTCCAATGTATTCCTCTTCTGTTAGTTTAATAGACAGCATGGAAGAATAGATGCTTTTCATTCATGAACAACACTTGACTTCCATCTACTTTCTTCAAGGTGATTAAGTAATGGGAAAGGGAAAATCGAACTGAGGCCCTTGCTCTGTTGAGAGCTCATAGCAACCCATCCACCTGCAGTTCTACTGGATGCTATTCCTGCCTTGAGGGTCAAGTAGCTGTTGCAATATCTTTGCCAGGCAAGGGGCCCCTGTGCAGACCCGGCTCTTTCCCACCCCCCATGAATGGCACTTTCACACAGGGCAGAGAGATCCCAAATGGTCTGTGGGAAATGCAAATTTCCACCTCCTGCTGGAGTCCCCAGTACCCATAACTTGGTAAATGGGACTTAGTTAACAGGGATGCCCTTGAATTTGGACTAGTTCATTTACAATAAACTCAGACTAAAAATATAAGCAAGTCAACTGCTTTAAGCTTGTCAATTGTGCTAGCAGATTGCACTGTTAGAAGCAACAAACGTTTAGCTTCTTACATCCAGTCATGGGCCTGCAGAGAGATGGATAAGAAGGACAAGTTGGATAATGTTTGCTACAGCGAAAGCCAGGTGTATGCCCATTTCAGAGACTGACTGACTGACTGACATGCAACACACAGAATAGCTGCAGTTACCTCTTATCTTGGTAGCAATGGATGCTACTGAATTAAATCATGTGAAAACACAGAGCACCGGAACTTTAAGGTTAGAGGTAACATCTGTAGCAGAGCTGTTTATACAGCTTCAGCTGTAAAACATAAGAAAACCACTATGATTTCTTCAGCTGAAAATTAGACACAATAACAATATATGTTTCTGAAGCAATTAAATATTTTAAAAGGTAATATAAGCAACCCATAAAAAATTTCAAAAATTCCTAGGTTATACAGCTATGTGATAGCCAGACTTCAAAATGTCCTTCTTATTCCTGCTCTGGTCCCACAGATGAGCATTAGATGATGCATATTGAAGGTGCCGTTTGCAAAGCTGAGGGAACATAAAGAATTGAGTTCAGTTTCAAGACAGAAGTTACCTCAACAGGGAACCGAGCAAAAGAAAGAAACTTTTATTGGCTGACTGATGTGAAAAACTTCTTCTCTCAGAAGACAAGTATTATCCAAGAAGTTGGACTAAATTTAAAAAATAATAATAAAAAAAAGAAAAATATAAGCCAGACTTTTCAACAATATAAAAGCATTGTGCACAAAGAATGCTGTGTCACAGAATCTCCTCAGTGGTACTGTGGCAGAGTGAGACCAGAAGGACGAGAAGGAGACAAACACTTGGTTGCCAGATCAGAGACCATTTCCTCAATTTTCCCTTCCCAAAACCTCCTCTTTTTGCAATGACCCTTACCTGAGGAACTTGTGAACCTTTCCCAATCTCTGAAGCCTACTAACTTTTTTAAAAGCACACTCAGATCTCTGCCTGAGACCTCTCTCCTCCCTTTGACTTATGAGTGACACCATTCATGGCATTTGTACATGAAAAGTAAGTTTCACACTTTAAAAGCCCAGTGAAGGGCCAGCAGTCCTTATTGTGTCCTGTGGGCCAGAGCTGAGTTACTACATAAAAATAGAGTCATCTTTCAGCCTTACTCTCTCTGATGCAAAGTGAGTTATTCTTCATCAGCTTCATGGTCTTCAACCTTGAAACAGTGAATTTGTCTGGTCTTTATGCAAATTCAATTAATGTCACCCTCAGGTGCAAGGTTTCATGTGACAGGGCTTTTAAATTTAATCTTTTTTCTTCAAATTGTCTGTTATCTTCTACTTAAAAACACACATTGAATATTAAGTATGGGCTTACTGCAGCTATTAATCATTCAGCTAAATAAAACCAGCAGGAAGCTTGAGTAGCTGTAAATAAAATAATAGCTTTGCTACCTGCTACCTCTTTGCTCCATGCACACTGGATACAGAGTGAAAGACAAAACAAGGGCTGTCACATAGTTTAGGAAAAATTTTGCTAGTTTTGCATTAAAGTAAGATACAAAAACATGATTCCTATACATTATTACTTAATGGCATTTTGCATCCTCTGCTACACACAGCTTACCTGCTGCTGGGTTCTAGTCTCTCAGGGCTGTTTTATTTAGTAAGTGTTTCGCATAAAATGCATATAGGGCTTTCTTTTCTCAAATAAATTACTAAAAGGACAGTCGGCTTTCTCGCCTGGTGAGTCTTCAACTACAGTATATTATGCATGCAGTCAATACATCTTATCCTATCACTTGCAATTGGGCACTTACTTATGAAGCAGATGTGGCAGAGGTAGAAATTGCACCCTGACCTACCTTGATAGAATTCTTGACCCATTCTTAAAGTTAGGTACTAAAAAAAATTGAAGACATTTTACTCAGTGTTCAAGAGCAGAAATAATTCATGAGTCCATTCCCTGTGAAGACAAACTTCTTTAATATGTAGCTACTGTCGTTCAGGTGTCCATGTTGGCATCAAGAAGGCTGGAACTAGACGATCTTTAAGGTCCCTTCCAACCTAAACCACTATCATTCTATCATCCACCTTTATTTTCAGGGAATGCTTTCTTCTGTGCTTTGCCCTTTCTAATCTCTGCTTTCTACCATTTTCCTTTCACATTTAAAGCTTCTCCATGATATTTTCTTCCTTCTTCTCAGTTTTACTATTCATAATTGTCCTTCTCAGGTCAGTTAAAAACTTAGGGTTTGTGTTACTGGACAGAGTAACAAAACCTTATGACCTTTCCATGCAGAGCATTTATTAGCTCATTGGTTTTGGTTTGGTTTGGTTTATTTTTTTAATGTGTGAGATAGATAAGACTTCATTGCTATTTCTTCACCATAAAGGTAGAAAGTTGCTAATGGAATGCAAAATCAGGAAGATCAATCTAAGATTAACTCTGTGAGTCACAGCTCAAAAATACTTTTCTCATGGACCTTTCCAATTTCCTATCTCTTTGTTTCCCTTGATGGTGCCTGTCTTTTCCCAGATTCCTATGTATATTTCTTCCTGAACCTGAGAGGAAATGCATCTCTGTAACACTATTGCTTGCAGCATTCATTTTCATAACTTTTTGCTTTTTCTATTTATGATGAAAATAGATTTGGTGGACTCAAGGACCAGCAAGCAGTCCAACAATTTTCATGGTTCTCCTAAATCAAAGTCATTGTCCTAGCTCACCTACTCACTCATTTACCAATCTTTCATCTATTTAACTGTCATCCTACTCCACTGATTAGGCTATGTTAGCCCAGAAGACAGTGTCAGTATTAGAATGCTAACTTCATTTGATCACTCAGAGAATTACACTGTAATGGTCCTCTAATTATAGAGCTGTTGTGCTGTATTTAATCCTTTCTGTAAGTGCTGTCAACTGTTTACACTGCTCTCCATGCCCCAGACTTCACATTTCCAAATATACCGCAGTGATAGCTGACAATAGCATTGACAAACATAAAAGACAGTGTATGGTTGTGAAAAAGAAGTGGAAGGACTTTGAAGAAGAGATTGAAATTTGAGAGTAAGCCAATATTACCACAGATGTTTTAATCAATGTGTATTTTTCTATAAATCAGTTCATTCTTTTTTTTTCTGCTTTTTTCCACAGTGGTTATGTCTTTGATTATGATTACTACAGAGATGATTTCTACAATCGGTATGTGTAGCTATATTTTTTTACATCCTACACCATTTCTACTGTTTGTTTATATGTAATCCCATCATTTGGTCAAACAGATCAGTTGTGATTTTACATATTATTCACTTCATTATTTCCTTTTGTATCAGAAGACTATTTAAATATATCAAAACCACAGATGATTACCATCACCAAATGTGTGCTTATTAAACAGCTCTTTTAATTTTATTATTCTCTAAGAGCTTTGGGGGCATTTGCTGTGCTGAACAGTTTAATGATAGTTTAACTGCTCAGTGTTTCTTCCTATAGAGTTCTTCTAGGCTTACCTACACATAGCAACTGTAAAACTCTTCAGTATGACATTCATGTCTTTGTCTTTTCATCCATGTGCATGAAAAGATATAGAATATCTGCTGAAGAATGTTTCAGGAACATTTAAAAGTCTAGAAGAACCTTGAGGGAAGCAAAAGCCCAAGTTGAACATCAGGTGTGTTACTATAGGAGGAAAGCAATTTGGATACCTGAGCAACTGGGGATTCTGCCTTGAGTACATGCACACAGCCTTGCTCAGCACTATGAATATTTATTCAGATGTTGCAGAAACCCCACAACACAGGGATAGCATGAATGATCACAGATAACCAACTGAAAGAGAGTTGTTAAATAGTGTATACTGAAAAAGCTGCTAAATCGCATACCTTCCCAATTAAGCCTGGATTTATTGGTATAGATAAGTTTTTTGTTTAAGGTTTTAATTTTTAAGATTTTAATAAACTAACACTTAAATAGAAAATAGTTAATAAAGAACAAATGTAGAATTATTTTAGGCAAAAGTCATGTATACTTCTAATGCAATAAGAACCTTGTATTTTTGCTTAACTTGCTGAGATTTTTCTAGTTTTTAGATAAGGGACATAGTTTTGGCAAGTAAAGATGAACAGATGTACATAACTTTTGCAAGTAGGTAGGATGTATCTCTTCAAACTGACAAGTAGCCAATCAGAATTTAGCATTCAAGCCTGGGAAGCAATTCATCCAAGATGAAAAGGATACACCATACAAAGGATTCTTATGGACATGAAACAAAGGACTTATATAGCGAAAAGGTGTGGAAAGGTAGGATTTAATATGAATGTGTATTGACCTTTGAAAATATAAGATTTTTGCTTTTGTAATTTCATCGGAAGTACTTATGGAAGATTACTGCCAGTACTTCTCCAGCGCTGAATAAAAAGGAATGTGACTTAACATTGATCAGCTTCAATGCTGAGTGAATTTCTTTGAATCACAACTCATGATCCAGCAGTGCTGTGTCTCCGCCTTACAGCAGCTTGGTTTAGCACAGGCCAACTGAGTCAGAGGGGAACAAAGCATTGCTCCATCAATCTCTTTTAACCTGAGATTTCTTTTATGTAAAGCAATGGACAGTAGCAAGGGAACAGTTTACACTCGGAACTTATGTTAGTATGTGTTATACAGCTTTCAGCTTAGGAACATGGTAGGAAGAATGTAGAAAAATATTTTTCAAGTTTGTTTTTTCCTGGGGTTGATTCAATTTAAGCCACTAGTTTAAGTTTTACATGTAAATCACCATGCTCCCTTTGTACAAAGCTAAAAGTAGTGAGATATAAACATATGGAGTAAAAGCCATCAATGCCATTTAATTCTGCTAAGTCCTGCATTTACAGTAGGACTAGCTCATGTCCTGTAAAAAGTTACCTTCCATAGGCCTTTATTTAATTTTAGGTTACTGCTCTGAATTTCATCAGTGGAATTGTGCGTTTTTAAATAGAGTAGTGTTTCTACTGCCACATATTCATATGCCACATGAATATTAAAGTTATATGTCTTTAGTTTTTTCCCTAATTCTATGTTATGAGTAGAAAAAAATGACCAACTATAATGGTTACACTTTCACAACAAAATAAATATTTATGGGATGTTAAAGGTTGTTTCTGTGAAACCTGGTGTCTGTCTTGGTGAATGTATTGTTATGGAAAACCACTGAGAGTGAAATGTATCCATAAATCTATTCAATGGTACAATTTTCTAATTTAGAAACCTCTCAGCATTAAGACAGCAGAACCTTTATGGTAGGAAAATATGAGGTTGGCCTCACAAGGCTGGACATGCTGATCTTCTGACAATAAGAACCGTAGGACATTAACAGTCTCTGTTAGATACAAGTTTATGGAAGGGAAAGATTAAAAGCTCTGTATAGTACTCATAGAAAAGAAAATTCCATGGAGAATTCAATGTATCAACTATTGACATGCCTATAGGAAATATAAATTAAGATTTATAGTTATAATTCTTTGAATTTTTGAGCTTCTGAACTTCCTTAATTTCTGTGTTTTACCTCAAGCCACAAATCTTGTTTTCCAATATTCATTAATTTTCCAACCTGCTTGAAGGGAGAATGCTTCTATCTTACCTTGACTACCACAGTGGTGGGGTCAGAAAAGGGTGACAAGAATGGTTAGTGCTCTAAAATAAAATCTCTGTGAAGACAGATTGGCAAGATTGGGATTGAACATTTTAGAAGGGTGGCTGAAAGAAAAGGTACATTTATGTGCATATTAATGATTATTGGGGAAAAAAATTGCTTTAGAAATGAGCATTTCTGTTTATCATTTCTCATATTACAGGCACAAGAAAAACAAGCAGGGTACTTCAAAACTAATAAATGGAAACATTCTTTTCTAAAAGAAAGCATATTATTGAAATATATAGAACTTGGTAGAACAAAATGCCAAGCCCAAATTCTGCATAATTTCAAAAATAAATGTAGGAATAGATAGATAACAGTCAGTTAGATAACAGTTCTTATATATATTAGAAAGAGAGGAAGCATAATTTCATATTTCCTAAACGTGAAATATTAGAAGCTAGGAAAAAATCACCTTTGGAGGAATAATCACATAATGAACTTTTGCGTGATAGCTTACAGTTCTCCTGAAACAGTTTTTCCAGTAATATCAAACAGGAGATTTTGACCCACCTGCAGATCATCCAACATGATAAGTGATGAGTGTCAATAAACACTAATATTTACTTCAAAAGTAAAAGAAAATGTTTTAGTGTTCATCATACATAATTACCTAGTTATGCTCACAATGGCTAGAAACTGCTTATTTGTGAGAATATTTGAGGCCATGGAGTTCATGTTCAGTGGGGGTGACAGGACCTCTCTGACACATTTTGTAGACTGCTGTGGAAAAGAAGGGAGATGGTTACATTTTCTGTAGGATTACAGTACAGACAGAAGCCAGGAATCTGAGATTTAAGTACTAGGTGTTTACTTGACAGAAAATGGGTTAGAAGATTTTAGTTTCATTCAGCTTCTTGTTCAGTACAGTATTAGATGCTGTGGTGAGTGACTTACTGCTTCTTGTATGCCTGTTTTCAAGTGTGTACCTGTCTGCCCAGCTGGGTGACAGTAGTCAGGACTGTGAAAATTAAACATGCAGCTATAAATTTCCATAATCACTAGTTGCAAGTAAGTTTGAGAATATTATATGAGAATGTTGCTTATCCCTCTGCTTCAGACTCTGAACTGAAAATCTTAATTTTCTGAACTTTCTTCTCCTGACGTTTCATATTCAGAATTCATAGCTTTAATGTTCTAAATGTATCTGTAGATCTTGGTTACATTTTCTACTGCCTTTATTTTCTTCTACAAAGGTTAATTACCTGCTATTGATAACCGTATTTTTAGGTTTGGGCTATTCTGTTTGGGAACAAAAGCTCATTTTTGTTTTAGAGGATCTTTCGTTGACTGATGGTAAATCTCTGAATATATACCTGCTAGGGGTTTTGATTTAAACAACACTTTTTTTTTTCCTTTTTTTAATTAAGTGTGCTTGGGTGTTTACTTGTTTCTACACTGATTCATTCTTCAATAAAGAGAACATATGCAAAGACTTGCTATTTTACAAACTGCAACATATTTTTTTAAGGTGATGGTTGTCTACAGAAAAGTTCTCTTTTATTTTTTACATTTTTAAGGATAGCAGATAGAAAACTAGAATTGAAGTCATGCATGTAATAAAGGAGCTGAAATGTCACAACAAAATATACTACTGTTGGTTGTGTGCAATGAAACGATGAGGACCTGTGGAAAACAGGTTAAGAATTTTCCATACTGCAAATAACAGAGTCCCATAATGCATCCTTCATTAAAATCATGCCAAAAAATCTGAGCTATGCACTGGTCTGTGACTGAACTCTGAATAAGGCACTTAATGTGCATAGGTCCTTGAAATGTAATTTGACTGTGATATAAAGGGATTAAGGTATCAAAGGGTAATTTTCTCAAAGAAAACATGAAAATTTAGTTGACAGGGCTTCCATGACATGAAATCACAGAAGGTTTTATGGAGTCCAGCTGACTTAATCTTTTCTAGGTTGTTTGATTACCATGGCCGTGTCCCTCCACCGCCCCGTGCTGTGATTCCACTGAAACGTCCTCGTGTGGCTGTGACAACAACTCGTAGAGGCAAAGGGGTTTTTTCCATGAAAGGAGCATCACGATCCACCTCAAGTGGGGCCTCTTCCTCAGGATCTAAATGTGAGTTGCTCATATCCGTTGAATGTTATTGAAACAATGATCCTAGCAATTTCTGCAAGTGGACAGCTTCCACTATATAGCTCTGTTGCAGTCATTTGCCACCCTGTCTTTAGCTTGAAAAATGGGCTTGGTTACCAAAGCTTCCAGGCCTTTCCTGCAAGTCAAGGAGCACATTCCTGACATTTCTGAAGGAAATTCTTTCAACAACATTTGACCTGCTTCCTTGGCCTCAGAAGAAGCCTGTTTAAAATCTTCTATCATCCTGACTGCTCATAAACCATAAGGTCTTGTGAACAGTTGGTAATGCAGCAAAGTTAATAATCTTGCTGTAGATAGAGCACATTGACTTCTGTGGAAACTTGAAGGTTGTATGTAAGCTGGTGAGGGGTGGGCTGGGAGGGCCAGGGGAGGTTGGGTTATGTGTTCTTTTTTTACCAGATTCCTTTGAGGATAGAAAGAGGCAAAGTGTCTCTGCCTGTTTTAAAGGGAATTCAAAACATGATTGGCAATTTAGGGTTATTCAACCCTTTAGTGAGTTGGCCTTAGAAGAGCTGATGAACGATAAGCATTCCCTCCTGCAAACTCATCAAGCTCCCCATTCCATAGTATGTCCTGGGAACTTCATCTTCCTCTTCGTGCATCTTTCAGCACCCACCTGTCTTCCCCTGCCCCTTATGTGGAGTGATACTGTCCTTGGAAGCGTCACTGGAAGAGGAAGAGAAAGATCAGGTAGGGATCAGATATCAGAAAGAATGGAAGGACTTCAATAAGACTTTTGCAGTACTAGAGTGGCCAAAAAAACATCATTCTGTCTTACATACAATCATGAAATATGTGACATCTTACTGCCAAAGGAGTTAATTATGGCATCAGCAGGACCCAGTTACAGATTCTGCTTGAATAACATATCCAAATCTCACACCCTAGCATCTAACAAAGAAGATGGACCTCTAGGGTGCCCACTAGGATCCATTCTTAATTCTACTGTATAACCTGATGATATCAGAGACCTTGAAGGAAAACACATAATAAATATGAAAGTGACTGAAAGAAAGGACATGTGGTAAACAGAGCTAAAGATAATGTTGTACAGTCAGGAACAAGAGCTCAAGCCATCTTTGGATAACATTCTGAGAAAGAGAGGCTCTATTGCCTGTACAGTTAAACCACTCACAGGTCTCCAGTGAATGAATGGCTAGATGTGCATTACTAATAATGGAAGTTTTGACACGTAGCACACAGGAAGACATCTAAATTTAGATGTCATGTTATGAAGCTCACTCAGACCGTGAGAAGATGTCTGGGAGTAGCAACACTACCTTTGTTCTCTGGAGGATGAGCGTGAGTCTGAACATTTTCATACACATCTTGAAGTAGTCCACTTGTCCATAAATACTTTTTGCCTTTTCTCAATGTCTTAAGTGATGAATTATGTTTTCTTCTATTAATTTAAAAGAAGGCATGCAGCTCTAGATCTCCAATTTAGAAAACATAGAATTTATATTATTTTGTACTGTGTCAGGACTTAGGTAATGCGTATTATAGGATTCAGCTCTGGTCCAAGTGCCCATAGCCACTTGCTATAAGACTTCCAAAACACTATCTGCATAACATGGCAAGTGTTGCGGAACTTATAAGTTATTCAATGGAAGTGCAATCAGGAGTGTCCGGGTCCTAACAGCTAATGCTATGCCCCAGTGAAAGTATCCTTCAATGTATTCAGGTGTAATCTGAATTCTAAAAAATGTCTGTCTTAGAGCTCCAGGTGTCAAGATCATGGATTGGATCTAGCTCTTTAACACTGAAGGAAGAGCTGCAAGATGCATCACCAAAAAGATGGGTGGACATTTTGACCTTTGTTGGTTTTCTACCCTTAGTTCTTTACAATGGCAATTGGAACACAACTGCAGAAACTCTTTATTGTGATTTAATAAATTGCACAAAAAATTATTTCTGCATGCAGCATATCTTTAAAAGGAGTCAGGCACACAGTATACAGATTTTCATGCTTTATTTCCCTATAGAATTACTTCCCTTTTTGTCAAGTTCAGCCAACCCATCATAAAGGTAGAAACATGATTTTATTGACTTGGACAGGAATGTAATCAGCTTATTGTAAGATCTTTATCGGAGAAATAATGGAACCATTCCCTCAGGGGCTTTGATTTGCAAAGTAGAGAATGGATGTTGTGGCTTCCTTTACCATTTTCTTGGAGATGTTGGTTATATTGAATTGTGGGATGAACCAATTTAATATTTTGTTGCCCCTCCCTCTATAGTGCTAATCTGGACCTCTTGAACTAATGCAATGTTGATTTTAATGGCAATTTATTGTTAGTTAAATAAAGAATTTCTACAATGAGGAGAAACATAGTTTGTGGGAAGGAAGTTATTTTGAGTTTTCATCAAATGTAAGCCATAAAACAACCTAAGTGCAAGCTCAGAATTAACAATACCAAAATGGTATTGCCTGTGTTTGAAAGATTTTACCCCCAAATAACAAAACTCTCATGAGATCAATCCCGTAACACATTTTTCAGATGTAAGCAGAAATCTCATAGACATAACTGTTCTCATAGGTGTTTTCCACACTCAGACTGGATCCCAAAAATTAATCCATACATGTAACATGAAAGGTTAAAATATAGGAGATCCTTTGGTGAAATTACCAGAATTAAAAGGATTCACTTCTGAAAACTAGCAATCCAAAGACAGAATTTTGTTGTGGCACAGGGCAAAGATGTTACAAAAATACTAAAAATGCCTTGCTCATTGATGAGTACATCCACAAAAATAAGGTCTGCCAGTGCAGCAAATTTTTGTTTCACCAAAAAGTCACAATATGTGTTCAAGCTTGATTCCAAAACACAAAATACTTTAGGAACATTTGATTCCTTTCATAAGTCTATAATTTTTCAAAGAGCAGTTGACAAGATTTTGTTTTCTTTTTAACTCCAAAGGCTTGGAAAAAAAAAATCAGCATTTCCAAATCACCAGAAGTAATGCACAAAATTAAACATGGTGTGTAAAGTACACATAGTAGTTCTTCATGTTAATGGTATGAAGAAGCACGTTAAGATTGGATTGCTATACAGAACTGGGAAAAACTTACTTTTTCTGACAAGGTAGAAATTGAGGCTCTCAGAGTATGCACTTTCATTTTACACATCTTAAATCAGTATGAAAATAGTAATCAAATCTTTTATATTCTGTGTGCTTGAGATTAAGGAGTAGACACTTAAGACATTACAATATGTACTGAATTATGTCTTTAATGAATTCATTTTGACTCATATAATTTATACGTAGCTTCATCAGCTAACCCATTCTTCAGTGATATCTACAGCAATAAAATATGATAAAATATTTTATATTAAACACAAAGGGCTTAGGTAAAAATACATGACATTTCTTTCCAAAGAAATCTGAATCATGCTTTGTGGATGAATCAGTTTGTATTTATGGCATGAAATGTTTCACAAATATAGCTGTAGTTCAATGGGAACACTTTCATTTATAGAAATGTGATTGACCTTAATATTACATTTCTTGTGTCAACCTGGGTGTAGCTTTTCTCCTTTGGTGTTAGATGCGCCAACAAAAGATGCATTCTTGAAGGCCCCGAAGGGTTGGAAAGGGTCACTGAATCAAATTCCTTACTGTTGCACATAGCTGCATCATCTAATCCTTTAAGCTGCATCTTAAAGGTAGTTAGTGTTTGTGTTTTTCCTGTTTCTGTTTCTTCTAATTTCCAGCTTAGTTTGTTTGTCCTTTGTTCATGATCATTTGTTGTGCCAACACTGTGTTAGCAGGAAAGTTTCATTCCTTTTTACCTTCTTTTGTCTCAGGCAAGCAAGCAAAATGCTTCTGTCCCAGTATGGGCTTTCCATTTCTCTGGTTATTCTCACAGCCCTTCTGCACACATACCTGTTAGAATTCAGTTCAATCTGTACTCACCTTATACTGCCTATATAAAGACATTACACCTCTCTAGCAATACATCATTTGACAAGTCCTAGCACTGCATTTTCCTTCTCATGGCTGCATTATAGTGGTAGCCTATTGTCAACTCAAGAATAATTCTGTTGCTGCCTTTTTCTGCTGCTGAGCCTTGATGCTAAGAGTAGGAGTTCTCCTGTTACTCAATCAAGTGTAAGATTTTTTTGCAGTGCAATTGCATCTCATAATTTTTTCTAATGTAGCATTCCTTAAAATCACCTGACCTGTCCATTCATTCTAGCTCACTCTGAATAGCTGACACCTTTCAATTTTATGTAATCAGCAAATTTCACCTGTTTATTTACTTTTTTTCATCAAAGTTGTTAAGGTATTTAGCCATTTTGGTGTCAGTGTTTGGGGAATTTCACTACTAATTTCTTTCCCTTTCAATATGTGCATTTCTGTCATCTGTTGGTCTTTACTTACCTGTTAATAAGGGAAAAAAAACCCCAAAGAGTAAGCTACCTTATTTTCCTATTCTATTACTCGAAAGCAGATTAACAGATACTTTGGACACTTGCAGGTCTGATGTTGTGTTTACCAACGCTTTATTTCTTGCCTGACATCAATTAAAAAAAAAATTAACAAAAAAAAAACCTCATGGTCGTCATGATGTTTTAAAGGAGAATTTATATACTCAAAGCAGAACACCTGGAGTACACTATTCATAATGTCTACATTTTGTCTTTGTCATAAAATCACTTGAAAAGACTGAAGTTCTTCCAAAGCCACTTAGTACTGAATCATACAATCACAGAATGGTCGACCTAGGAAAGGACCTCTGGAGCTACTCTGTTGTGATTGCCCAGCAAAGCAAGTTTCTCAGGACTGTGTTTGACCATCCCCACAGTGTGGGGGCGGCGGAGGGCAGGGGGGAATGCCTTTTTCTAGTCAGATGGAATTTCACATGCTTTTATTTGTGCCGAAAGTCTTTGGCATATCAGTGGGGAATACTGAGAAGTGTCTAGCTTTGGCTTTGTCTTCTTCATTCCCTCTTGTACTGCACAGCCAAGAACTGGATACAGTACTCCAGAAGTGCTGATTACAGGGGTGTACTGGGTTTGACTGGGGTAGTGTGTGTGTTTTGAATTTGTGTTGGAAACAGTGTTGATAACACAGGAATGTTTCAGTTACTGCTGAGCTTACGGAGTCAAGGCCTTTTTGGCTTCAGAGCAGGCTGGGAGGGGACACACCTGGGACAGCTGACTCCAGATGTCCAAAGGGATGTTGTATACCATGGTATTATGCTCAGCAATAAATCAGGGAGAAGTTTGGCCTGGGCTTGCTCAGGCACTGGCTGGTCATCAGTCAGTTTGTGTTTTCATTTACATCCCTTCTGTTCCTTGGGCTTTATTCGTTGGTTATTTTCCTTTTAATTATTATTGTTGCTATATTATTATTATTAATTATTATTATTGTTATTGTTGTTGGGGGGAAGCTGTTCAATTAATAAATTGTTCTTATCTCAACCCACAAGTTCTCTCAGTTTTACCCTTCCTGTTTTCTTCCCCCATTCTGCTGGGGCTTGGAGGGGAGTGAGCAACTATGTTGCTTAGCTCCTGGCTGCAGTTAAACCGTAACAAGAGAAAAGATCACCTCTCAATCTTCTGGCAAAACAGCAAAGCATCTCCCAAACGCAGCTCAGGCAATGGAGCCTTCTTTGTCACAAGGGTGTATTATTGCTCACACTCAACTTGTTTTTCATCACAGTCCTTCATAATTTGTCTTTAGTAATTGCTGCTTATTACAGAAATACCCACTACAATATAACTGAGAGTGGAATTTCTGTAGGAGAATGATTTTGAAGTCTTGTAAAATTCTCTGAAAGTCAAAACAATAGATAACTCAAATAAGTACACCATCACTATGTTGGAAACAGGGCAAAAATTTGGAACTTATGGAAATTTATTGAAAATCGTTTGCCTTTTTTCTTTCAGTTCTTTCTAGTGTTAACTTGAAGTGATTGACTGTATGATCACAGAATCACATAATTATCTAGGTTGGAAAAGACCTCCAAGATCACTGAGTCCAACTTTTGACCAATCACCCCTTTGTCAACTACACCATAGCACTAAGTGCCACATTCAGTGGTTTCTTGAATACCTTTAGGGATGGTGTCTCCACAACCTTCCTGGAGAGTGCATTTCAATGTTCAAATTGTTCTTTCTGTGAAGAAATTACTCTTAATGTCCAACCCGAACCTTCCCTGGCACAGCTTGGGCAATGCCCTCTTATCCTGTCACTTGTTACCTGGGAGAAGAAATCAAGTCCCACCCAGCTACAGCCTCCTTTCAGGAAGTTGTGGAGAGCAATAAGATTTCCCCTCAGCCTTCTTTTCTCCAGGGTAAACAACCCCAGCAGCCTCAGCCGCTCCTCATATGACTTACTCTCCAGACCCTTCACCATCTTCACTGCTTTAGTTGTCCTTCTCTGGACACGCTCTAGCATCTCAATGTCTTTTTTATAGTGAGGGCCCCAGAACTGGACACAGGATTTAAGGTGCAGCCTCACCAGGGTCAAGTACAATGGCACAATCACTGCCCTGGTCCTGCTGACCACACTATTTCTGATACAAGTCAGGATGCCATTGGTTTTTTGACCACCTGGGCACATTGCTGTCTCATGTTCAGCCAGCTGTTGGCCAGCAGCCCCACATCTTTTTCCACTGACCTTTGTTCTTTGAATCCTCATTGTTGTACCTGTGTTCCCTCTGGTGCTGTCTTCTTCTCAGCCTGGTTTTTCCAGAAACACCACAGGGAAGCCCCTGTGCAGCAGAAGGTTTGACTCTAGTTGAACAGCAATCCTATCTATGTGCCTGTTTCCTTACCAAACTCAGAAGTGCTTAGTAGACTGGAAACAAATGCCATTAGGCCCTTGCAGTGTCACTTCTGAGTTTTGAGTTTTGACCTTTTAGACTTGGCCAGCCTGCAGTTTGCCAGTCAAGGGACCATCTCTGACACAACAGCTTGGTTGCATAGAATGTGTTGCCAGCTGGCTTCATAGTGGGTTGCTGCAAACACTTAGCATTTCCCCTTGGACTGATTCACACCATTTCACTATGGAATCTGTGCTACCTTGCTACTCCAGCATGGACCAGCCACTGCCTCTGGGGAAGCAGTAACCTTCTAAATACACAGTTGTCAGAATCTTAACATTTTCTTTCGGATGTGTGGGATTGGACAGTGACCCGTTATTTCTCTAAGAACATTTTAAGGCCTTGCTTTATAAATACACAGAATAATTCCATCAAATACTGTGTAGCATATGAAAGTCTAGCAAAAAGTTTAGTTTTATGCTTTTTTCTCTAAGTCCTACAGTTCATTCAATATGAGATCAGAGGTTTCAGCCTATTTGAGATAATGCAATTTCTCAATATGAACACACAATTAAACAAGTGTATTACTACATATAGCAACCTACTGTCTTTAGCTGGCATGCTATGACTATAATGTACATGACCCAGACTAAGATAAAAAGCTTTGGTTTCAACTGCAGTCAGTATGCTACAATTTTGGAATAAGGCTGATTTGAAGCAAACGCATACTCATGTACTAGCACTGAAGAAGGCAATAACTTGTCTGCACACTTCAATATCACATTGCCTGACCAATAAAAATTACTCATGAAAGACTGTGATGAGATACATGCCCAAAACTCAATGAACAGGACTGATATAGCAAGATGCAGCCAGGTGACCCTTTTGACAGAAAGGAAACCTGTCTCTCTTCATAGCAGAACATCCTTTTTCTGGGGCTCAGAAAGGGCCCTCCTGTTGTGTATATCGATGCTCTGGATACACATACCAAAGTCAATGCACATCCTCCTACAGCAATGGTAAGGATGGATGAGTAACACAGTTCAGTGGTCTTTAATTGCCAGTCCTTCACAGTGATGGTCCATTTCTTCCTACAGGAGTTGCAAGAGTGACAACTGTGTTAGTTACTCTTGCCCTTTAGAAATTACCTTATTCTCCCATGCTAGCACAGGATTCCCATTTTCTCCTCTTGAACTTTTCCACATGATATCCTAGCACAAACAGGGCAAGTGAATCTGATTGGACTGCTTTCTGGCCATAAAAACATGTCCTGATAATGCCATAATAATGAGGTAATTTATGAGGACTGCAGTGCTGTTTCTTTTGAAACCAAAACACCTCCAAAGCAGATACTCCTTCTTGGGTAGACAATGGGAGTGCAACAATGAACAAAAATGAAGAGTAATACAAGGCAACAATTTAGCTATTGATTTATAGGTGCTGTCTTCATGTCCTTGGATGTGCTCATAAAACAAAATATTTTCATATATTATCCATAGCTGGAAAAAGTACAAGAAATTACCAGAACTGAAAGCAACAAAATTTAACACCTATTGTAATGAAGTTTTTGACTGGAACATAATGTTGCATTCCTGGCTTATATTACCATTTGCTCTTGCTGAAAAATACACGCTGCTACTGTGAGGAATCTTTTTATTGTTGTTGCTATTATTACAAAATATTCCAGCAAAACAACATTGCAAAACTGTGAGTTTTCTGCCACATTTGAATATTTTTTTCTCTATAGGCTGTTGTTCAGTAAAAGTTACTTGGATTTATGAAGAATGCCCTTGAGATGTTTTGCCTGAAATTATTATTACAGAACAATACACCTCACATGGGTGCTTGCCGTTAGGGCTTAGAATTCCACAATTTCCTAGGATTCAGAATTTTTAATTAACCATGATAATTTTAAAAGCTAAATCTCTAAAAATACTGACAGAAGTGAGGGAGCAGACTATCTATCAGAGAGAAAATCAAAAAGAACCTGTTTTGCTTGAGGGGGGGGGAAGGTTACCACAGTAAATGCAGTTTATTTCATGTTTTGCATTTTGCTCTCTTTCCACAGTGAAATCAGATGAGTTGCAAACAATCAAGAAGGAATTAACCCAAATCAAAACAAAAATTGACTCCTTGCTAGGGAGACTGGAAAAGATTGAAAAGCAGCAAAAAGCTGAAGCAGGTAGGTAAAAGCAATTTGTAGTGAAATGAATTAAATTAGAACCTAGTTACCAGTCAAGCAGACAGACCAAAGAGAATGGAAGCTTTCCAGAAATTTTGCTACATTTTGATGGCCTGAAGCAAGGTAGATTAACTCTCAGGTAGAACTATTGTGAGGATAGATTAATGTTCTTCACAGAACATGCATCGTCATTTCAAGAATTGTTTTCCATGGTGTAGTAGGAAAAAAAAAAATTCTAGGTGTTCTGGAAACAAAACATCTCTAAAAAATAGACTGAACAGAAATCAGTTAGAGCTTGTTGACCATGGGGATGCTTGTGTTATCCACATTAAGAATTGTTAGATGATCTACAGCAATAATTATTGTCTGAGCAATAGGCAATAGTCACAAGTTGAAGCAAGGAAAAATTTCTGTTTGATATAAGGAAAAAAGATGTTAAGGAGTATAGCAGGTTGCCCAGAGAGATCACAGTGGCTCCATCCTTGGAGATGTTCAAAAATCATTGGGCCAAGGCCCCATGGACCTGGACCAAACTCTGAGTTTGTGCCTGATTGGATTGGACTTGGACAGTCCAGAGATCCCTTCCAGTCTCAGCTACTCAGTGAAGCTGTGGCCTCTTTGTAAAATTGGCCACACCTCTAGTTCAGCTTTTCTCTGGCTTAAAATGTTTTGTTTTGAAGCAAACCTTGGAATAAAAAAATCCAACACTACTTTATAATTTAATTGAGATTTTTATTACTGCCATTGCAGTGTTCATTTTGGTAGCTGGATGATCTCACCTGGCAGCACTTTAAAGTCTTGCTGAGAGTTACGAAGTTGTATTTTCCCCATGGCATATGTAGAAAACAACCTCAATTCTTATGGCTGTCTATTTTCTTTGCCCTTTCCTTATGGATCACATGGTATATCTTTGTACAGGAGCTGTGTACTAGTGAGCTGATTTTGATGAGAGCCAGCAGGGAAATGGCAGCTGTATCTCATGAGAAGCGCAATGATTTTTGCCCTGCTCCATTCTGTGATGAAATTTTTTTGCATATTTTTTGTGAAATGTGTGAAAGAAATTCTGCCTCGGAACCCACAATTGCCTGGTTGTTTGGGCAGTGGTGAGTTACATGAATCCAGAAATCCAATCAGGATACAAATGAAAGTCACATCAAGACTGTCTAAAATATTACTGGGAATTGGCAGTTGAGGGCCATGAACCTGACTCTAGCAAAATAAATATTTAGGTCTGGATTCCTCCTGTTCCCAAGTAACTATAAAAAAGAAAACATCTTAAAAATACAAACTACCTTTTCTTTGCAGTCATTTTCTAAGTCTATTTTGACATAAAAGGACCAATCCCTCAGTTGTTACAGTTTATCTCACAAAGTTGAGGGGTTTTTTCCAAGTCTAAGGTAAATCATTAGTACAGAGTGTAATCATCTTTTTCAGGAGAACTGTATACAACCTGTATTCATTATATTCTATTTTGAACTCTATGCAAGTTAGATAAAAGTTGGTATAATCAGTAAAGATCTAATTGCAAGGCACTCCATTGAATCACTTGTGTACTGAAATACTCTGAGATGGTGCATCCCTAATTTGGGGAGCTTTTATATAAAATCCATTACTATGCAAAACAATCTGCACATCGTTGTTCTTTGATATCCAGTTTTTACTTTTGCTAAAGGACTATAGTGAATTCATTTAAATAGAAATCAACTCAAAGAGGAAAACATTGATTTGTATTGAATCACAGTGTCTTTTGAAGACAAGCAATGAATATCCTGAGATTAAAAACTGGTTTCAAAATGTTGATGTTTTAAAACATCAGGTGCAGAACCATTCCCCATATTCCTTGCCTCTCTTCAGAGATACTGGTAAGCATGGAACCCCATTTAAGTGTCCTGAGCTGATGAGGAGGTTTATGTAGTCTGAGTGATTAGTCTGCAGATGATTGATTCCTCAGCTAAAAGATTTGTGTAAACTACATCTGTAGCTGAAATGTTTCATTTACAGTGTCATATGTAAGATGATAACATTATTTTGTTCCTTCTCTATGGTTTTGCAATATTATTTCTTACTTTCCTCTGCCAGAAGGTGTGGCCTCACTGAGATTGGGATCAGGGAGAGGATCTGTGTCTCATTTACACAAAACAAAAATCAAGCCATCATCTTGTCCTTTTGGTTTTCTAATTTTGAATCATTATCATGAAGAATATTTAATTTTTAATCTTAAAAGTTGTTACATCTACAGGTTACAGGCTGGACAAGCTCAGTGCATACATTGGTTACATCTCTACATCTGCATGAAAATTTTACTTACAGTACCACATGGTGTTATGTCTCTTTCTGTTATTAAACCCTTACCGTTCCAATAGGGGGAATGTAGATAATAGCATTTCCTGTATATAGGAAAACTGTAGAAAAGCTCCTTAGTTTGTAAAAACCTGAATCAGGAAGCTGGGAATAAGAGGTTCTGATGTCACAAAATTGTTAGAAAATATTCTACACGAGACTGGGGCTGAAATTTAGGATCTTAAGTTTAGCTTCTCAGAAGAGCCCAAAAGAGTTGCATACTTAGAATGTGATTTAGACTCCTCTGAAGAACCCAGTCTATGTTCTCATTAAGACAATTAAGTAAGTGACCTAACGTTTTAGCATCTGTATCCTAGAAAGTTTCCCATTTAAATGTATTTGAGTCTGTCATTTCAGCAACCCTTTTCTAAAAGCCTTGACCAAAGTTCATTCAGTTGTCACCACCACAGCTGAGGGATCTCAGAAATGGCTTGAGACAGGAGGTGGTGGGGCCAGACACACTAGGCATAGCTGATTCAATCCATATTTCCTTGTACAGTAAGACAAGTCACATAATGACTTATAACAGTACACATGGTATTGTAGGAAGCACCTAACCAGTAGAAGATGAGGCTCCATGGACTAAATCTTCTACTAATACATGTGACAGTACTGTTGAAGCAGCTATCTAAGATGGCTTTTTATTCTTTAAATCCAAGAATCTTTCTGTAGGCATTAGGTGACTAAGGGAGGAAAGCTTAGTTGTTCTGTGTCTTCAGTAAGACAGTTTGAAAATGAGGGACTAAAGACTAAGAAGGACTAAAGAGATGAATGAAAGTGGCAAAATAAATGTGCAAAGGCAAAAGGTAAAACAAACATCTTGGTTTAACACTATGGTACAGAAAAATACAAGCAGATTTGAATAGTATATGTAGCTGGGAATAATTAATGGTAAAATAATATGTTCATAGAGCTGAAAAAAATATACAGCTTCAAGGCAATCCTTGATTCATTGGCTGTCCAACAAGATACATGGCGTACTATCAGCATTACAGAACAGTCAGTCTTACGAAGAAAGAAATGTTTTTGTTCTAGAAATTCCAGTATTGATCACTGTCAAACTGAAAAGACATTGTTTTTTAGCTACCAATGCAACCAATACTCTGGTCCTTATTCACTTTGAGTACCTAAAGCTTTTCATCTAAACTCCTGATATCCATAAGAATAAGACTTTGATCCCTCCATCCACTCCTCTGGCCAGTCAGTTTCTGACATTCCTCCATCAATCCTCCTCTGGATTCCTGCTGACTGTATGAAGTTCCTCAGCATATCCAGGAGTTTCACAGTACTTAATCACAACAATGCAGATATCTGCATGAAGCCAACCAGAAGAGATTTGTCAGGCCTCCTTGGAAATGGTCTTTCTTTTCACCACTTTGCAAAAAAATACAGGAAGCCTATATCCGAGTAATTGGACAGAGGCATTCTCCAGTTACTACAACATGTTATACCAGTGAGGAGTAACTGTTAATTTACTCCATAAAAAACATTATAAAACCTGATTAGAAGGATTTGTTGATTATGTGTGGTTGCTGAGATATATTCACAGCAAATTCATGCAAATTCTTTTCCATTTACTGGCATTTAATAGCCTTCCACTTCTCAGAGCAGAGATCTATGTACTTTTCATTGGCTGCCTCTAAATAAATATATGGTGACTATGACATATTTCTGGCATTTCCAAGGTAAAGTCAAGTACATAAAATCAAAAGGATGGATCCACTGGTAAATTAAGGTTCCATCCACTGCATGGGATAGATGACCACATTAATACTGTGATTGATTTATACACTAATTTTTGAAAACAGGGTTTGCCTGGTTTACACTGAGTTTTACAGAGTTAGCACATCTGGAGACGGGAAGTGTAGATTTCTCCTCAGAGCACTTTACCACCAATAGGAAAGGTTACTGAATCTCTATAGAGTATGTTTTCCTTGCAGAAGCCCAAAAGAAACAAATGGAAGATAATGCTGATTTGATTCAAGAGGAATGCATATCAGAGAATGCAGATAACTCTACGGAAGAGCCAATTGAAGGAGGGCCAGATGCAGATGGGGATGGAGAAGATATGACTGATGGGATAGAGGAGGATTTTGATGAGGATGGCAGCAATGAGCTGGTAAGGAATAATCACACCATGTCTGTCTGTATGGTTCCTACAAGTAACCACAGAGAACCAATAGTCTGGATTAACAAAATAAACTCACAGAAACACTGTGATGTTCTGTAACTAGTGCCTAGTCCTACACTCTTCATACACTGTAGTATCAATTAAGAATAGGAACTTCTGAGGACAAACAAGAAAAATACATTTTGCTACACTTGATTATTTTAGAAAGGAAGTGAAATGTACATTAAATTGGTTTACATTTGTTATTTTTCATTTACTGAAATGTAGATAAGAAAGGAAAATGTAGTGTGCTAGTGTGCTTCTTAATTACTATTTTTTAACTGGAGCATTTCAAAACTAAATAAGAATCTAGAATGGAGAACTTTTTCATTAGTAAGCATGTGCTCCTCCACAGTTCCCAGTCCCTACCTTCTATGTGTATACTCTGCAGGCTGTGTTGGCAGATGCAGGTCTTTTGATCGAAAGATTTTTCCTTAAGAACTGTTTGGCTAAGAAATGTTTGGGTTTTCAGCCTGAGGCTACACCTTTCACAAAATGCCCATGGTGCTAAACTCCTAAGTTCTTCTAGAGCAACATTAAAAAATATTTGTTAAGTCAAAGTTATATCTTTTTATGCAGTCCTTATAAGAATGAAACAGTCACATTGGTTTAGACTCTATAATACTCTCCCTCTCTTCCTGGCTTTCATATTCTTCTGCTCTGTGGAGAAGGCACTTTTGCTGCTCATTGTCATTGCTTGCTATTTAGCACACATTTAATCATGTGTGTGCTATAAAAATCATTCAGTGGAGTCCACACAAGTCAGTTAGCAAGGGACCCAGCTGGACCAGCAGCAAGTCTGGAGCAGGAGCATGTGAATAATCAGTGGTTTCTACTGCTTACAAATGCAATTTAAACCTACTTCTAATTTGCAGATTTGTGTCCCTTTAGCCAGCACAAGACTCTCTTGAATTTATATATCTTGAATAGCATTATCCCCAGGATATCCCCAGGAGAAGCTACTACAATTCCCTCATCCTTTAACATGCAATGTAGAAGAGATGACATTATTCCTTTTTCTCAAAGGGACAGGTTCTCCTGTACAGATATGAGGGATGTCTATAAGAAGCTGTCACTCTGAATTTGTAGGAAGTTGAAATTTTGTAATTAATAAATAGTTGTAAATATAATCTCCCACCATAGCTAATACCTAAGACCAGCTGAAGTGAGCTTAGCAATAGGAGTAACCACAGTTTAACAAGACTGGTAGGTTTTACAGTAATTAGGCATTAGACTCACTATCACAGACAACTAAGAGGGGACATTATCATACAGAGTATTAGCATCTCATTTCTGTCATTTCACCTTGTGGGTATAACACATTTAGCATATATCTGCACTATATAATGATGCATGATGTAGAAGAATTTTTTCATCTATCAAAGGCCTCAGTAGAAAAGAGTCTAAAAAGAAAGCAGCAGAAGAAGACTTCATTAACTGTGCAAGTCTGGAATTGGCACAGCCACATTTGCACACCACTGCTTCCAAGTTAAAAGGCCTTTCCAAAATTTATGTTATGGGATTAGCCGAAGTGCAGTGTGCTGCAGACACAGCTCCAAAGACAGCTTGTAGGTCTGAGACACATATCTAAGGCATGGTGGGGTACCAGCTCTAGTTTCTCTGCATGTCATTACAGAGTGCTTGAGTGACAGGAGGAAACAGCTCTCTCACTGCATGTGGAGAGTGGTGTTCTCTGCCTTGCACCCTAGCATGGGTGGTATCCCTTCAATCCTGACATGATGGTAGCAAGGAAAGGCCAAGGAAGAGGACTTATGTGCATTGTCTCAGTCAGGTGCAGCCTGGTCCAATGCCAAGGCAGTGGAGCCAGTTAGCCTCACACCTTCCACCTTCCCAGAGGCTGGGACCATCTAGATGAGAAACTGGCAGTATTGTAAACTTTAAAACTTAGAACCAAGACTGTCACTGATGTTAAATCCCTGTGCTTTTCATCCTCCCTTGCCATTTCGATCAAGCTTTGAAGAGGCCACTTCACCTCAGTTTTCCTGCCTGCTATGATGGGGTAATAACACTTTCTTTCTTTTGCAAAGCCTGAGGAGATCAGTGAATTCAAAACTGCAATAGATGGGATAAAGGATTGCTTGGCAAAGGATTACTTCAAAGAAATCTCAGGCTATGGATGTTTTCCACAGAAAGGCTATTATAAACTGAATTATGTATCTTTCATCTATAGCTTTACCCAAACAGTCAGCAGTATTGGCCAGTACTGTTATGATCTGAAGCTGATAGTTTTTGATGCATATTGTAATTTAGTCTGTTTTACACTTGTGCTTACATATATTTATGTAGATATAATGATCAATTCCTATAAGTTTTATTTTCTACTCCAGTCATTGATAGGTTTATAAAGGGAAAGTCAGTAATAATACTATTAAATATATAGTGAATATTGAAGTAGAAATACTTGGGATTTCATTCTGCTTCTACCTGTTCTGTGCCCTGCTATCTGAAATTTCCCTCTGTTTTGTGAAAAGTAAAGTAGACGTATAATCTTGTTATAAAGCAGGAAGCCTGAACTGATGTTGTTAGTCTGTTTTATAAAAACTAAGTTATTTAGGAAAAGAGCTGACTAATGGCAAATGTGTCATTTTGGAATGGAGCCGTTTACAAGTTCTTTGAGGAAAAAATAAAAGCATGAAAAGTGTTATATGAGAAACAATTAAGACAAACTTTCCATGGATAAAATCATAGCCTTGGACTAAGAATAATAAATACCCCTCCAAAGGGCATTTCTTAAAGTTTTCCAAATATAAAGCTAAGGGGATTTAGGACAACATTTAAAAAGATATTTTCTTTCATCACTAAGGCAAGCAGAGGAAATAGAAAAATATTTTAAATGCACATAACTAATGCTCTGAAGCCAGTTCAGTATGAAAATTTAGTTGTGAGTCCACTAGTATGAAAAATATTATTAGAGAGAGAGAGGAACATGACTTATAGATCTTAACCTTTACCGAGTTCTTCAGATTTAGCTGTAAATCTTCTGCCTAGCCATTTGCCCAAAACCTGCTGCAGGATTGCTGAACACAATTCTGTTGTCTTATGGCTGTAAGTAAAGGAAAATGTTCAATAGCGACATGTCCACTGCCAGAATCCAGATGCTACCAGAATGGAGCCTTTGCATCTGTGTAAGTGAATCTGCATCTTAGCACTGGAGGAGTCAAAAATATGTTTCTTTCTCTATTTCTAATTCTAATTTGCAAAGGGAGTGACTACACAGGATGTATGCTCTGGGTTTAGGTGGTGGGATCAGTTCTCTAAATTCACACACTGTTTATTTAGAGGAACAGGTTACTGCACATTAACTGAGTGATGGCAGCTGTCCTCATGCCTGCTTTCAGCCTAGATCAACTGTAAAGACAGACAGAGCAGTTTAGCCTGCAGTCTGAGTTAAGTCAGGTATGGACCCTTCAGCCACCTCAGTTGTCTGCCTGACTGCACACATAAAACATCACATTCAACAGCTGCACACCTTCTTCATTCATCATCTAGACCAGGATGTTGTTCATCCTTGCATTGTCATTTTCTATGGACGAAAGACATGCCTGCAAACAGTCGTTATGGCTCAGCTGAAGTGTGAAAAAGTTTTACGCCACAATAACTTGATTGCCCATCTGAATTCTAATTCAAGACATGCTGCATTTGAAGCACCTGCTGCAGTCATCAAACTTTCCCTCTTGGGAAAATTTCTTTTGTACCATTTGCCCACAAATGTCTCTCAGTAAGTGTCTCCAGTGCTGCAGACACTCCAACTTGAGGATCTTCTTAGAACATTTCCCAAAGAATTTTGCTACATTGACATACTGGAGAGTTCTTTAAATGGTGATTTCAGATACTTGATCTGTCTATGTTCGGATATGTCAAATAGCTGACTTCAACTTGCTCAGTGAACTTTGCCATAAGCTTACCACCCACCTGCTTTTACATGTTGACCTCTCACTCCCTCCTGTACAAGGGCATGCATATATTGTAGCTATATATATATAAAATAGTCACTAATTTGGTAGCTCCTGAGCTTACTTTACAATTCATGTCACTAAACTGACCATCGGAGGTGGCTGGAGGGGTGAAGAACTTCAGGTCTGTTTCCTTTGCTGCTTTTAAGTAAAAAACCAACTAGTTGGTTATTCCAGATTTTACTGGACCTATAATTCAGGCTTCCTATCTGCTCCAAACACTAAAATGTTTCTAGCAGCAGTGAATTTAAAATTTTTGTCTTCCTTCCTAGTGCAAACATATCCACTAATTCCTTTTATTTTAAACTTGCCCTCAACAGTGTTGTGAAGAATGTAACACACCTATGCAGTTTATCACCCTGTCTTACAGAAAACAAGATCCTATGAAGAAAGGAGCTTTCTTCATGTTTACTAAGTTCAGTTCATACACAAATCACAAACAGGCCACAAACCATTGGAACCCAAATCATTGGTGATATCAAGCAGGTTTTAGGTGTCTGGCTCTGGCTTTAAATTTTAGCTCTGGCTTTAAATTTTAAGTAGTGGGAGGGAAATTAAAAAAAACCTCCTCTTATTCTTGTGGCTTCACGGTGGAGAAGAACAAAGTCACCTTTGCTATACAGTCCATCACATATTTGAGAAGCTTGCGCTCAGTCCCTCTATAGCAAGCCCCTTCTTACTAGAAGTAGCATTAAGAGAGCATGGTGGGGCTGAGAGCTTGCAGAAAAAACATGTTTGAGTTAGCATGCATTGGTGGCTCCCTTACTCTGCTGATTTAGTAGCTGGACAACCCAGTGCAGTCCCAAAATATTTAATATATCTTCTCTGATATTGTTTCAAAGTGTGCTAATGGATCTGAGGCAGCGCCGATCAAGTCATTGCAATCCCCTTGTAAATAACACAGGTGGCATCTGATAAGTTACCTGAAAGCCTGAAGTATTGTAAATTTGAAAAAAAAAAAGATCACTTTCACCCAATGCTTAGTAAAATCCAACAAAATAATTAATTGGAACAAGTTATACATAAGCGCTCTTATCTGTATTACACTGCCTGAGAATAATAGTTTCTATCAAACTGTCAACTTTTCAAAATAACTAACTATAATATTAATAGCACACTAGTAGTTTAATAGTTAAGCATTCAGTAGAGCAAACAGCATTTTCTGGTGGAGCATGCAATCCAAATTATTTCAAATACAATAGATCTGTGGTGTCATAACTCAGATTAGACTCTGCTTAGTGCTTGGTTGGAATTTGAAGCGTATATTTACAGTCACAGCATTGTGTTTTTATGCTGGTGTAACTATGCTAAAAGTAAGGAACCTACATAAGCATTATGAGATGGGAGTTCCGCAATAATGAGTCAACTTTAATGAGATGCATTAAGATGCATTTTTATTAAATTATTTTAAAACCAAAGATATAGATACTGTAAAAGGCCCAGTCCAGGTTATGATGTAGATTTACAGCAATTATTTCAACAACAATTATATTAAGAATATTTCAGTTGTATTTACCTCTCAGAGGTGTCCTTTTCTCCACCTCCACACTGCATGTTTTCAGTCTATCAGATTTGTTCTAAGGTCTGATAGAGAATCATGTTTCAAATATAAATAACAGAAACTGCCACAGGCATAAAACTCAGGAGAACCCTCTTGCTGCATTGAGTTTCATTATGCAAAAGTAAAGCCATTATGATATAATAATAGCTATATTTCTTGTAGGAATTGATGTAATTGCCATTTAAATCAATGGAACCAACTAGTGCTTGGCTAAAGCTCATTAAAAACATTTCCCTCTTGTCACTAATGGGTGATTTAGAATGCTGAGAGGTCCACAATCAAAGGTATTAGCAAAAGTGGGTTTAATATGCTGTTGTATAAGTGTGACTTAGCAAAGTTTGATGACTGTGTGGCACAATCATTTGAACAATGATTCAAAACTACCAAGACACAAATCAAAGTTACCAAGGCACAAATCAGCATTGCCATTCTAGAAGGTTTTGTGTAATATCAGTCACTTTCCAAACATCTGCCATTGGTAAATGGTCTCTCTGCCTCAAGGAGTAACCTTGAGAGGCATTCTGGCTTAAGGGGAGACCACCACCATACATCCAGGCTGTTTGGCTGGGAGAGCTCAAAGAAAGCTCACTTAGTCTGTTATATTTGCAGAATAAAACGGTTGGATTGTAGCCAAGTTACTTGCAATGGGAAATGTGTGCATGGGATTCCTTGTACGCACAACTTTCTTTGTTCCTTTTTAAATGAGTCTTAGAAAAGTTTCCTGCTGTTCATGTGTTAACTGCATGACAGGTGTTCCAAGCTCATACACATCAGTGCTCACTGTGTCACTCTTTGCCTTCGTGGGTCTTCAGATTGCAGCTAGAGGAGTTCATGGGCTATGGCTTAGGCCTTTACCTTCTTTGAAGCCTAAACCAAATTACCACTAGTTTGGTTAAGAGTGTATCCATCACATCCCTCCTATGAGCAGTCAAAGGGAAATCAATTTAATAGCAAGTCTGTATGAAAGTCTGAATCTTTCCTTGCTTTCATTATTTTGTGTGGTATTCAATAGTGGAAATACTCAGCTGAGAGTAGAATAAGATCTACAGAAAAACAACAAAATTTTGATGAATTTCATCTAGTTTAAACCCAGTTTTGCATGTCTCAAATAGCAAGACTGATCAAATATGTGACTATATAATAATAGTATTGATAGCACTTAATGTATTATTGTAATTAAATGAGATTTAAAACACATGAGAATGACTTTTCTATTTTAAGCCAAATTAGATTAGGCTTGTCAAAAAGATCAATAGTTACTGTGATAACTTATACAGAGTACTCCTTAGGGAAAAAAGGGTCAAAACTCCTAATTAATGGCAATGGCTGGAGCAATATATTATTCAGCTTACTTTAAAAAGCACCAAAACCAAGAAAAATTTTCTATGCATTGAATATTTAGACTTCATTGAAATCTTGCTTTTAGTATCAGGGGAAACATGATGCTGTTCATTCCTAAGACAAATGAATAGGTAAAGATTGTGTTCACTTGATAAATATCAATGCAAGATGTTTGTACTTGAGCAAGCTAAGAAAGTCATTAGGGGCACCATACCCGACAGATACTAATTTGTTCTACCTTCCAAAGCTGCAATAAATTTAATAACCTGTGACTGAAAAAATGGAGAAAATAATAAAAGCATGCCATGAAATCAAAAATTATAAGAAGCCTTCTGACATGCTTTTTTGTTATATTTAATATATGAAATAGCACATTAGATGTGTTTGCAGTTCACTCGCTGTCATATGAGTTATTGCAAGAGCCTTGTTACTGGCTCCTCCTCCCCGTTTTTCCTGGCAGTCGATTTATCAGAAGAAAACTTCTTAAGTGGTGTTCAGGGCTTTAACCAGGTTACTTCTGTCTGACTACATACTATTTTTCTAATCGTTTTTTAAATCCTATGCTCTACATATCACATGGGAATCTGTAGAAAATCCAAGCAATATTATCATGCATTTTGTGTCTTTCTACTAGACTTTCCTGCCTGTAACGGCATTTTTGTAAAATAAATAAGCAAAATAATTTTCTTGAATTCACATATGTTCCTCTGAATCTGCTATTATTTAGTCCTCAGTTACAAAAAAATAAAAAAGGCAAAAAAACCCCAAGCCGACTTAAAACTTTTAAAACATTTATACTGTAAAAAATGTAATTAATTTACAACCATTAGAATTTTACAAATATAAAAGAGCTTGAAAATAATGGGGTTTTTCTTCTGTTTATCTCATTTTTTAAGCAAAGTATGGGGGATCAGGAAGTTTGGGTTCTGTTCTCAGCTTTGACCCTGAAAACATGTAGTGGGCAATGTGTTTCAGAAGACTGAATGTGTGGGTAGATTCAGCCACTCTTTCTGAGTTCAGACCACCCAATGCCTTTGGCTCTCCATGCAAGAAAGAAGCATTCACAAAATATATTGTTTAAACTTACAAAACAGTATATGCTTTCCAGTCAAAAAAATTGTCTGTTGAACAACATAGAACACACTCTTAATTGAATCTGTTTTACTTTTCTCCTTGCACTTGATCTTGACTTGCCTCAAGTTTCAGTCAACATTTAATAACACAGTCATAGTGCTTGATGTTTTCTAGGCTTCAAAATATTTACTTTATTGGCTCAATGTCATCTATCAAAAACAACTGCTGTGCCCCAATTTAAAACAAACAAACAAACAAACAAAACCCAAAACAAAACAAAAACCCAAACAAACAAACAAAAAAATCCCAACCAACAAAAAAAAAAACCAAAAACACACACTGACCTGTGAATTTAATCAGAGGCATATAATGCTGTCACATCAGGCCAAAAACTCTCTCAGACATGTAAACAAAATACTTTCCTAAATGATATTAACTCATCTCTGATATAACATAATTGACCTTAATAGTCAATATTAGTAGCCTCATTATATTTATTCAATCTAAGTAGATCAGACTTAGCTGCAGAGCTTTTGCTAGCCTAAAATTTATGAGCATGGAGTCAAACTGTGTACAGTGCACAAGAACAGGCAAACACCTACCATTCAGAAGCAAACCTGGATCTCTTTTCAGGTGAGTATGATGGTGACCTATGAAAAATACCACAAGCCTTTTGCTGTACCTTATGGCAGGTAAAGAAACATCAGATTTAATTGAAGTAACTCAACACTTTAAATATGAAGAATGATTTCAGTTTCCACCCACAAATACTTTTGCCATTGTAATTTTAACTAATTCGGGTGGAGTAGCTCTTCTTTTACTTCCCTATATTTTGGTTGACTCCAGTAAACTTTGATTGACTTTTTGAAGGTGCTGGGTTGTGTTTGGATCACCCGTTATTTGAAACCAACATTTCCCAGCCCTGTGCAGGGGGAATAGGCATTGAAATAGTAACCTAGTATAGATAGCAAAGCACCAGTATGAGGTACGTTGGGAAAGTGGTGGATGGGAAGGGGGACAGTGGTGTTTTCTAGGCTCTCACTGGGACAGTAAAATACTCTGGAACAACTCGGGCCAGCCACTGGGTCTGTGTTTGGCTATGGATTTGAGTCTATCAGCTTAATCATCAAATTCTTAGATTTAACTGAAATTGAACAATTGTCATGCTTCACACATTTTTCCTGATGTGTCAGTCTTTGAAAGTAAATAGCTTTAGTTCCCCTAGAAAACACTCATTTCACAGGCTTTATCAGTATGCCTCAAGAATGCTGAATGAAAAACCCTCAGAGGAAACATTTTTTCTGTTGAAAGTCTTCACATGAGTAAAGAGCTGTAAACATTGAAAGTCAAAAGGTTGTTATTTTTCCATATTAAAAGGCAGAAATTTTAAATGTTTTTATTTTTTCAAGACAAATTGCAGAGCCACTGCAGTTAGTGACCCAATTATTGCAAAAGGTCTCAGTTTTTTGCGAAAATATAAATGTGTTACCAAGAAGATTTTCTGCATGATTAATATCAAAACATGAAAGGCAGATTGAATTTATCTGTACATAGGCATTTACAGACCTCGGAGAAGGGAAGTTATTTAGAAGGTGATAGAACTGTAATTGCCATTTCAACAAAAAAGCAATCAGCAAGGAATAAAACAAGCTCAGTCTGCCAAAATGAAGATTTGGAAGTTAATCAAATGCCATCTTAGTCAGCCTGTCATGCTGCTATGTGTATCTGAAGTTTCCAAATTATTGTTGTTGTTGATTTCTAAAACTACACTACAGCTTTGTAGTCTTTCAAAATGAGTAAGGTGTTTTCCAGCCCCCAAAAAATAGAGAATCAAAAGGCTAAATTCTTCTCTGCTTCCTCTTTGCAGGTTTATACTAATCGCTTCTCAGCTATTAGGTGATTTGCACCATTTGTTGACTAAAATGTAACCCCAACATTTTGGCTTGTAACTTCTATTTTTAAATTAATGTCTTCTGAAATCCTCATAAACCAAAATATTATGCACTCCTATACACTGCGCATTAAAGTAAGTATTAGGTAGGAAAATGCAAAACAAAACCTGTTTAAAATAGGACCAGCTTTTATTGTCATTTCCACCTTGATCACATTCCCATACTGTGTCTTTCACAGATGACATTTTTAAGCAGGTGGCTTTACATCCTGTATGTTTCATTGATGGTCTTAATTCATTATACTGTCACCATTTAAATATCCATTGTGCATCACTGTTAATCTCATTCAGCTCCTTCTTCCTATAGTTTACTCTAGGCTTTCCTGGTATCTCTGTCTCATGCTATATGCTTCCAACCACTTCTTCCAGCAAGCTGCCCTCCCCATTTCTTCTCTACTAATTTGTTTTTTACCTCACTCTACCTGCTCTTTCAGTTGAGTAAAACTTCTGCCTCCAAGTAACTGAAAAATCTCTGACTGATTAGACAGGACACTCTTCATCTCAGTACCATCATTGCATATAGTTGGTTTTTTTTGCTGCAATTGGTATACTTTGGGATTTGATTAATTTGCCAATACTGGGAAAGTTTAGTAGGTACTTTCTGTGTAATTAGTTTAAGGTAGTTCTTCTAGTAAGCTCCTATTTTCATATATTTTAAAACCACTCTACTTAAAATGTAGACATAATGAACATCCTCAGGGTGCAAGTTTTGGTAGTTCCCTTGTGCATTAAGCTGTTTGTGTAAATCCGCACCCTTGGCATTGTTAGGACAGAGACTATTGCCTTCAACATTAATACTAATTGGACCACCACCTCACACTAGAGAATTCCTACTCTTCACAGCAAGCACAGATCAATTCAGTAGGACTTTTATTCTACAGCTTTTTAACAGTATCATATAGCCTAAAACTATCTCCTCTGTAGGATTCAGGATGTTAAAGGGCAATGCTTACCATGAATCTTGACAGGACTCATAGGACTCAGTTAGACTTGCTTTTCATGGAACAGGCACAATCCCAAGAAACAGAAAACAGTGATCTTCAGTGAAAGTCACATATCTGAGAATTTGCTATGAATATCCACTCACATGCAGGGTTAAATGAAAATGGGACATTTTTTTCTCTGCTGTATTTGGCACTAGATCCCAAGAAGGTGTTGAGTTTCTCTCAAGGCACACTGGTATAAGCTGAGGGAACTCTGTGGACAGCATAGGGGAGGCCTTACTGCTTTTGGTTTAGCTTTATCAGCCAAGAGACAACAGGAAAGGGAGTTTGGTGGGAACACAGTTTCACCATGGGGTAGCAATGTGAGTGCATTCTGGTTAAAAACTTCAGGGCAACAAGTTCTGCAAAAGCACCACCTCCCCACCTTTCACATCTCCTGCTTGGAGATTCTGCAGCCCACCCCACGCTCTGCAGATGGTCCACTGCCTTCAGATTCAGATACCTGCCACTGTCACCCGAAACTGTGCTACTAGTCCCCAAGTCTTCTCCTACTGCTACAAAGGACCTTGTAGAGGAATATTTTGCTGAGAAAGTAGTCTAGCAGGAATAAAAACACACAGACTAAAGTAAGGTAGATAGATCCACTTCTTTCCCTCATAGCCCCTCTCAAGTCTCAAATGAGCATGGTGACCCCAAAGTCATTTCTTTAGTCTCACACATGACAATCACCTCAACTGCAGTATGTCCTTCCTAGAATTTTTCTGACACTGAATCCTCTCTCCACCACTACACTCAAAAGCATTCATCACAATTCTGCCTACACAGGACTCAGAAGACATTTGTTGGTCTAGGGGCCAAATCAGTATCTGATAGGGCTATCTTATTCTTCCTGCTGATTTTTTTCAGGTAAACAACTGAAACAGAGTATTTTAGTACAAAGGAGATAGAAGTTTGTTTTCACTGATGAGTAAAGCAGTCATTCTCATACGTACTCACATAAGTACTAACACTTCAAAGTAATTAAGCTGTTCAATGAACAGAAAAACAATTCTGTAGTGTTTTTAGTAGTTAAAGTATGATTGACAGAGTGCAAAACATAATGATTAGATTTCATCATTTGAAGAAAGGTTTAAAGAAGGTGCAACTAGTTCTTTTAATTATTCTTTATTAATATTTATCAAACTGTACAATCCCTCTATTTGTTAAATACAGTGAATACTCTATCACTAGCTCATTAGAAAAAGTTTTGCTTTAGTGACATAATTTTGTCATTTTTGTTTTACAAGGGTTACAACTGACAGCAGGAAGTGTATAATATACATACACATTCCCCTGCTCACATTTACTGAAGTGAGCATTTACATTTCATATGAGGGCATTAAACTAAATGATCTATATAGCTATTCCTGAATTAGAGATCTCATGCTTTAAATCAAGAGAGGAAGTGCAATGAGGACCTCTAATGAATACAGCTGTGAAATCAATGTGATAGCTAATACAAATGCAAGATTCTTTGGTAAGCCCTGCTCATTCCTTATGGTTTTCCATTGATGTTGAAGAATGATGTACAAAAGCCAACAAAGGTGCATGCCCCCATGGCACCTTACAAACCTAAATTACTGCTTTTGCACTCAGTGTGAGCTGCCTGCTTTAGAGAAAAGGATATTATCTTGAGTTAGGCATGGAAAATAAACAGAATAACAATTTGCACTACTACTTTCTATACTGCATTCTGATTTTTCCTCATTTTAGGTAAATATCTATATTAACAATGGCTAATTAAATTTTAGTTGTTTTGTTGGTCTTTTTTTAAATCCCAGTCTGCAAACATTCAATTTTTCACCTCCTTGACTGTCCAGAAAGAACATTTCATAATCAAAAGAAATTATTAGAGATGAAAGTGTCTGCTATTCTAGAAGACATAATCTGTGGACCTGGATTCAGTATTCTCAGTATGTGCAGATAACAGTATAGGAATGAAACTCAGATGTAATCAAAGTAGTTGCGCTACAATTGCAGTTTGAGGTAATGCAAGTACAAGAGCCAATGCTGGGAGTGAAAGGACAGTGCATCTGCTGCATTTTAATGGGGTTTGCCGTTGTTTTGCAGAAAGTGATGTATGGCAGTCACATAATCCACTGCCAAAGCCTAGTCAGACATCAGCAGAAACCTAGAAAGGTGTCTCCCACTCAACAGGAGCCTGCAAGAGGTAGATGTGCAATTTTACAAAAAAATGATCAGCCGCAGCTTCAGATGCCTCCATTAAAGTTATTAATCTCAGAATTCCAGTCTTGAGAATGGGTTTGTCTGGCAAGGAAAAAGAGGCAGGAGTGCAAGCAAAAGGATACTTGAAGCTTTGGGTTTCAAGTTCATGTGTATATATGCACCATTATCTATCCATCTACTTTTTGGCTGCTTTTTCTGGGAATTTCTATGATGAACATTGTCACAAAAAACATTCAGAGCAATTGATTGTTTAAAAACAGATGCATTTTGTCAGATGAACATCACATGTACTTGTTGGATGCTCCTATTGCTTATAATTATTGTAGGGTAAACTGTATGGTAACAACCATATTCTGTGGGGTTTTTCTTTAAACATTTTCTTAATATACTACAAGGGAAGATGTTAATCATATACATCTTTTCTGTCATTTAGTCATACTCCCTCCCAAGAACATATGCTCAATTTATACTCTCATAAAGTAACATTTATTCGTGTACACCTAAGTCTGGAAGACGAGCATGGTAAAGGAATTCCATCACACTTTCCCTGTAAACCCTGTGAGAAAGAAACTAGGTATTTATTGGGAAGAAGGAACATATTCCTATTCTTTTCCCTTTTTCAGAACTGTAAGGAAGAACAAATAGAGCAGGAAAGAGGTTGAGCTGTCCTTGGATCTAACCAGCAGAGAATAAAACTCATCTCCTTCAGACAGACAAAGTCCATCTGAATGAGTTTAGAAAAGTCAGTAGCTCCCCTACCACAGAAAGGCTGGTCTACCCTTACAGCTTCCAGAAGCTTGGGGAGGCCAAGGAAAGGGGGATGGCACATCCCGTTCTAAAAGAATGATGTTTGCAGGTCTTTACCCTATGTCGCGCTTGTCTTCTTATAAAAGACTTTTAGAAGCGATACAGAGTGCAAGCTACTCCTACTATGCCATGCTTTGTGACTACAAAGCAGAGAGCATAGAGGAATTGGTCCCCTGGCAGGTGATCTGATGGCCAGGCTCCCCTACAAAAAAATGTCATTTACATGCAGAGATTTTTAAAGATCTGCAGATATAAAGATAGAAATTATCTAGGTTTTGAGGGGAGGTAAATTATAAAACCATTAAACATCTAAAAGACAAGATGGGAAACTCCACATTTTTACTGAATTTTATCTGATTTACTACATCATTTTGAATTATTATAGTTTGGGGCCCATTAAATAGAACTGCACTTTCATTTAGTGAGATTTTTAATATTTAATGTTGGCTTTCCAATGTTATATACATTGTAATAGTGCATAGTTAAAATTAATTTAATCTAGTATAATTTGAATTTGGTAGAAGTGCCAGTAGTATCATACTAGAATGATAATAAAAGTAACAATAGCATTTGTGGAAGACTGAAAAACAATGTTATGCCTAAGAAGAGTGTTTCCAATAGCTCATGCTCAAAAAGCCATCCAGATAGGGAAAAAAAGCAGCAGAAATAATTTCAGGTGGAAAATGAACCAATAAATATTCCATAACCTCTCTCCAGCTTTTTTTCAGAGATTATGATGGCAATTAGGACAATATATACTGTTTCTTTGATATTGTCTACAGATGCCAAGTCTACATGCTCAGCTGGGTTATTCAATTCTTAAAATACATTATGTTCAAATCACACTTTCTAAAGTGATTTTCTG
Organism: Sclerurus mexicanus; assembly: GCA_013396755.1. Classification (NCBI taxonomy): domain Eukaryota; kingdom Metazoa; phylum Chordata; class Aves; order Passeriformes; family Furnariidae; genus Sclerurus; species Sclerurus mexicanus. The sequence goes on from VWZF01004274.1 coordinate 1,534,281, forward strand.
TTAGAACTACATCAAATGAAATCCTTATTGCTGGCTTAAATGTAATTCAGTTCATCCTTGTTGTGTCAGGAGGTGGTTTTATATATAAGGGGAAAGAAATGAAAAAATTTAAAAAAAAACATTAGTCTTCGTGAGGGCTTTTTAATATCATCAGCACTACCATAAAGCCAAATGAAAAACTGCACACTATTCAGAAGAATGAAATAGAATAAAATTAGCATTGCATTAGTCTAGATTAATCAGAGCCCAGGATTCCTGTCATTTCATGGAAAATAAAAGCTTGACTATTTCAGATTTTAAAGTTTCTTCTCAGACTTTAACATTATTTGCATTGAGAGGCAAATAAGAAGCCGGTGTACAGAAGGACAAACACAAGATTTTGGACTGGTAGAGCTAGTAAATTTTTATCTTTTCTAAACAAAAGCAAAGCAGGATTGATGACTCGGATCCAGGTGGTTACAGTAACACTTCACAACAGTAACTTAATGAAGCTCTTTAGTGCTGGTGACAGGTAAATCCTTGACAGGTTTATGGCAGCTGGAAAAAGCATCAATAAATAACTTGAAAATCTGCCTTTCTTCTTTCTTGCATAATTACTGCTTTTTATAATGGTATAATGGAATAGCAAAGCATAGGTGAGAAAAAGTTAGAAAAGAGGAACCCTCTTTGGAGCTAATAGGATGTACAGTGAGGGATTTTTTTGCTTCTTCTGCAATGAATAGCTACTTAACAACCATTAGGGCTCTCTCAGACTTAAGGGGAGAATTTAAAGACCTTTTTCCATACAGTTAGGTCTGTCTAGGAATCAGACCTATAATAGGGGAGATGAAGATTTTTCTCTGTGCAAGTAGAGGATAATAGTTTCAGAATGTTTTAACTTAAAGAAGAAAGTTCTAGGATTTCTCACTTGAGCTTTTGTTCCTAATCCTGGTTACCCATGAAGATCACAATCAGAAATCTGGTGCTTTCTCTGCAACAAGGGGGAAATCTGATGCCTGAATGCTTCAAAGGGCAAGAGGCCTCTCCTGCAGGGACTCTGATACTTCTGGTAAAATTTTTGCTGGAAAACCATGGATTCGTTCAGTGAAATTGTAACGGTAATTTCCCCTTTTTTTTTTTTTTTTTTTATGAGGAAGAAAAAGTCAGACTTAAAACTCACTGAAGGAGATGAAAATTGGCTGAAGAGAACATCTGGAATTTTTTCAGGCTTTGATCAGAAGTGCACCAGGCTTTGTCAGCTGTATTCTGGTTTAGTTATAGTAAAAAATAGAACCAAAAGGAAAAGAAAGGTGAAGAAAAGATTGGATGAAATATATTTTTCTGGCCAAAAATGAATGAAAAATCCTTGGGTTGAAAATTTCACTTTAAAAAAAGAAACAATCTACTTCTGTTAACATTTTCTACTGTCAGTTTTCCAAAGAGATGTGATTAGAAAAGTGTTGTCAGTTTTTCTGTACATAAGTGGAGCTGGTATTTCCTATGCTCCCCTGCAGCATCACTGAATGCCTAGTTGTAGCTGGTAGCATTAATGGGTTGCATATCATAGAACCCAGAAATTTAGATGCTACCCGCTCCTGCCTCTGCTGGAAGAATGATCCTCAAAAGCATTCGCTAATACTGGATTTTTGCAGTTTCACAATGGGCTGGTAAAACAAAAGAAATCAGAGGATATACAATTACATCCTATGGCATATACTCAAGAACAATAATGGAGTAAGGTATATAAATACTGTGATGGGACTGAAGGAAAGAATTCTACATGCAATTTATTTAGATTGAATGCTATTATGCAAATAAAGCATTTTACTGCAAAGCAGATAAGATACATTATTTGATTCCCTGCTGCTAAAATAGACATTTTTCAGGAGCTGTTTGCTGTTATTGGTTGTATTGAGGGGAGTTATACTTCAGCCTCAACAGCTCTTGCTTTATTCGCTGTTATTATTTTGGTTCATACAGTCTAACTCAGGACTGTTACACAGTCCTGACTGGCCACGGCTTCAGGAACACTATTCTTCTTTTAGCCTTTGATGGCTTAAGGTGGGAAAGTCTAATAGATTTTGAAATTTGATTGATTTGTGAAAAGTGAAGTCATAGTCCTCTTCGCTCTTTTCTCCAGCTGTCTTGGCTTCTTTTTGACATTCTGCTGGAAGAAATTCTATGCCTTCATACTAAAGCCAACATTTCATTTCTCAGTTTCTACAGATCAAGTGATGAGATGTCATGTATGAACCCCAGAAGGCTGAGAAGAGAAACTCTGACTTCCCCACAGAAAATTGTGAACTGCGGTTTCTTACTGGCTAGCAACATCTTTGATTCAATTTGTATGAAACTCAATTTACTTATTAAAATGGACGTTATTGTTCAAATATTATTAGAAAATCCATTTCTTATATGTTCTAAGCTGTACAATTGTCAGATTTTTATGGTTTAGATTGTAAATGTGGTTTTCTCTGGCTAATTATTGGTATTATTTTTTTAATTTTGATGTCTTAAAGGCCAATGTACTGTATCATAATAATATGAAGGACATATTTAACAGGTGTGGAAAACACTGTATACAAATGTATATTTCTAAAAGCTATTTTTATGATTAGCATGTTTTACTGTTTTACCATGTTTAGAGTCAGGTGATATTGCATTCCTTTGTTTATCGCTTAATTCAAACAAGACCATTATGATCAGTGTCACAATTAAATACATTGTATGGTATTTTCCATTATTTTATTTATTTTTGATTTGAAATAATTACATTTAGTAATAGGATAGCTTCCAAAAAGTGAAAATGTCAAAATAAGAGAGCAATCCTTGAAGAACTGTAAAGTGGGTCCTTCTGTAAATCCCTTTCTTCAGATAAGCACTCTCTGTAATACCATTCATCAGACAGTTGTTACAGCCATTCCTGCAAATCTCTAAAGGCAGTTTGTTGTTACCATATGGAAAGTCTAGCCAGGAAAATTACTTATAGCCTGCCAATATCTGACAGCCTGAGTTAGCCTACTTATTACTTTTTGGGTTATTTCCCAGCAGTAGTCTTTCCACTCACAAACCAGTAAATCCCTCCTAAAAACCCAAAGTTGGAATAATTAGTTATTACAGATGTTGTAGGGGGAATGTCAGTATAGAATTTCTTAATAAATCATATTTCATTTCAAACAGAATGGATGCATTATTTCTCTCGTGTTATTGAGACATTAAAGGTATCAAAGCATATATGATATGGGCACAAGGTCTTCTTCTCTAATAAAAGTAGTAACTTATTCATCACCCCAAAGTCAGACCTCCTTAGCACTGCAGATGACATGAAACAAGGAATATATCATCTACAGCTTCATGCAAGATACACTTCTATAGAAAGAGACGTCTTTAAAGGGATTGCAGGGGAAATAAATTATTTAGTAACTACAGCCTTTCAAGAGGGAAAGGCATGAATTTAGGAAATATCTTATGCAGTCAAATGGAGCTCAGACCCAGCTGTGTTCCACTCTGCAGCACAGGACCCTGATATCCATTGATATCCATGACCAGAGGTATTTGGTATTTAGGATCATCCAGCACTAAAAAGATGAACCTTTGCCCTGCTGTTTCAATCATTCTCTGTAGACTGAAAACAAGAGAAAACAAAAGCTATGAGACTCTTTAAAAGGTTGAACTTTAAATTTATATTTAAAAAAGTAGTTTCTGAGATGACAGGTTTATCTCAAATAGAGGGGATATGAGGAGGTGGGACCTCAAGGTCTTTGGTCAGGTTTCCAGTAAGGGGACCATAATCAAAGAAGGACTGATATTATTTTAAAAATTTGGAAGAAAAGCATACATTTGAATTTAATTATTTATTACTGAGTGGGGATTTTCTTCACTAGGAGACTATGTAACATAGCACTCTCCATTATGTTTGTGTACCTTTTATTTAGCTTGTCTATTGTCTGTGGAGTTCCATGGCTTACATAAGTTCTGAGTGGTACCTAGCTACTTAATTAAGGAAAGGCTAGAATAAGTAGTTATACATGAGCATAAAGACTCGTGGCTTCAGAATTTACCAAGGTAGACTCTCCCAGAAAAGTGTAGTAAAAAATAAAAAATATTACCTCTGTATAAGTGAAATGTTAGGTCAAATCAGAGGGTGAAATACTCCTCCACTTCCTATCTATTAGTATAGGTTATGACCATCTTTAACTGTAAAAATGCAAAAAGAATTGCCATTTTGAGATCTCCATCTTTGGCTAACAGAATAAAAAGAACTCCAAACTTTAGCAGTTCAAGGAACATTTTTCCCATTTCAATCATATAAACTCTTGGCTGACTTAAAATATGGAGAATATCATCCAAGGAGATCAGTTCTGACATTGGTGTTAATAAACTAGATATGAGAAAAATCTAGGTATATTGTCTCTTCACCACTTCCATTCCAAATGAGCTAATACTCATAGAAAGCACTCTTAGATTTTTACACGTTCTTTACAATCATTGCCCTTAGATTATAAACTCACAGAAATAATTGCACATTGATAACATTGATACTGCCTCAAACCACAGTTTAAGTCCTGAATATATCTTGAACACAAAAAGACACCTCTGATAACACCACGAGGCACTTCGTCATTTGCAAGCCAGAAGATTGTTACCCCATGCAGTCTATTACTAGCAGGGTTTCTCAATGGCATGTTTGTTCAAATCACTACAGAGGATGCTGGTAGCTCCAACAGAGCTTGATAGTTCTCTACTGTTCATGTATGTGGTATGCTCGGTGTTGTTTGACATCACTACCTGTACTTGTTTTACACGAGTTTTGTCAATTGTGGGGGTTTTTTAACATTGCTCATCCCTTGCAATATGGAAGAATAAGAAACATCAGTTTGGATAGTCAACAGTCTTATAAAATTCTTTACAGACAGTCCTGAATCAAACCAATTCATTACCTACACAGACTTATATGCTCTGTGTATTTCAAATATTTGTTTCAAACCTGTGCAGCTGCATGAATGGAAAATATTTACGAAAAAGCTTTAAAGTTTGGATCAAGAAAAAATATTTTTACTTTTGTAAACTCTTGTATTACATATTGTTGCAATTTTTATTAGTTTTCTCTATAGATCCATTTTTTGTTCTGAAAAATCACTGTACTTAAACTATGTAGATAGCTACAATCTTGTAAGCAGTCATATTTTTAATTGGTGCCACTGCAATTTAGAATTAAAACATTCAGAGTTTGCCCATGTAGAGCAGATTGATGGTTCATTACAATTTTCTTTAAAATGTTGTAACATAATTTTTACATGTCTGTAAATAAATATTTTCTCTGATTTATGCACTAAAACAGTTTTGCAATTTCTTCTTTTAAAATGTGACTCTAAGACACTTTCCAGGAAAAATGTATTTGTCTCATGGAAAAAAAAAACATTTAAAGCTCTGTAATACAGCCATCCTTCACAAACTGCCTGAGCAGACCAAACAGAAACAGGTATCTATAATATCAAGTATTTACCTTAAGTAAGTAAAATGGAAAAAATGTTAATCTTGCTATCATTTTAACAGGTTGAGAAATTTAAGCACTAGTCTTGTATTAATAAAAAAACAAACAAACCTAAAACAAAACAAAAAAACAAACAGCAAGAAATGTGACAAACGTCCTGAAAACAGAGAATTCTTCAGTGGGTGAGAAAGAGAGAGGCACAGAAGTCTTTCCTCTCCAGTCTGCAGAGCAGTGAAGGTGTTCTCTAAGGGCACTTCAGGCTTCAGGCGAAGTCTCTTTCTCCTGCTGGTCCTTGACGTTGCAAGCTTCTGTTTTCTGCGCTGATGGCTCCCCACCCTCCTGTGCATGCCAGCGGAGGAGTTTGTTTCTGTGTCCATTCCAGACTACACTTGCAACCAGCTATCTAACTCCTTCTCAGCCTCCCTGATGTTATGCTTCAAACTGCCTAGTGCAGCTCAGCCACCTGCCACAGGATGTCCTCTACTTGGGGACACCTTTGGCAGGCAGGTCTGCAGCCTATTCCTACCCCTGCTCCAGGAGAAACGTCTTGGAAATTCTTCTAGTCTGAAGTCTGCATTGCAGCCTTTCCTTTCAGCAGCTCCATCTGGGTGGAGGCATTGGCCACTGCTGGGGTAGATGGTGCAAGTTCTCTGACCAGAGCTGCAGCCTTCACTCTTGGTTGAGCACCTACCTTGGAGTTCAAGTAGTATCAGTGCTATAGAAAGTATTTTTTTTCTGATTAACCTCTCAGAGAAAGATGGCTGTTCCACACTGGTGTGAACAGAATTAATCCACGAGTATCACATCGTATTTTAACAGAAAACTAGTTCACATCCATCTTCCATCACATCCATCCCATATAAATCCTACTAACAAAGCAAAGATGTTTCTAAAGGTTACATTTAAATCTTTCTGATACTGTCCTGGCTACATATACTTAAGAGTCTAAGGTAATGGAGAAGAATCTTTGCATAACCACTCTGTTGGTGTATTACCATATATGAATATATCTATAGTATGTAGCTTTGCATATGTGAAAAAAAAATCCTTCATTTGCTTTGTGCTTTAGATATTTACAAATGTTTATCCTCAACTAGAAATGACTAATGTTGTGGCTTTGATGTTTAATCCACAAAGCAAGGGAGGAATTGCATAAATGCATGTTTACTTGAGTGGTTACCATAACTGTAAACCTATGCTTCCATTGAAGGGAAAACTATAGATCATAGAATTACAGAATGCTTTAGGTCAGAAGAGACCTTAAAGATGATGCAGTCCCAATCTCCCTGCTCTGGGCAGGGAGACTTTCCACTAGACCAGTTAGCTCAAAGTCTCATCCAAACCGGCTTTGAACACTTCCAGGGATGAGACATCCACAAATACTCTGTGAAGTCTGTTCCAGTGTCTTAGCACCCTCAGACTAAAGAACTTCTTCCTAATACGTGTGAAGGAAAGGACTATGTAGAAATATCTAATTTTCTTTTTTTTTTTCATATTTTTCCAACAGACAATTTGTTATATTCTGGTCTCCAACAATTCTCTACTTTAAACATGATGACAAATTCTTGTGCAAGATATGATATCAAGCAAATAAACATCTAGACATTTCTTAGTTCTGCACAGGACAACTTTCAGTGACATATGTGATGACATATTACATTACTTGCAATCAATATATCAGTGTAGGAAACGATGTTTTACAAATATATTCATTGAGCACTATTATTTAAGGTAGCAGGCTTCACAAAATCTATCAGGTTATGACTCAGGACATAAAAGCCATTTTTTACAGCAAGCTATATAAAATCAATTGTGCTGATTTCAAGGATGAGTGACCTTTTAAATTTGGATATTTCTGCATTTATGTGAGGATCATTTGCAAGTGAATTACAAGTTCTGAATGATTTTTGTGGTAGGCTAAAAGGGTGGGAAAACAGTAATCCAGTTATATATGTATGTATAAACTACCAGCTTATATGTGGCTCATTCTGACCAATTTGCTCTACACTGGATTTGGAGGATTTAAGTCATGTCAAAAGATAATGTGAAAGAAGCAGACAATCAATAATGGCAGTAAGAAAAATTACAAAAATCGGTGCCCATGGAATTGCATATGGGCAGCCATGTAGACAAATTACAGTCTATCAGATGTAGATTTTAGGTACAAGGAAAGGTCTGTGAAACCCCATGCAAGGCACAGCTACAAAGAGACCACATTTGCTGCCTCTGTATGCTCGAGGGAGCAAACAACCTGAGCAGATGTTAGATTTCTGTCAGCTTCCTCAGATAGCATTTTCCAAAAACGTATTTATAGGGGACAAGCTCAAGCTTTTTTCCCATCACCTTCATCCCCTTCTGTGTGTGATTTGTCTCATCTATTAAGCTACATGGGTTTTAGGAGAGGACAAATGGAGTGAAGTGTTCTCCTCCTAGAAATGAAGAATATGAGTGAACAGATATGTGCCCACCTGCACATGCACAACTCACCAACTTGCAAATGGAGGAGATCCCTTCCCATTTCCACTGTTTGGAGCAAACTCCTTGAGGAGTGAAGTTTGAGCAAGAGAATGAGTTTGGAGGACAAAAACTCCTACAGAACTTATGAGCTCCTCTTCAAATATGTTTTTTATAGATTGTTTTTTATCTACAGACCTCAAGTAGTCACAGAAGAAGGTTGAATCATTTATTAGTTATATTCAAGGGATGTAGGACATGGAGAGGCCATTTAGATATCTCACAGATTTGTCCTGTTGGTAACAGCAAGAATCTCAGAAGAATACATAGGATCCTGCCTGGTAAGATTGAAAGACAATAGTGTTACAGTATATTACATTTTTCTGTTTCTTTATGGGCAAAGTTCTTAAACTAAATATTTCACATCATGCTGGGTATAAATTTTTACTGCTGTGAATAATCAGCATAGTAATGGAGTTTAAATCATAAATCACATTTTACTTTCCAGCAAAATGCCCCAGAAGGGATGGTTCTAAGTTGACTGTTAACCATGTTTTGAAGGAAATAGTGTGCAAAAGCAAAATTATTTAATCTCTTCGAGCTAAGGTGGTGCTGTATATTTCCTTCAGCAATGATAATAAGATTTTAGAGGTCTCCATAGCAATGCAGGTGAAAATTTAGAAAACTATGAACTTATCTGACAGCAAATACAGAAATTCATAGTATTAATAATGCATCCCACTGAGGCTTGGTTTTCAGGAATGCTGAGAAAATTGAGCTCACATTTGCAATTGAAAAGTATAGGGTTTAGTTACCATGAATCACTATAATTGAGCAAGGATCATGCTACTGTAACATGTTGCTTCTGTAAAAAAATATTTCTACTTCCATATTCTTTGTAGATATTTTTGATTCAAACAAATATAAAACTTGCTGAATTATGAATTTTAGTAATTTTCTCTTTTATTTTAGTCAACACTGTATGCTTTAATAAATAAAAATCTACATTTCACACAGCTGAAAGATTTAGCACATTTACAGAGAGTAACAGAGAATGGGGGATATCCATAAGCTAGTAAAGATTGGAGCATATAAGTCTAAAATTGCAGCCTATAATATCACAGAATCATCAGGATTGGAAGAGACTTTCAAGATCATCTAGTCCAACCATCAACTCAGCACTACCATAATTTTCCCTAAACCACATCCTCAAGTGCCACATCCTGATGCCTCTCGAGCACTTCCAGAGACAGTGACTCTACCACCTCCCTGGGCAACTTATTCCAGTGTCTAACCACTTTTCCAGTGATTTTTTTCCTAATATCTAATCTGAAACTCCCCTGGTGCAATTTAAGGCCATTTCCACTTGTCCTTTCACTTGTGATACAGCAGAACAGACTGACCCCCACCTCCCTACAGCCTTCTCTCAGGTAGTTGTAGAGAGCAATAAGATGTCCCCTGCCCCAAGCCCTCTTTCTCCAGGCTAAACATCGCCAGTTCCCTTAGCCGCTCCTCACAGGACCCTTCACCAGCTTCATAGCCTTCCTGAACAGGCTGCAGCACCTCAATGTCCTTTTTGAAGTGAGATACCCAAAACCGAACACAGCACTGGAGGTGCAGCCTCACCAATACAGGGGAAAAATCACTACCCTGGTCCTGCTGGCCACACTATTTCTCACACAGGCCAGGATGCCATTGGCCTTTTTGGCCACCTGGGCACACTGCTGGTTCATGGTCAGCTGGTTGTTGATCAGCAGCTCCAGGTCCCTTTCTGCTGAGCAGCTCTCAAGACACTCTTCCCCCACTTTGTTGCACGGGGTTGTTGTGATCCAAGGGCAGGATCTGGCACTTCACCTTGTTGAACCTCATACTATTGTCCTCAGAGCATTGATCCAGTCTGTCAGGATCTCTCTACAGAGCCTTTCTTCCCTCAAGCAGATCAACACGCCCACCCAACTTAATGTCATCTTACATTGGCACATGTGCTGCCAGCCCAGGTTTTTTAGCCTACCCACAGTGAAAAGTAGGGTCAAGATTTTCTCGGCACCTAGTGGTGCAGATGTGCTTCAGTGACATGTGACTTGGTTAGACAAAAGGATCTCCAGAAGCCCCTTCCTACCTCAAGAGTTCTGTGAAGCTGTGATTCTATGTTATACTAAAATGACATACATATTATCTACACTAAAAAGATACTGAAGGCGCATAGGGAGCATGCCAGAATCAGCATGTAACACCCATCTTATATATATTCTCTATCACAAGAATCTCTTGTGAATACCCAAAGTAAAATATTTTTTCATTGTGATCACTAATTGAAGCAGGAACCTTCTTGTCCCAGTAGAGTTTTTCAGTTGCTGAAGTCATGCCCAGCTTGCTTTCTCTCATCCTATTCAGGGTGAATATTCATTCATAGTCAATGAGCACTTAGTTCACACAAAGAGGAACAGGTTTAGCTCAAAATAATCAAAAAGTCCTGTCTCAGAAAACTCTGCAGCCCTGCATCAAGGAGGTTATAGTTGCAGACTCAAAGTCTGTAAGGCAGTCAGGGGAGCTTGTCCTGCCTTGCCTATGCTATGTAATAAGCTAGTGGACAAAGTGGAGCTACAAGAATGATAAGATTAGGTAAGCACTCATCCCAGCTGTTCCTATAGGAGAAGAAAAAGATTCCTGAGATCCACAGGCAGATGATTCCCAAGAAGAGAGGCCATGCAACTGCTTCAGGTAAGCAAACAGCAAATGGTAGTGACTAAAGGGCACTGCAGAAAGAAAAGCAAAGGGAGAGGTGAGCAAGGTGTTACTAAGGAACCAGCGTTTGGCCCAAGGAGCACAATACAGGGGTAAGTGTCTCAGGAAAGACTATAGAGCTGTTGTAACACAGAGTAAGAGGTTATCCCATTGCCAAAATGCCACTGGATAAAAATCTATTTTGTGCAGGATCCAGAGTAGAACATCTAAATAAATACATGAGATAGTCATACCAAAAATACAAGGTGGGCAGAGTTCCTGTGTGCACATGGATGGGGTGTGGGAATGAACTGCATGAACAGAGCACACAGCGTTATTAAGTCTATGGTAACTCATCCCAAATCCAGACTGAGCATTTTCTTGCTTCCTGAACCAAAGCAGCATGGGTAGAACAACAGCTGAGGGCAGGCTCAAAGGACTGCAAGATGGAACTGAGGTATTTATCTACCACACAATTTTTTCAGTGGTTGTAGTCCTCATGGCTTGGAGAAGTACTGAAAGTCCAGAGTCCTACTAGAGTCAATGGCAATCCCATGCACTTAAATCCTCAGGAATCCTTCACTGGGATCCCTAAACAGAGACACAAAAGAAGCAATTTAGGTGACTAATCACAGGTGTCCAGTGTCATTCTAGACATCCCTCCCTCACTTTAGATTCTCACAAAGGAATAAGAGTCACATAGTACTGTCCATACCTGCCAGTCCCAGGAGGCTGTCTGAGTTACTCAGGACTTACTTGAGCTCTCAAAACTTCAGCTTTGAGGTGGATGTAACTTTTTAAACCATGATTTATAGATGTTCCTGTGTTCCTGAATGAGGCCTCCAATTTCAACTGTGATGTTTTGATAGGATAACTGGGGAAAGACATCAGTAAAAAGGGTTGTGGAAGGTAAGGGAAATTTCTGACCAAGAAAGTACATTTTCAAAGTAGAATATGCAGCTGTATAATTCATATTCATGTCAACAATAGTTTCCAAAAATCTGCTCATATAACTGAGAATTTCTTAAAGAAAGTCGTAGAAAACTGTAAAGTAGGTTGGACAAAGCTTACAAAAAAGTAAGTTGGCAGCAAAAAAAAATCAGTTATTGGTGAGTCCTATAATAGTTAAGTAAAGTTGGAACTGAAACCCTGATCTGGTGTTACCCACTGAAAAAAAGAGTTAGATATAGCATGTGTTAAATTATCCTTTTATCACCTATGAAAGAACACCAGGGTTTGGCACCTATTATTACTATTAGATGGACTATACTTTAGTCACACCTAGACTCAATTATGTCCACAGTGCTAGCTGCAGCAGGCTATTTCAAAATATAACCCAGCCTGTGCCATCTTTGTACTGCTGGGTTCCCAATTAAAAGGAAATTACTGAGGGCCCATTTTCTCAGCATAGCACTGCAAGAACTTGAAAAATAAGAATAATTTCTCACTGGAAACTGTGAAATGAACATAAAAGTGCTGTAGACATCTTTTTTTCCCTTTTGAATTACAGGTTCACTTCTAGTTTAGAGTTAGAGACACTTTGCTCAGTAAAGTGACACCAAAGCAGCCCTGTAACCCAGCTGCAAACCTTGCTGAAAAGCAACCAGCCCTGGCAGACAGAGTCATTTTCAGGGACAGGAGAGCTGAGTCCCAGGGGCAATCCTTACCCTGTGAGCACTATGGGATCTTTACAGACACCTTTCTTTGTCTTTTTGTCTTAGTAGCAGAAGAAAAATGCTAAGAGGAAAACTACAGTCTCATACAAACTTGTTGTGCATGAAATCTAATGAGTCTCTATTTTAATATATAGAGATCTTGTTACAAAGATTCTGTGCATTCTCTATTGTGCTTCTCTGAATTAGTACTCTGGGCCTTCCTCTGGCTGTCACAGGGACATCCACATGGAAGAGCATAAAAAGGATCAGGTAGCAGAAAGGTAATAGGTTTTTTACGACACACTGGCCTTTTCTGTGCTCGTTTTTGTTGTTTTGGTTATTTTTTTCACAAAGACTTATCTATTCTTATATTAGTATTAAATTGATAATAATAACCTGTACTGTTCTTGTTTTGTATATTGCTCTGTTAAACTTTTGTTGCACTATACATTCATGCTCAATTACTCACATATCTACTATAAAAGTTTCTGTTGAGACTCTCATCAGCTAAAACAGCATTGGGGATAGTAGTTTTGAGAAGGATATAACAGTTTTAGAACCATGCCCAGCTTTATAAATTGAGTAAAAAGCAAAAATACAAATACTTTTCATTTCTTTAAAAACTATTCCTCAGCTCTCAGTTTTCAGAGTCCTTCTTGGCTAAAATGGAGAATCTTGATAGAACTGCAGTATCTGAATCACCTTCCCTATATTATAATTATAATTATAGTTATAATTATAATTATAATGTCATTTGTTTCTTTTTGAGTTTGATAACAAAAGCCAAGAGTTTGAATAGCATTCAGAAAGGGATTAGCCATTCTATGGATAGTGAAAACTTCCACAAGAGTGTTTAAACAGCAATAGTTCTTCTTTTAAGAAGGGCATAAACTTCTTTTTCTCTCCAGTGCATAAACTAAACAGCAACTGACAGCACAAAGGGAATGTGGAAACAGGTTATTCCATTACTATTTACCTGAGGATTCTGAGCACCTCTCTCTGCACCCTTGAAGTGCAACATGATCAGAGACTGTATAATAGGACTTGATGGGGGCAAGCTGAGGCTTAAAAGACATAAAGGAGAGATAGACACACTACGGCTGTATATTTCTAATGTTACTGAGCAAAATTTTACTGTGATGACTACTTCACAGCATAGGCAAAAGAATACTATTGTGTTTCAGCTTACATTGCACTTCCCAAAGAAGTACAAATACACTGCAGGTAACACCATCACATATCCAGCATTTCCTGCTTATTTCGAAAACAAAAGGGCACAAGAGTATCTCATGTGTTCAGGCTTAAGTAAAAGACTGTTACCATACCACAACACTGCAGTCTGGTTTTTTATACATACAATTAATCTAGTGATAATTCCTAGCTCTTCTGTATATTGCTATTAAACTGGGCACACAGGAGGCTTCTGGCCTGCTGTGATTAGGCATAATGTGATACAGCTTTTATTATCAGCATGAAAATGAGAGTTTTCTGGTTGAAATTGCCTAGTTTTTCTTTCAGTTTTGCAGTGATTCATCCTATTATTATGTGTAAAGAATGCATTAAATCATAACTGGAATTACTGTGTTTACTCTGAATTAAAAGTCACTTTTTTAAGAATTTTCAAGGGAGGGCGTTAATTACTTCATGCATTAAATTTAGGGATGAGACCTTTACTTTAGCAATGTGTCAGACCTTTGCTCTGTCCATAACAATTTGCACATTGGCAAGTCTACATTCACAACCTCTGGCAAAGGATGGGAACCTGAGTAACTCCAGCTAGATTTTTTCTTTGTGTTGTTTATTGTTGGTCTTGAGGCCCATATTAAATAATTAATTTAATGGCTAGTCTGCAGCCATGCCTCCTGCATCTCCCGAGGAGATCCCTGGGCTCACCTCGGACATGATTTGCCTGGGGCTGCTGATGGACCCATCCCTCTCATCACCTATCTTGATGCAGTAGGGATGTGCCTTCATCACAGGGAGGTCACTGCTCTGCCTGTGCCGTGCCCACTCTCACCTCTTGGCTCATCCTCTTCTGTGGACCAGCCAGGCTCTTGCTGCTCACTGACATGCATAAGCCAAGTCACCACCACATGCAGAGAATCTCATAAATCTACTGGTTTACTGCAAAGGAGCTGCTGAAGTCAGCACTCTAAAGAATGATAGCATTAGGGTAATTTCTTTGACCTGGCTATTAAATTAAGCTTAGTGAAAATCTGAATTCTTTTTATTCTGTAGAGAAAAATAAATTTTTAGCATAATGTTAATGTTTCAGAGAATTTTCTCACTAGCTTTAATACTTCTGTATCTTAAAAGCAAGAATGGAAATATCAACACTTGTTAAGGAATGAAACACGGGAAATTAGGAAATGATGGCATTTAAGTTGTGTGCTTGGTTTTTTTAAAAAAAAATTATACTCCTACATCTGCAAAATCTATTCCAGATTATTGAATTAAAATATCTTATTCCAAATCAGTTCAATTTAAACTTTATTTTCTTAAGGTAATTCACAAGACTACAAAGGTTATCTTTATATGGTAGTTCTTTGTTATTTTCCTACAGATTAGGCTCTCCTCTATTTCTCATGCTTCATGAGAAGTACGACGCAGTTCATGAGGGATTACAGAGGTCAGTCAGAGAAGAGATACATGCATCACAGCAGATTTCATTTAGAGGTGATTTATGTGTGAAAAGGTTACATGTATCTATCATGTGCTGTAAGATCAGAGTCAAGGGCTGTAAAAAATTCAGATTTTGCTGAGGTGCCTTTAATGACAGAGAGCAACTCAGATTGCATCAGAAGCTACACAAAACCTAGTTTATTTATTAGCTAAAAGGATTGGAATTGTATTTAATTATTCATTAATTTAATCAAGAAGAGAAACTGCACACTCTTGAAAACAGAACCAAAGAAATAGATACCGAATGTAAACAGCTGCTTTGACATTTGTATGACATTCTTCATACTACATCATAAAAGGAGCTATCAGGGCAGGCCAGACACCTTCTGGGATACTTTGCATTGGCTTTATGAGAATCCTGGAGGCTCTTGGGAAGCAGCAGAAGTAGAACTGACTTGCAGTTAGGACTGTCAGGTGCAAGTTTCATTCCTCTTTTCTTTAGGGTAAAATAAAACCCATTAGTTCAAACTAGATCAATCTGATACCTTCAAGTGAGCAGAAATTCCCCAGCTGAGAACTATCCCAGGCAGCAGCAGTGCTGCCTACTGCCTTGTATCCACCACATTTTATTTTGGACTGTTTTAAATAAACCGTCTGAGCTAATGGAAAGATAATCCTAATTTGGGGGGAGGATGAGGATGACATTGTTTGGGGTTTTGCAAGGTCAGACTTCCACCTGCTCCAAGCTCAACTGCACAGTCACAACAGGTGGAGACAGTGGAAATGCAAGGCCAGGAAAGGGAAGAAGAGGAGAAAAGGTCTTCTGGAATTTGTCTGATCTTGCATGAGGTGAAGATGATTTGTCAGAGCTTTTAATTTCCTTCCAAAGTTAGTTCAAATAGGTGACCTCAATCAGATGCAAACTGTCCACTAGTTAGAGGTGTAGCACAGCATGGACCAAAGGTTAATCCACCAAGTTTTCCTGGGCTTGCTACTAAGGTGATGCCACAAGCTTGTCCTTCAACAGCTAAGAAGATTTTTTAAAAGCTCTGTTCATATTCTTCATTTGCAATTTCAATTACTTGCTTTGCATATACACCCCTTCTGTTTAGTGTAGATAGGCTGGTATTTTCATACTTGAATGTGGAAACAGTTTTGCCAGAGTACCTACTGTTTACAAAATTATAATGTTCAAAAAACTGTAGATAAAAATGTATTTAAGACATTTTGGATGACTTCTGATTATAAGACTGTGTAAGCCTTTCAGTTAGGGAGATATTCCTCATTTTTAATCCTGAATCTTACCAGGCCCCTTTCTTTTAATTTGTAATTTAATATACTATAACCTAATACTTCTATAAACAAAAAGTCACTTCAAAGGAAGGAAATCAGACACATCTTCCACCACCAACTGTAAATCTTCAGGTTGGGATTTTCAGAGAAACCCAAAAGAGTTTGATTCTTCCTGACATACTGGAGCAGATAAGCATCTAATTATTGTTGCTCCCTTTAGAAAAATACCAGGTCTGAGGCAGCTTTGGGCTACTGTTAAAAAAAGAAATCAAACTTTCCTCTCAGACACCTATTTACTTGCTAAAATGAGTTCAATCTCCTTCTCCATTTAATAAACAAAAAAAAAAATTATCTGATGCAATCATCATGTTTGCCTTAATATCGCCTCTGGTATCTGTGAGGCGTTTCTGGATTTCTGGGTACTGAATGTTGTTTATGAACAGCTTGATTTTTCAATACACAATTTCATTTTCTGTTGCTCTTTTTAATTCTTCTTGATGTTTGCATATTTTCCATTACAGTAAAATCAACAGTCTTTGAATACACCAGATATAATGACACTATTAAATGGCATTAATAAACATCACTTTATGTGCAAAGAAACCACTGAAAGATCTGCTGAGTTTATAAGTGGGAAAGCAGAACAATTCTTTCTTTCCAACACAAAAAGTAATTTTTTTTTTATCTAAGCAAAGACTTATAGCAAGTGGAAGTTCAATATCATGCCTTTGAGAATTACAGTCTGTTTAGACCAAAGTAAAACTATTTGAAAGGAAGTATTAAATAGTGAGAAGTAGTTATGTGTAGTAATTTTCTAAAATATTTGGATTTCTCTTTGCAATTGTTTCAGTTGCAGTCACTTTGCTATGTGCAGTATCTTTTTCACTTCATATCCAGTTTACAATTTAAAATCTGAAGCAGTCTTTGAAGTATGTAATTTATAGGGAAAAGCACAGGCAGAATACTACTCCTCTTTTTCCCCTGGTGCATTGAAGGAAAAAAATATTGAGACCCTTGATTGTGCACCTAGCCCGGTACGGAAAAAGCATTGACTAAATCCCTGCACTGAAGAAATTATAAGAATATTTATTCAGTCACAGGTAGAGTCATATTTACAACTCTTCTGCTTTTACTGCTGATATTCGATCCTCAAGGTACAACTAATTTATTTTAATCATATCATGTCGATATATAATATCTTAACTAATCTTACCTATATGTTATGATAGCTGTTTTCCTAGGAAAAGTGTTGACTTGGAAAAAGCAGGCAGCAAAGTCTGCTTCCCAAAGGTGCTATGATGGAAAATATATTCCATCTCCTTCTGTCCTCCAAATAGCACTGCATATACTTGAAAACTCAGAGATCATGTTTTACCCCTTGATAGGTTTTCTGCACTGCTGGCTTCTGCCGCTTTCAAGGGTCTGATAACTTCCATAAAACAAGCCAGATAATCTTAGAAGAGGATTTCTAAATTATTAAAATTATATATAGTGTGAGCAGCAGCATTATTTGGTTTACTGAGAGATATACTACATGTAAGTCACAAGTAGTGTTCTCCAGGGCTCAGTACTGGGGAAGGTCCTGTTTAATACCTTTAACAATGATCTGGATGAGGGGATCGACACAGGCAGCACCCTCAGTCTGCTCACAAAAAACACCCAGTCAGGAGGGAATGTTGAACTGCTGGAGAGTAGGAAGGCTCTGCAGAGGGATCTTGACAGGCTGGATCAATGGGCCAAGGCCAACAGAATGGGGTTCAACAAGGCCAAGGTCCTGCACTTCAGTCAGAACAACCCCATGCAGCACTACAGGCTGGGGGACAAGTAGCTGGAAAGCTCCTTGACAGAAAAGAACCTTGGAGTGCTGGTCAACAGTGGCTGAACACGAGCCAGGAGCGTGCCCAGGTGGCCAAGAAGGCCAATGGCATCCTGGCCTGGATCAGAAATAGTGTGGTTATCAGACTAGGGCAGTGATGAGTGGTGAGACCGCACCTTGAATCCTGTGTTCAGTTTTGGGCCCCTCACTTCAAGACAGACATTGAGGTGCTGGAGCAAGTCCAGAGAAGGGCAGTGGAGCTGGTGAAGGGTCTGGAGCACAAATCTTACGAGGACTGGATGAGGGAACTGGGGATGCTTACCTGGAGGAAAAGAGGCTCAGTGGGGACGTTATTGCTACCTCAAAGGAGGTTGTAGCAGGGTGGGGGTCAGCCTCTTCTCCAGATTTACAAGGGACAGGATGAGAGTAAATGGTCTCATGTTGCACCATTGGAGGTTTAGATTGGATAATAGGAAAAAATTTCTTCATGGAAAGGATTGTGAAGCACTGAAATGAGCTGCCCAGGGAAGTGACTGAGTTACTATTCCTGAACATATTTAAAAGACATGTAGACATGGCACTTAGGGATGTGGTTTAGTGGTAGACTTGACAGTGCTGGGTTAACAGTGGGACTCAATGATCTTAGAGTTTCTTTCCAACCTAAATTATTCTATGATTAGATGTAGAGGAGAGAGATCCCTTAAAAAAATCATTTTTCCTTGAGTATTATACACTTTTTGCAGCACTCTGGCACTGAGCAGTCCCAGATTGCTTGCTGTCCCTGTTCCCAGACAAGCATATTTAAGCACACCCCTCAGAAATCAGCTTCAGTAAAACTAACTGTGGTTAACATGTCTGCCTTGCTCTGATCCAGGTCCTTGGTGGTATCAGGCAACCTCAGACTTTGTGGTTGCTGTATGAGAACCTATGAGTTTCACAAAGCACCACATCATGTCTAGCTTTCGTCAAACATTACTTGATGTGCCTGCATCATAAGGGTCTATATGATTTACAGTTATTTATTATCCCCTCTCCTGTGTACCGCAGTAATACAACTTGGGTGTCTGCAGCAGTGTGCCAGCAGTCCTGCCCTGCTCTGAGTGTCTAGGAGACAGGCTGAAGAGACACTGGATCTGTGAATGTATAGTTATTTTACACATGGATCTGAACACAGATTACAGAAATGTTGGGTTTGAATCCCTAACTTGTCCAATAGGTACACACGTGATTTGGGGGAACTGAGGACAACATTTGTCTCTTCAGCTTGTAATAACAACACAAGGAAGCAAGGACAATGTAAATAGGTTTTTCCTCTTCCCTTCCTGTGTCTTTCTTCTTGTTGTTATTGAAATAATAAATATCTGCTCTTTCCAGGGGCTTTTAAGTACTAATTCCACACAGAAGTTTCCCAAGGAGAAAGTTGCATGAAGTCAAAGCTATGGTTCCAGGCAAAATAGCACACTATAGTGCTGGTTCCTACACTGTTATCTTCTCTTTCAGTGCATGTATCTGAAATAAACCCAGAAATATTTTAATATTCTCTGAAGTCAGTGACATGGTATTTACATCTGCTTGCATATTTTTTGCAGAACATTTTGTGACCCACACACTACCCAGTACCAAAAATGTGGTGCTATACTGCCTTCTGCAAAAATGAGAGAAGGAAATGTTATTGCTACACATTTATTATTACCATGTTAGCATCTTGTGAAATGATGCTTTGCAGCATAATTTGGGAAATAATGTGTGTAATTAGCTAGTTTGTTTAAAAAGTAAGATTACTGCTCACTCACACCATGTATAGGCAGTCTGAACATCTTCACACAACATCTCTTCTTCTCTTTTGTGCATCATTAGTAACACAGAGATTAAATTCAGTTTAATAATCCACAGCTGTGGATCAGATCAGACAGAATAGCCTTGCCATCAAATTCTATGCATTTTTCTACTCAAGATACTTGAGAAGCCAATAGTGATACTCTAGGTTGATACTTATTAATCTTATGACCAATATACTCTTCCTGCAGTGTTGGACATTGTGTCAGATCTATTTTCTGGAGCATATTCTCCTTCTCACTTACTCTGGCACAAACAGATTTCCCACGGAAATTTTCAGTAACTGCATCTGCATGTGCTTACAAAGGCCACAGCAATGCAGAACAGTCTGCGTTGGCACGCACAGGTAGGACTGTCTAACTTCTCATCTCTCTGTGGACATGACATTACACTTGCTCAAAGCCAGTTAAGTCAAAAGGATGGCAGATGTACAGTTAGGTACTGCTAATCGCTGTGATCTGCTTTGCAGGAACCACCAGGAAAACAGCACATCTCTGCACCCAGCTTTTACATCCAACAGACTTGCAGTGAAAAGCACCTCCTGAGACCTGGAGGAGAATGTGTGAGGACTGCCACAGCATTGGAAGAAAGTCAGACACCTTCTCTAGACTAGAAAGCCAGACTATAGTAGCTACTTACTTTCCAAGGATCCACAAGACAGACTGTATTTCAAGCACCCCTTTTTATTTATTTTTTTTTAACAAATTTTGTCATCATTTCATCTGCACTCAGTAGACCTGACTTTTCTCTTTTTAAAGTTGCTAAGAATAACGAAGTGTTTCACATTCTAATACAACAGCGTTTCATGGGAAAACAAATGGTGGTGGGCTTCCCTTCCAGAAAAGTGTGGCTGATTTCATTTCCTTGCTCTGTCTGGCATAGGTCCCTTGTGGTTCCCATTCCTATACAGTGCCTCTGCCAACCTGATACTTGAGTTGGGTTCAGGTGATATGCTGCCTAAACAGGGCTTTCTGCAAGTAAATGTGGCCTGATATGGAAGTTTAGGAAAGCAAGAAGATGGCCTTACTCTCTGTGTCTTCTCCTACTATCAACTGTGCTGATTAGAGAGTAACACCATCAGAATGATTATGCAAAAATATGGTTTGGAAATCTGGCAATCCCTTTCACTGCAAAACAGTTCTTTATGAAGCAAAATAATTTTTGCACTTCTGTGATACTTTGTTGATGTTTCTTCTTTCCTTATAGCATTTTTTGGCAAACTGAAATTAAACAAATTATATATATATATCCTGACAACCATGATGGTTTATCCTACCTTTTTCTCTGTATTTGTGAATGTGTTCTAGTTCTTCAGACCTGAGAAAGTGTGAAAAGCTACAAAATGACCTTTCCAAATGTGTTCAAAAGGGAAAAAAAAAATTAAACATAAGTGATAGACAAAATTCACACCACAGTAAAAGGAAAGAAAACCATGTCAGTAGTGATATTTTAAGAGTTTTAAATTTTCAGCTTTTGTGAAATGGGAAAATATCTCTAAGACCAAAAACTGTAAATGAGTTACAGTGCATGTGTGTGATTTCAAGAGTAACAAAGCTGAATTAGACCATGCCAGTTATGCCAAATAGTAGAGAGGAAAGGTCTGTTCGTTGATTTTCTTTACCGAACCTGCTCAAATTTATGCAAATTTTAAACTGCATTGTCTGAAACAGCATCTGAAAATAAAGAATAATCTTTATTTCTTAAGGGTTGCCTTGGCAGGTGACGCAAACTTGGATTATTTCTTATCAATCCGTGCATGAGACCATCTGGAAAGTAGAGAGTTTTCTCGGGGGACAGCTCCTTTAATGTTTAGAGATTGAGATTGTTTATTTTGAGGTTTCAATGAAGTTTCACTGTGATATTTCAGCCAGTGAATACACTGTAAAATGTTGGTGTTACCAAAAAATAAGATTAGCAGCTGCAGTACCTAAAATGTTGTGCAACTGCTTTTTAGTGAGTTACATAGTTCACGTGTGAAGAAGTTCTCAGACACGTAGATCAACTAATTGTGCCAGCATAAGCTCCTCTGCTCCTGTACCTCAGTACAGATCTTTAAATTTCAGTGACTCTGCTTCAGTTACCAAGAAAACAAGAATGGGGTTTCTTTACTTACTGGGCATTTCATAGAGGCCATGAGAGGTTGCTTCTCAGATTAAAACACATAAATAAAGGATCTTCTCAGTCAAGTGACCAAGTGAACCAATTATCTTGAGTTGCCAGTCAGACAGAAACTCCAGGGTCTCTTTTCTACTGTTGTGTTATTCCTTCACAGAGTATATAAATTGTAGAAATGAAACTTCAGCCACACAAATGAAAAGATTGGGACTGATTGACTCACTGTGTATTTATACCTGACTGTTGCCTCTACTACCAGGATTTTGACCAGCCTTGAAAAGACAGACAAACACTGCTAGAGCTTAGCTGTATAAACTAAATGTATGAAGCTGGCTTTATGTTACAGAAAGTGGGTTTTTTCTCTTACTATTGATGAGTCCACGTTAAGTGAACATTTCCAAGAGCGTTGTATCAGCTGCTGTGTTGTATGCAGGTGGAGAAAGGGTTCAAAACTAAGACAGTGCTCATTGTGTGTTGCAAAGATGGATATGCAAACCCAAGTCACTATGCTGAGACAGACTAGCAGCCTGCTTATTTAGCATCTGTTTTCTACGAGTGGTCCATGCTGGAGATTTCAGAAAAGCTGCTTATGGCTCCAACTTCTCCTTTTGCCTAGGTAGAGGTATCATTGCTGCAAGTGAGCAAACTACCTTTACAGGTGTGATGAGATTTCTGAATAGCTCTTGACACAGAAGGCTGTTCTTGAGGATCTATAGAAAATCTGGAGGTCGGGTAGTTGGTGAACACATTACAATTGAGGATAAATCGTTACACATCGCAAAAGTTTTATAGTGATACTGAGTAGTAAGTGGAAGTAAATGATGTCTGGTACCTAAATCAGCAGAGCTACCAGCTTCTGACAATGCCACAAGCTGCTGAAAAATATGTCTAGGAATATTTTCATACTGTTTTAGGAAGGTGCAAAGAGTGAAGCATTTTAAACTATGAACAGATGCAGAGAGTATCTGTTGCAAAACCATACCATGTAAGACTATAAAGTAATCAGATCCTTTCAATGTAGTTGGTAGTCTCCTATTATATATGATTTTTAAAAAATTCCATAAGGAGGAATATAAAAACTAAAATGTGGATATTAAAAGAAAGATAGGTATTTAGTGACACTTTAAAATTAGCTATCTTGTTGAACAATTACTACTTAATTATTCATATCACAACTCTTGACCTTCAGAAAACACTCACCTTCATCTAAATTCACTTCTTGCTTGTAATGCATTTTGCTTCTTCCAAGACAGTGAAGCTTTCTTACCAAAATATTTGGCTCAACTGGAATGCATTTTTGTCTAATAGAGGCATGTATAGCATACACTGAAGTACAGATAATAAATTACATATTTTTAATAATTTGTTCATAGTACTTGATTTTCTCTGAAACAGGGAAACTATGCATCACACAAAGAATCTTCTCCTAAGACACATCAACCCAAAATTCTCTGTGTGAGGGATACATCATGGAATGAAAATGATTTAGCCGTACTGCAATTTATGACTTGAATGAGACAAAAAAGAAAAAAAAAACAAAACCAAAAGAGAGGGTAGTGGGGGTGGGGGTAGTGAAGAAGAGTAAATGACCAGTCTTTGATAAATTTTGGAAGTGAAGTCTGATTTATTTTCATCATTTTCTTTTGTCTCAGTTTACACCCAGAGAATTCTGGAGAGTTCATCTTTCCTGTGAAAGAAGAGCCAAGCGCTGGGTTGGCAGAGACACTGCAGAATTGACACAGCTGCTGAAATACAATAGTGGTGCAACCTTGGGGAGTTTGCATTCTACTGTGTTCTACAATGCAGTTTTCAGTCTGAAAAATGTGTATGCAGATCTCATGCCAAGATCTCGTGCCATTTTAGGAATCACTTGCATCAGCATCAGAAGCACACTATGCAGTGCAGTGCAGAAAAATACTTCAAATCTTGCTTGGCATGCTGATCAGGCTGTCACATATTTCAAACAACTAGAATTATAGAATCACACCATCTGCCTAAGAGCATTGTCCAAACGCTTCTTGAACTCTAACCTAAGCCTCCACCAACTCATCTTCGTGCCATTTGCTTGAGTCTTGTCACTGGTCACAAGAGTAAAGAGATTGGTACTTGCCACTCCACTTCCCCTTGTGAGGATGTTGAAGACCACAATGAGGTCTCCCCTCAGTCTCCTTCAGGCTGAACAAACCGACTTCAGCCACTCCTTTTATGGCTTCCCCTCCCGTCCCCTCACCATCCTCATGGCCAACCCTTTGAATGCTCTCTAATAGCTTTATATGTTTTTTATACTGTGCTGTCCAAAACTGCACACAGTACTCACAGGTGAGGCTGCCCCAGCAGAGAGTAGAGCAGGACAATCACCTCCCTTGACCATCTGGTAATGCTGAGCTTAATGTACCCCAGAACACAGCTGGCCCTCTACTAGGGAGACATTTTCTCTAGAAATGCATTTTTATCCATGGCATTGCCTCAGATGCTAGACAGAAAGATTTTTGTTGTGCTTATTTTTAGTTTTGGCTTTGAGCCAGACCCTTAGATATATTGGTTTTCCTATTGCTTTACACTATCCCTACAGATCTCACAGGAAGAAAGAGACAGTGATTGAAGATAAACATCTACCATAACACTGATATTTTACTTTGTCTTTGAGGGATTTGAGTGGGATGTCACATCACACTAAAGACATACTTTGAAAAAATGAAAAATGTTATATCAATCTGAAATAAAAAGGTTGCTTTTCTTTGACTTGTGATCTTTTAGTGATAGACTATGAGTTCCAGAGACAGTGAGGGGAAGAAATTGTTCTGACCTTGGCAAGGTTAATCATACGTGTTTGTTCTCTACCAATAGCAAATTGCTACATACACAAATGTGTGTAGAATATAAGTTTCATTTCTTATTACCCACATGAGAAAGGAAAGAATATAGTACAGGTAGCAGTTGGTTTACTGCTGCATGGCAACATGCCCATTCTCAGAAAGGTACATTTGAAGCACAGTGTTGACCCCATTCCCAATTCTTTTCCTACAGTGATATCATTTGATGCTGTATAACCTTGTATCTATTTTTTTCTAAATATAAAGCACAAAAGAAATCAGATAAAATTAGGAATCCAATTTGCACGTAATGCTTGGTCTTGCAAAAACAGTCATTTGATTCATGATCAGTTGTCTAAAATTCAATTTAAAATTAAATTTTAAATTAAAAAAATTGGATACATGCCAAAATTACAAAAGTTCTCCCTGTTAGAGAAATGTTTCCATTTCCCTGAAGTCTGTTCCTTCACTGGCACATATGACTCCAGGAGCTTTACAACAAATAATTTTGAAAGCCTATTTCTCCTTTTCTATTAAGTTTAATAAACATGTTGCCATTACTGACCTAATTATACTGCAGAGCCTCCTTTTATAGAGGGGATATTTGGGCTATTTATATGTTTTCCTCTGTAGTCAACATCATTATCTGTAAGGACTGACTGAATTTACTGAATTGTACACTACAGACACATTTAAAACTCAGATAAAGAATAAAAAGCTATTGTTACAGAACCAAATAAGGTGTTTTTTGAAGTAAAGTTGTTTTGTCCCCCAGGAATGTTTAAAAGGTAGAATGTTTTTTTCAGTCTGAAGATAAATTTAAAACCAGTCTTCCAGGTGTATAAACTGCATAAACCAAGAAGGGTCTTAGCTAGATGGCTTATTTTACAATTAATATTAGCTAATGCTTTCCAGTGTAGCTGGTTATGTAAATGAAGATTTCTTAGAATCAGCTATCTTTTATTATATTACAGAAACCCACACTGTTTGTTTCATCCAACAGACTCCAAAGTATTCACAGTGAGACAGTTTCAAGTGCTGTTTCTTGGAAGTGGATGTCCTTGGTGGAAATACTATGTCTCTATATAAAAAATACATCAGAACCCATGTATTAAGTCAGACACCAAATCTACAGCATAAAAGGTTTCAGAAAATGTGAGTGTAAGCTGTTCTGCCAACCCACGAATAATTACACTATCAATTTTTTGTCTTTTTATTGTGGTGGTCACAGACACTTAGAAATGTTGGAGGGAAGAGCCCCTGTAGTTCTAGTCAGTTGTTCTGCTCCAAGCAAGACTATATGAGCTACATTAGCTGAACTGCAGTCACAACTGAGCCTTCAAAACAACCAGAAATAGGCATTTCTACATGTTGTATGTCTGGTCAGTGGTATTCTTCTTTGTCTCTTTCAAATTTCTCAACACCCCATTTCCACAGAAAACACTGAACTGCTATATGAGTTGTAAATTTCTCACTCATCCAGCCTAAACTTCATCAGATTTAGAGAGAGAATGCTGTAATTCTCCACCTCCTTCTCTTTCTGTCTCAAAAGAAGGATGCAGTTGGCTTTTTTTCCAGTCATCAGGAATCTCCTCTGATCAACATGAATTTTCTTAGATTAGTCTTGCCATCATTTCAGCCAACTCCTTTAGTACTCCCAGATGTATTCCATCTGAAGACATTCAGCTGCTCTAAATAGTCCCCTAAAGCTTTTGCTTCTCAGTTGTCATCTACTTCTCTCTCTCCCAACCATATTGACAAAAGCAGTGGTCCCAGAAAAGGGCTTTGTCTGTAAGGACGGACACAAAAGAATACATTGAGTATTTCAGGTGCTTGATTTGTTCAATGCCATGGTGTCCTCCCTCCAGATGTATGAAAGGCCACCATGATGACATGAAATAGCTATTTAAGGCCCATCCACCACCTTCTTTGCCCCAGGTGATCTGCTACTGACCTCCAAAACAACATATCAAAATTTGTCCCATCTTACTTTGAACTCTTGTTTCTTTCTGGAGTTTTTCAACATTCAAAGGTCTGCCTAACAGAGGGTGCAATTATCCCTTCTTTTCCTGCCCTCATGTTCTTGCTGAACTGCCTGTTTCATCCATGCCTGTGGTCTGGTTTTTCATGCCACATCTTTTTCACCTGCACTCATCTCTTTGTAACACTGATCCTAATTGTAAAAGCTGAGATATCTGACACAGGTTTCTTCCCCAACAGGACTTTTCTCCTCTGCTGCCAGGGCACTGAAGCTATATTTAAGGCTCAACAGCTGCAGGCTGAAATGGAGCTGTCCTCCCACTGTCAGATGTTAGAGACTTACATCCTGCTGGGTGGGTGCCCACTTGGTGCTTCAGCATTGCTTTCCCACCCTCAGGGTGTCTGCTGCCTCAGCACACTCTCTTGAACATTCTATCAGTGTCTCATCTGTCATTCTTTACAGGACTGTTCATTTCTTGGCTAGTATTGTTTTACTTATTTTCATTAATAGAAGGAAAGAAGTAGCAGAGATCTTTGACTTTGTGTTCTTGTTCCATTTTTCAGTCTGGACTCCAATCCCCAGGAACACTGACATACAATGTGAATAGAATTGCCCGGCTTGGGCAGATTGCAAGTCAGGCTAACTGACTTCACAGTTAACTATGTATCTAAAACCTATGACTTAAAATAATGTCTCCTTCTCTTTAATTATTAGTGAAACAGAATGCTATTCCAGCTGTGATGGACACAAAAGAAAGAGGTGTGTAGGGAGATATGCAATTGAAATTCTGCAGTGTAAGTCTAACCTCACAGAGAAAGAAAGAGCATCAAACGTGTAGAACCTGCTTTTTGGAGCTGAAATGCCATCCAGCTGTGCCTGCAGAGAAAGGAAAAGCTAATGAGCTGGTGTCCTACTGTGGGAGACTGTGCTGGGGATCTCTGAAATCTAGCACAGCAGAAGAGACTTTTCTCTCTATTCTGGGGTGAATTGTACCTCACAGTGCACATTTCTAATTTTTAGTGTGTTCCAGTGGAGAAATTAAACTGTATATTTGCCACTGTGAAATAATTTTTCTGTTCTGACACATACCTGGTGACAAATATGCATTTCTTCCTCAAAGACAGCAGAACAGACATGTATTTTTAGGAACAGAGGCACCCTTAACTAATCTTTCAGTATTTCAAAACAATCACACGATGTCTCACAATAGGCCTTTCTTAAATAAAGCCCTGATGGAGACAGTCCACCTGGAGTCTTATCTGCTAGTAGCTGGCTCACGCTTTGAAACATATGTCTAATTTTTCTGCCGTAACTCTCTAAACTTTTGGTGATCTAAGCTTCCCAATAATGTAAGTTATTGAAACTAATGATTATTACACAATAACTTATTTATTGAAGGCAACAAGCAAAGTAACTGAAGTCTTTCATCAATTTCTCTTATATAGACTAAATACCTCAAGCATTATAATTTTTTTTCTGGAACAAAATCAAGATCACTAGCATATGCCCATTCACTGAGATGATTTCTTCCTGTCTCTTTTACATCTTAGGGATACTTGTGACACTGAAAACATAAGGTATAAATCATGCTGGGTAGAGATTCTTGAATTTTATGGAGATTTAGGTGTGATTCAAATAGTAAATCAGTAAAGATTACCCTTGTTCTTTAATACATGTATATATACCCACAAACAGGGAATGGAACCAGACCATCACCAACAGATATAGGTTGACCTGGAATCACAGGAATCAAGATGTATGTTGATTTACATCACTTGAAGTTACAGCCCATAATATTTAAATTGTATGTAAGCAAGTGCCTTATGGCTTGGATTTTTGCATACCCTGACATAAAATAGTCTGCTTTATCACACAATCAACGTCCTGATTCAGAAAACACCCTTCTCAAGTGCCACTGACTCCAGCATTTAACTCAAAAAGACAGGCTTCCTGCATAGTATATTTAAAAGGAAAAAAAACCTATTATAATTCTTTCTCTAAATCCTCCACAATCTTAACTGTGGCTGAAAGATTTAAAATAGGATTATATCAGACTTTACTCAGCAAGACTTCCAATTAGTTTTTAAGGCAATACTCATATTTTCACTACGCCAGGAGAAGCAGCAAAATTTATGGATCATTAGGCCAGTAAAGATGAGAGGAAAGTAGTTGTAGTTACTTTAGACAAGACATGAATGCACCTATTTTTCTCAGATTTTTATGTCCTGGGTTTGTACTATATGTCACTGCCTCTATAATTCTGAAAAATCCTACTTTTTTATAATTTTATCTTCTTCCAGTGCTAAATCTCTAGCGCTGCTTGAAGAGAAGGATTGTTACAAAAGAGAGAACAAAAAAAATGATTATCATGTTACCCGTCTGTGTTCTCTTGTTTTGGGATTTATCTGAGGCCCTCTGAAAGCTGGTACTACTTTTTAGGGAAAAGTATAATAACATACACTCTGGAAATGTCTTTATGTCTATTAACATAAAGTAATCCCATTTTCTTCAGCACAATATGAACCTAGAAATCATAATTCCAGCTCTGAGAGAAAATATAACACAAGCTTAGTTAATTTACAATAGATTAGGAACATTAGTCAAATAAAGATTCCTAGTTATATATTATTCTGCTTAATACTCTCAAATTATATGTATGCTGCATGAAATGCCCATGGGTTGCTGTACCCCAGACCAATAACCTAGGATCCCAATACATGCTTCTCTTGGGCCCAGCTGTGAGGTCAACACCATTATCCTGAGTAGTCATTTGGGCATCAAGGTGTCAGGCAGAATGTATATATATATGCTTGCATACATATGCAAGAAATTTTCAAAACTAAGGTCCTGCTTAGTTATCCCTCCAGACTTCCCATTTTCACATGTAGTGTCTCATCTTGCAATTAATAAGAAACTTGATAAGACACTTTCTGATGAGGTTCATGCACAGTCACAAACCTCCAAGAGTAAATCAGACCAGAAGAGCTACTACAATAATTATATTTTAAATGCTATGATTTAACCTTCAAAAATTTTGATTTTTTTTTGTCTTTAGAACATTGAAATCATATAACTTTTTATTTTATTCAGTCTCACATTCAAAATAAATCAATTATATTTAAGTGTCTTTCTCTCTTTCTCTGTAGTACTATTTTGACAGCACACCTGATCCCTTCACCTGCCTCTTCATTTTATCTCAGCAAGTGTTGTCACCAGTTTTGTAAAGGAATTTCACTTCCAAATCATGGATCATGGCATGAATAATATGAAATATCCCAGACACAATGTTGACAGCTGAAACCTTTGGCAATTATTCCAATTACTGAAGAAAGTGAACAAAAAAACCCCCAATGAACCAGCCCTTCACTATAATTAGCTATAATTTTTTTGAAATTATATGCATTATAATGACACTTTCAACATAGTGTGTGCATGTCTCATTCAGAATTCATTTCCAGAGACCTGTCCTATGATTTACCAGGACTGCATGCATTTCTGCATAAAAGATCCAGGAGTTTAATTTTAAAACATGCTTTGTATGTGAATACTGAGTGTGCTACCATTTTCATAAAGTGCTTTCAGTAGATATTAATAAAAAGACTAGATAGCTTCCAGGCAAGAGGCACTGAGATGCTACTGCAGCAAGTCTATGAGTAATTTGATTAGTCTGCAAGTAGTTTCACTCATAGAATTATAATTTCTCTAGAAAATGCCCTAGAAAGGGAGAGATTTCAGCCAGGTTACAAAGTACACTGTTCAGTTTACCTACATTTCCCTCTCTGCAGGAAATTGTAAACATACAAAAAATCCAAGACCTATCTCTCTTTTGCCATCACACACGGGAAAGACAGAGCCAGATACTACAGGTCAAAATACTGCTTTCAAAAATGCAATCTGGTGCAGAGGAGAATGGCTCCTTCTGCTTATCTATTCCCTTGCAAATCATCGCTATTGTTTAAAAGCTTCATGCCCCTGTCATCCTTTGATCTCTTTCCCTCCAATTTCTCATGAATCATAGAAAAAGATATTTTCCAGAGAGTTACCCCCTTTAGTTTTTCAGAGCATGGATTAAATAGCAGTTTATTGGAAAGCATGATTAGCATGACAGCATAGGTGCCCAGCGGCATCCAGATCATTATGTGACACAGTAACACTCATAGAGTCTTTCACCAATGCTCCAAGGAGGGAGCAAATAAAACATATCTACAACTTATACTCTTCAGTCAAACATCCGTAAATAGGATGCTGGTTTATTTTTGGGCTTTTCTGGGTTTTTTTTTAATATACTGTTTGAAACAGTTCTTCAATGAATGGCTTAAAATACGAATGTAACCCTATGTGCTGTTCTGGGGATTAGCTGTTATGTCTTATTGGCTGATTAGTTATTACAAGTCATATAACCAAACCACCTCATTTCCATGACCTTGAGGGTTCCCTTGAGGTTTCTGAATTTTTACTTTTGTTCATAAATATACAGGTAAGAGCAAGGACCAGGTCTAGAGAAGAGAATTGTAGTGGCTTTCTATGCATGACGCCATTCACGGTGGTACTTCTTACTTGCACTGAATGGTCCCACAAAACAGTTTTAAAATGTCAGAGCCCCCTGTGAAGCACACATACAAGCTGCACTCTCAAGTTCTTCTGGATCTTTTATATTCGTATTTTTCCTGGAGTGATCCTAGATCATATTCAGAATTCTGAGATACAGGAGAAATAAGTTAGTCTTCACTGTAAACTGATCTACACTGATCACCGATGAAACTATGACACCCATTGTTCTAGTTTGTTGCCCACCTGTTACCTTAATTATCACAAGACTCCTTGTGGCATAGTAAAAATCCACTTCTAGATGCATTTGATTCAGTTTCTTTTTCGTATACCTTTGCCTCCCCAATGAGTTTTGGCAAATAACAATTATTTAGATTCCTATTACACGCTAGTTAATTTCTTCATTTCATTTTCAAATATTTTTAACCAGCACTGAGCTAATTCAGTCACATGAAATCAACATATATAGATGTCTAAACCAAGAAAATAACAGCCCATTTAACAATGGCCTTTAATTTCCCACAATAGCAAGTGGGCTTTATTCTTCTTCCCTAAAATTGGCCTGATAACCTTCTTTGAGAATAGTAAAAAATTTAATTGCATTAAGCTACATTTAACATCTGTTTTCCTCATTAGTGGATATCCATAAAATCCCTGTTGCATTCAGCAGTAAGTTTTCCTTCACAAGTTGAGAGGAATACAATGCTGGATTTCAACTTGCTTATTTTTGCCTTGAGATAAAATTAGACCTTCTAAGCCTTGGTAAATTTGTGAAAAAAGTAAGGTGGTTTCTTTTTTGCTTTCCAGCAGATCCAAGAAAACACTTTGAAACTATGGTAAATACAAAGCAACATTTGGAGGAAGGACAATACTTTAGTAGTCATGGCATGATCTCTGCAGGTTTCATTTCAGGCTTTTAAGAAAGTAATATAGACACCAAAAGAAAGAGATTTCAGAGGCAAGTGAGTCCCAGTCAGCACACACAAAAGCAAAGCAACTTTGTGCTCTAAACATTCACAGAAGTAGATGTGCTTTTCTCCTTGGGGACACACACCAAGGTTCTTGACATTCAGGAGAGTACCTAAATTCCCAAGCCCCTAAATTCTAGGATTTTAGGAGATAGGGTTAAAGCTCAGGTTACCCTGGATGCAGAGAACAGAGAACAAACTTGCAAGGCACCAGCTGGAGTCTCTTGGCCCGTTTTTTCCAACAGCCCACAAGAAGGGTATTAATTATTGTGTTATAAGGTGTGACGGCTTCACCATAGTGCTCTGCAGAGCTTCTGCTGAACCACAGTCCTGGTAAGTGCAGTGAGCCTGCAAAGCCTTTTCATTAAAAAATAAAATATATATATTGCCATGCATCTATCTTAAGATGCAGCATATATAAATTGTCTATCTTACATTCATATTAAACAGATCAGGCATTTCTTTGGTCTCCAAGAAGGAAAGGCATTTTTCTATTTTATACTTTCTGATGTTGCAGGAAATTATGCCGGTTATGGAAAGTAAAGGACAAGTTAGGAAGCACCAGTGGTCTGGGAAATTTTACTACCTTGGCCGTTTCAAAGACAGAAAAATAAAATAAGGGATTTTTTTTTTTAAGTACACTGGAAACACAATAACTCCTAAGTAAAATAGGGCACCAATAAGGACTAACTAAAGACTGTTCTGTGACAAAGTCTAAGACTAAAAATCAAAATAGAGAAATGAAGCCAATGTTCTCATTTAGAGAAAGACTATGATTATGAAACTGGAAATGAAAAACAATTAAAAAGAAGGAGCAGAGACTTGGGGTTTGAGGTGTTTACTTTTATTTGACACAAACTCTTTCTAACTAACTAACAGTAAGTTTCCTCTTGGTTGATATGTAGGGGATTTTTGCAATTAATAATTTGAACGTACTTTTTTCCTACAGGTATCAGGCAAAAATCTGTGCAGTCACAATATTATATATTTTTCTGCAAGTTGGGACAGATTATGTAATGATTTCCATTGGCTTTAAAATCGTAATATGTGTGGAGGATAATCTTTTCTCTTTGGTCTTAAAGGAATAAAAGCCTACACTGACTACTTTAATGTTGAACCTCTGATGTTACTCTTACATCTGTGCATTTGAATCATACCTTCTAAGGAAAACT
Organism: Sclerurus mexicanus; assembly: GCA_013396755.1. Classification (NCBI taxonomy): domain Eukaryota; kingdom Metazoa; phylum Chordata; class Aves; order Passeriformes; family Furnariidae; genus Sclerurus; species Sclerurus mexicanus. The sequence continues at coordinate 1,567,751 of VWZF01004274.1, forward strand.
TCAGGTAGGATACTTGTACTTGGTAAGATAGTTTTTCTGTGGGTAGTGCCACTGACCGCAGCTCAAAGAACCATTGGAAGAAGGAACCAAAAGAATTTTTAAAATCTATCCCATTTCTGATTCTGCTTACAACTGTTACCACAGCCTTCCTCAGATTTCTCCATGGGCTCATTGTGGGCACAGCGTGGCTTTCTGAAGCTCAGGCAAGCCCTGCCACCTTTCAGGTCACTTACCTGCTCTTGAAAACAAGCCAAGTGTTTTATCAGCTGCAGTCTCTGGTGCCCATCACTACTGTATTCTTCCTACTGTAAGATTTTAGAAGATATAAGTAAATCATAATAAAATATACTATACACAACCGAAGTACAATAAAACCCTTGAATCTCACAGGTATTTAATCAGAGAGCATTTTGCAGATAAATGATTTATTCATTAAGCTAGTGTATTGACTGCCATCATGCAGGCATTGTAAAATACAAATATTGAAATGATACAGAACCGTTTATGCAGAAAAGAAGGTATTTAACTGCAGATAAATCTCAAGACAATATTCTGATAGTTTTAATGGTATTTGAAGTATTTTATATCACCATAAAAGCCTCTGCAGAGTATAAGGTATTTCTTTGGCTACAGTTAACCATGAATAATACTGCAGAAATACTTAATTTTGTTTAATAGCATTGAGAAGTGCATTTCATACAGGAATAGCCTGACTGCTTAGAAAATTTGATTTGCAGCAAGGAAACTGGTCAGATAATCTATTGTGAATAAAACCTATTGCAAATTTGACCATTTCTCATAGATTGATTACCCATTTATAACTTTTTACATTATTCAGCCAGCTCGAGACCACAGTATATTTATTTCTGAGGAAGATATTGAATTATTTGAGAAACTTTTGAGTGGATATACAGCTTCACTTAAACTTTGTACTCACTTAAGGATGCTCTGGTGACTGAATACTGAATTGTATCACATATTGCACATACATAAAGTAGTGCATGTAAAGTAGTAAGAGTAGAGGAAATTCCAAAAGTTTGATCAGACTATTAAAAATAGCCTTCATGAAATTATATTAGAACTGAGCAGAGTCTTTTGGCCAAATTCTATACTGGCAGCTCACAGCCCCCTGTCTACAGCATTTTGTATTATGCAAACTGTCCAATCATTAGATGATGTGTCTTGCCCTTCCCTTTACAGTGCATGTCAAGTTTCATGAATATTTAGTGGTGTAAACAAAACAGAAGTATTGTGGGGATAAAAAGTGTTGTTGTTCCACATTCTAATGCAATCAAGAAAAGCTTTTTGAAAAAGGCTGAGAGAGTGGCAGGCACCTCCATCTCTGCTTTCCCTGAGAATAAACAAATATTTAGATCATTCAGAGCAGAAATTACCTAGGCTGACTGGACATTAAGGTCTGGCATGACTGCTAAGTTGTTCCTCTACCCTGGCATGAAACAGGGACCTGAACTTCAGCACTGGTTCCATTGTGAAAACATATAACCCACTGCAAATGATCTGTCCAGACTTCCCCTATACCCATTAGAGAAAAATAGGTACATTCTGGAGATGATTCATCCAAGACAGTTACTGGGAAACATTTTTGTCTGTTTAGTAAAGTAGTTATTTAAATGAATATTTTATACTTCATTCTCAAATTCTACTTGGCTGAAAGTACGCAACAGAATGGTCATTGACTGGTATCTTCTCTTTATTGAGTAGAGCAGTGCCCTACTCACCATAATATCAGAGATGTATTTTTCTCAGCCTCAGGTGTTTGAGGTCTTCTCTAAAAAAGTACCCAGGGAAACAGTAAGTTTAATCTATGTCTCCTACACCCTCACTGAGTGCCATAGCTAACAGACCACTAGGTATTTGAGGATGATGTTATTTTTAGTGTCAGATTTGAGCCTTTGAAAAACTTAAGCCCCAAAAATAGATATTTTATTGCATATATCAAATTAAAAAATCAGAGTGCCACTAAATGCTTGCATTTATGACACTATACTTACTAATGCATTCAGTCTGGAATCCCAATTGTCTTTATTACTTTTTACTAACAGTACCTTTCCTTTCTAGTTGGATCATCCTCAACACTTGTCATTCTAATCTCATGGAAGACCTGTCCACCTATAAGGCTCTGCTTTATACCTCATTGTCTTCTGTTCAGATTATGGATAAAGTTCTTGAAATTAGCACAGAACCAGTACATAGAGTCCAGATGACTGCCAAGAGCCCCATCTCACTTATTTAAGCATTTTTCTCCCTGTCTGTCTCTGGAAGCAGCCTTCCTAATTCAAGGAATGCTTTTACATATTTTTTTTTTAGTGTGTTCAGAGATAAGCTGGCCTCTAGGCACCCTTTGCCTCCTTACAAAGTCATTAAAACCTTTGGTTGCCCTATTTCTAAGATGCTTGTGCTGCTGCTGCAACACACTTTGTAGGCATGCTTCTTTCATTTGAAAAACATATTTAGTTTCCCAAGTCTATAGTAAGTCATGAGTTAGAGCAAAAAGTGATTAGACATGAAAAGGAAAAACAAGAAAACACAGGTAATGATGTCTTAATCTTTTCAAACTACACTACCGGAAAGCTGGTGATAAATGGCAGTTTTCAAACCATAATAAAATTAATATGAATTTCACTTCATAGCAGTTGAAACATTCTTCCTGCTGATTTCATAGCAGGAAAACTAGAAAGTAAACTGGTTTAGAAAGTGTTTCAAATACAGTAAGAAATAAGCACATTCATATTTGTAGAGACAATATTCTTCCTTCAAATGAGAATATCAGTTCTCACCTTTGATGACAAATGCATTTTATCACAATGCTTACAACCACTACTGAATATTTATTAAGATATGCTTTATTCCCCTAAGTATGTTCACAAGGCACATGTTTATAGGAACAGAAGAATTGGAGAAAATATTTCTTCCTGCATTTATAGGCTTGCAGTTGACACTTTAATTTCTGTGGAATGTTTTCAATACAATGCAACAGGACTCATTAGGACAAAGAAGATTAAATGAACAGACAGAGGGTGGAAAACTGTCTGAAATTTTAACTGAATGGTGCCTAAGCCTATTTGCCAAGTTCACTGAAGCTGTGAGGCTGTCTGATGTTTTGCACACCACCTCACACTGTGTGTGCTAAACAATTCTGTTCTCACTAGGTAAAACTACTTATACGGTCTTTGATGTAACTGATAAAAGAAAACTAAGTGTGTTGCATAACTGTGAATTGGGGAATGTAGCTGTTGAATTAACAAGTGTTCACAGACATGCTGCAATTTCTCTAGGAAAATGTCATGAGGTTCCTCCTTTATTCATTAACTTGGTGCAATCTAAACTTTGAAGATCTGCATCTATAATGTATTGAACATTTCTTTGTGCTCATTAGAAAAAGCTGAAGGAGATTGGGATATACTGAAGGAATACAGTAATGCCATGATTCCCATAAAAATAAATATGAATAATGCATTTACTCATTTAGAACTATATGTATACTTAGGCTTAATGGAAGAATGTGCTTACTCAAATGTCTTTGTTTTGTTGTACTTTATATACTGTCAAAAGTTTTTATGACTTTCTCTCAAACTTGCCTTCAGTCTTTGCAATAGTGTATAATAACTGTGCTCATAAGATTGTTAGAGTTTGCGTTCTTGTGGTTCTTTTAGATTCTTTTCCCTACACAACAGTAGATTGAAAAGTCGTTTGGGATTTGGATTTTCATGTTTCTTTTTCAAATCTTTCTAGATAATGCTTTTCTCAACACAACAATAGCAAAAAAAGGTTATTTTATGCTTTATTAGGCTGGGTGGGGTGTTCTTCCAAGATCTAATGGTCAGCAGTATTTTCAGCAAATTGTGTGCAGTCTACAAGAAATTGTAGAACAAATAACTATAAAGTACAACAGGTCTAATTATTAATACAGTGACAAACTTTCTTTCCTGTTCACATCAGTCATAAACAGACCTTGATTTCTGTGTACATATTAGTCATAAGTGCTTGCTAAATACCTTGTTTAATGATACACTGATTTTTTTGATATTTATTTGTTCTGCATGCCTGTGAATGATAAGACAGACTATTATTTCTACTTCCTACTTTAAGAAATGTTTTAACTGACGAACAAAAACTAATGCTAGTTCTTGTTCTTGAGTATGTAGCTTTTCAAAGGGAGCATATATTGTGCTTCAAAAAAAAATTTCGTTTTGAAAACTTCTGTCCCCATGTTTTGTAGCACTTCTCATGTTGTCTTACTCAGTGCAGAATCCTGCCATTAATATTTTAAATAACAATAAATTAAGTTAAATAAGGTAGTCAATATGGCAGAATTTATTAATATCTTTTAAGAAATTCAAATAGCAAACTTGTATGCCAAAGTTGCTAAGTATAATGATTTGCTTCCTAAAAAGCAAACTAGAACTTGATAGAGAGCTGTTTCTTAAAATAATTATCAGTTACAAATTTCCTCACTATGTCTCATAAATGCAAGGAACACTTCTGGTTTGAGTGTTTCAAGGCACACTGGGCAAAAGGCATTAGCTTTACACATTGCTACGTCATCAAATGCAATTTTTCTTACAGAAATGTTTCAGCAATACCACAAAAAAAGCTTATGGTAGTTTGGTTCGATATTTCATTAATAACTCCTGTCAAATTTAAAGAAATTACACAACTGGTTCAGGCCAACTAACTGACTGGTAGTTGGCAATGATGCAAAATAGTTTCACTATAGTTTCACTACAAAATTGGCCCAAGACTTTAATTTCCCCAGTGTTCACTGAAATAATTTAATCTGTCATTTCAAAATGTCAGTGCTAGAGCTTTCTCTTACATATCTGCCAAGGCTGTTTCCTCTTTAAGGATAGTGGAAGCATTATTTTGAAATACAGTTTAAAAACAGGTTGTAAAATGTTTTCAAGTTCTGAACATAGATGAAGCACTTGAAATTTGGCAGATTCATTTTTCCCTCAAGATGACTGTGCTGTATCATTGAGATTAAATACAGTTAAACTGTCATGGTTCTTATCTTATTGCTTTGTTTCTCTAAGTTATCACATCTCTGGATAGTCTTTACACGTGAGTTAGCACAGAGGATCAGTAAGAATTCTTAGTCCACTGGAATCCATTTTAAATTATCAGCTCTGGTCATTTTTAATTTTATCACATCTTAATGACCCATAAAGTGATAAAAAATGGACAACTTAAATCACACAAGTGCACATGAAGTCTCCACCTAGCAAGGCCAAAGCAAGTTCTTCTTTGTATCAGAAAAAAAAGTAACTCCCACATAGAATTCTTGAAAGCCATCAGAATGTCTACTCTAGAGCAGAAAAGTCCAAGTAGAAGTTGTCATCCACCTTTAAAAACAAAATGATTACTCAAAAATCCTTGCTTGCTTTAACTTTGAAGTTGCCTTTGAAAAATGACCCCGCTGGTTGCTCGTACATTGGCATAGAAACCTTACTCTCTGTCATGTTCTCATGGATTTGTAGTTCTGAACACACAAATGATCCTGGTTGGCATGAGAAGTGGCTGACTTCTAAAACCTGGAGGCCAATGGGCAGCACCCATCTGCCCTTAAGCAAGGGCCTTTGAGCTCCATGAAATAATTCCACTGCTAGACAACTATTCTTTTCAAAAATCTGCATTCTTTTTGCTGACCTGTAAAGCTTGCTCTGAGTTGGGTTTATGTGTGCTTTTCCTTGGGCATCCTTGGGCATCCAGTTGTCTGCTGTTTCACACACAAGTGTGATCCCTGAGATGTGGAGAGCACAAGCAACCACCTAGGGCTCCAGCCAGTGCTGGCAATCAGCCAGGACAATGGCTGTGAGCTTTACCTCCCACTAGTTCTCACTGCTCTCTTCATCAGGAACTGTAGTGATAGGACAAAGAATAATGGGTTCAGACTGAAAGAGCGGAAATTTAGGTTGGATAAACAGAGAAGAATTTATGCTGTGAGGGTGGTGGGGCACTGGAATAGGTTGCCCAGGGAAGTCGTGGGTGCCCCATTCCTGGAATTGTTCAAGGCCAGATTGGATGGGGCTCTGAGCAGCCTGGTCTAGTGAAAGGTGTCCTTGCCCACAGTAGGGGAGTTGGAACTAAATGATTTTTAAGGTCCCTTTCAACCCAAATCATTTTATGATTCTGTGATTCTATGAGATCTCCAAGCTGAAGACGTGGACAGTGGCTGGCAGACAGTGGAGTATTTAGTTGTGTTGATGCCACAGTGTGCATCTGTTCATAAATAGATCTGTAGATCTACTTATCTGTAAATAAGTGTGCTTCTGTAGAAGTTCTTATTAATTGTTGGCTCCAGGAAGGGATGAAAGGGAGAAACCTTCCCTGCTGGGAGTGGCACATTTCTGGAGCTACTAGCTCCCTTTCATAGTCAAATGCTGGGTGAGCTCTGCTCCCCTCAGGGTCTGGGCAGTCTCATCATTGATCAACCTCAGGCACACTGTGTAACACAGTGTGAGGAACTGTACAGAGAACTTAGCATGAAAATTAGAAAACTAACTTCCTTTCTTTATAAAGCTTCTCCTAATCCCACTAATTCCCACGTTGTGTGCAACTCTGTGCAGACCAAGTGGGCAATCAGTTTCTCACCTTTTATATGTCTGCTCTGCAATCATCTCCTTGGTTGAAAAGTACACCATAGGGTAGAAGATGGGATGCTTTAGATAAGCCTTAATTCATGACCTTCAGGTAGGCACCAAGCAAGGAAGGTCCCGGTTAGCTGTGCATGTTACATGGGATAACATGAGACGCAGTAAGACACGAGAGCAGAGAGGTGAGGGAGATATTGTTTTGAGCAGTTAAAAATAAAACAGTCTCCATTTTAATGGACATGTGAAGAGAAGGAAGGTAGTACAGGATGCAAGAAGAGGTGAACCTGAAATATTCATAGGCAGGGCTCCTGCTTATCACACACGAAAAATAGAAGCATGTGGACACTGCATGTGCTTTCTGTTTTGCATTGTTCTGACATTTTTTGATGTGTACTCTGGTCACAAATTTCAAGTGCTGCTCTATAACCTTGAGGACTTAAGTTAGAGGAGTTGAGTTAGAGGACTTAAAAAGGGAAGGAAAAGTGAGCAAAGGCAAAAAGAGGAGGGGAGAGATGAGAAGGAAGCTAGAGCGAAGATTCCTTTTCTCTGGAAACTGAGGCTTTCCATCAAACATTAATAGTTTCAATAAAACCTTCTTTTCATGACACTGTATGAGTGAAAGCAACAAAATAAAAATAACTACAATTTATAAAAATAAAAACCAGAAGTCTTGTTTCAGTATTTGATATTACAGATACTGAAATATTTGGAGCCATAATTATCATATTCTTGTTGGATGGAGACCCTAAAAGAACAATCTCCAGAAGAATGAACTGGTTTTCTTTGTGAAAATCACAATGAAGTTTGCTTCCCAGTACTTACAAGCCTTTCATTTTAACAGAACTTCATTTTAGTAATTAGTGTCAAAAGTGCCTATCAGCTGTTATTATGTTAAATTGTCATTCTCTTCCCTATAATCTAGTTCCAGATAAAGCAGTATTTGTCAGAAGTATTTTAATGAAAACTTTTGAAACTTGTTCAAACACACAGTTGTGTTATTTATAACAGAATATAATAAAAGAAATGTATAAAATACAAGCTAGTGAGACAAATATTTTGCCCTAAGATGTCCTCTTTAAAAAGAAACACTGATGTTTCTGTATTCTTCTTTCACTCAGTAGTAGCCAAATCTTTCTGGAGAAGTCTTATTTTGTTGAAAGCTAGGAACATAATGCCTCAGGCCTAGATTCTAGTCTGATTTAATCACAAAAATATTTAATCTATGTTTATTTGACAAATACAATAATACATGAGGCATATGTGGGGCAAAATCCCGGACACATATAAGTCAGCGTTGCCTCATTATTCACTGGCATTTACAAACCTACAATGTTTTGTTAAAAAATGTGAAACTTTTATTAAATATCGACTATATACTCTGATTTATGATAAAATAGACACTAGTCATTATCACATAGTTTACCATATGCCTAGCTAATAACATCAGATTATCAGTGCTGCCAAAAATTAAACAATAAATCTCAGTAAAAATATCTAGGAAATTAAGAGAACTCAAGTTGATCCTTTTGCTTTAGTCATATTGACTGTTTACAGCTAAGAGAGTTGGGAAGTTATTCAGTGGTTTGTAGGCTTCTAGTTGATAAAACTGCTTCTGCCACAGTAAATTATGTACTGTATATTTTCTCTGTTCATGAAAGGACATTTATCCAAATGAAGAATCCTCCTGCATCCAAGGCATTAAAGCAGAAAGTGTACCAGTTACAGCTGAATCCTAATGAATGCCTTTATCAAAATTTGAATGCCAGAAGAGTTCTTGTAATCTAGGTAATTTTACATGTCTTGTCTCCTACCTGTAAGGACTCTTACCATGTATCCTAAAATAGGGCAATGCATTCATTCTGATGCCTAGCCAGTTTGTGAAAGTCGTACAGCACCAGCCAATACACATGCTCTCTGTGTCTCTGGGACTGAGGACTCTGGTCTCTGGCACCATGGGACAGCAAAAGTACAGGGCTTGATTCTCATGCAGAGTCTGGCTTTGATTCCAAGGCAGGATTGGGCCACTATGCACACTTGGACAGAGGCTGTCCAAATACCTTTTGAACTGCCAAGTGGGATGTAGCTGAAGAATGCCAGGAAGGAAATGGCTCAGAAAATGCTCTGCTTTACTCAAAGAAGAAACAGATCCTTCCCTTCACTACAATTTTTACAATGATATACATATCACTGGCTACTATTCTCAAGATTTCCAAAGGTCTCTCAGGATAGTAACTGATTAATGTGTGATATGTTTTTTAAACTGAGCAGCACCCTACTGCACAAGGGATTAGCACTGAAGTCAACACATAATCAGGGAGTAAGATATTACTATGATAGAAAGATGTCAGCATCTGGCCTCTGGTCAAAATCAGCATGTAATCACAAATATTTTCATGTCAGGCAAGCTGGTGGAGGAGAAAAATTTAAGCATAAGATCTGCATTCTTTCCTCTGAGGAGGCGGTGGAGATGGATGGGCAGAGTATGGTGTTTTTGCCTCCTTGCAGTGTGGGAAATTAAGGAGCAGAGGCTCTGAAAGTCCACACAAGTGCTCAACCAGGCACTGGAAATGGGGGATAGGTAATCCCCCAAATTGAGTGTCAAGAGCAAAGAAGGGCATCTTAGCCATCCTTTCTAACCAAGTCCACTGTGAATAACAAAACTCTCTGATTGCTGTCATGCTTGGCTTTCAAGTTTCTGTGACATTCATAGAGAGGAATGTGAATTCACGCACACACACTTCTATATGTTGTCTGGTCTGCTAGAAAACACAGTCGAAAGATGTGTGAAAGAGGATATCTTCATCTTGGATTTGTCCCAATGCTGTTCAAATCCAGGAAGAAATAGGTGACCAACTGCTTATGCCAGGACAAAAAAAATCTGGTCCTTAAAATGCTATCAAAATGTTTCAAACAAAAAGTTAAAGCTAGTGTAGACTTGGCAATGAGTGATGCTTCAGAAGACAATACTAGTGATATATGTGGGCCCTAAATTTGTCATGTTTACTATAAAAGGTGTTGTTTTATGTTTAGGGAATATGACAGCAAGTTTAGGAAGGCTGGAAGGATGAATAAATATTTGGATGAAAGAAATACACCTTCTATGTAAGTGGAAGGAAGACTGAGTATTTTATTTTCAACTTTTGATGGGAAAAACTATTAATTGCAGGAGCTGATGATTTAATATTGATAATTTCATGCTTGGTATTAAAAACATATGCATCCATTGCAAAAGATTTGTAAAAGTCTTGTGTAATCATTATCTTGAGCATTGAGTTTTTATGTAAGCTCACAACATGGGACCACAATGTTACTGCCAATTATAATTCTTTTTCATTCATTGCTCAGAGGAAAGTAAAATTTTATATGGATTTTTTTTTAGAGTTGTGAAATTATTTGAGAAATGAGAGCCAAAAGAGAATCACCACCCTCGGGGGCTTTAACAGAAGCCACTTGCCACTTAAAGTTTGCTTTAATTAAGCAAGCAAGTGCTGGCCTGAAAACTGAAGAGACTAAAGGCTACATGTGCTATAATGGTCTTACAATTTTGAAAACATTTTAGCACATTTTTTCTAACTTTCTTTCAGAGATAATTTGTGATGCTACTTTTTCATTTTTTCCCCTTTCTAACTGCTTTATGGCACAAGTCTTTTGGAACAGTGTATACATTTCAGTTGTTATTAACTTCTGCTTTCCACAGCTACTGTAATTCACCTAACCTATTGTGACCAAAGCTGCCCAAACCTGACCAAGTTACAACAGCTAGAGCCTTTTCATCAGTAATCCTTTGCCACTGAGTATTGAGAAGGTCATGCTGGGCATGTTTGTTTCACAACTTCAGGTTGTATTCTTCTGGTCTTTCCCCATGGTGGCCACTCAGACGGATTTGAAGCTGTTAGTAATGAATGCCCCATATTGTGGCAAGTCTTGTCATAGGCAGGGGAAAAATGTGGGCTCTGTGACTTGATGAGGATGCCTAAAGAGAAGCCAGAAGGGGTAGGAACGGCACTTCCCAAGGGGGATTCCATCCACCCAGAAAGAGGATTAAGGGGTGTTATAACTCCCCTACTGAAGACTGAGAATGCAAGTAATACAGCATACAGGGGCTTTATAAAGGCTAGCATAGAAGCAAATGAAGGATCCTATAATGGACAGAGAGACAACTGGGGCACAGAAGTTTGTCTGCATTTCAAGGGTGCTGGGACTCCCTGCATCAGCCACCCTGGCCACAGCAGTAGTCCTAGGAGCTCTGACACTGCACTTGATTCCTGGTGGCTTCAGAGGCAGCAAAACTGTGAGGGCATCAGTGATGAACCTGACAGCATCAAGGAGGTTGGGAAACCACTGGAAATCATGGCCAGCCAGTAGAGATGCCAGCAGCCACAAGCCAGAGTCACTGTCAGAAGAGCCAGGGAGATTCCAGGGACTTGGTGTACTTGTGACAAAGCTCTTACTGCACACACTGATGAGCTGCACAGCAACAGGCTTCATGCCTGGTACACTGTTTCCTGGGTCTTCACCGCTGGAATCAGCTCTTCCTGACACTTCCGACTGCAGACACAGGTTTCTCAACTAAATGAATAGGAGAGAGTTCACTAGAGATTAAACATAGGGGAGAAAGATTCACAATTTCTCCCAAACTGAAAAATCCCATTATTTTTCTTATGAAGAGTTCCCTTTCCTTTATAAAGTCAAAAGTTGGTCTGATTTTTTGAGTATTCTTGGAAAAAAAAGTCAGTTCTTGGCAAAAGGAGTCCTTGAATCAAGTCCAGTTTCAGGAGAAAGGGAGGCAAACAAAAGCTCCAAAATGTGGATATGAAGTTTTTGGGTTTTTTTACCAAGGAATAACCGAAGTTAAAATCCTAAAGAGGACAGCTAAGGCAGAGAGCAGCCATGCCCAAAGGGCTGAACTTGGCCTGCAAGACTACTGCACACAGAGCAGGTTTAGAAGCAAAAATTGCATGATGCTTTTGCAAACTGAGCTCATGAAAAAATATAACAGTATTAAACACAGACCCTGTCATTGACTGGGAGGTTTCCCATTTATTGCAAAAGCTGATTACATTTCATTATCTTTTTTTTTTGTCAATTGATGTCGCATACTTCTCAGTTGTGAATGCCTGGCTAGATAGGAGTGAAGTCTGATAACACTAAAAAAACTCCAGTTTTTCCATGCACCAAAATTACAGGATGTAGAGGATCTTTGAAAGCTTTGAAATAGCATTAGTCAGAGATAATAAATAGAAATTTTCCTCTGTGTTCATTAATAGCATGGGGAATGAGAATAGTGCTGGTTTTTTTCAGAGACATAGATGGAAATACAAATCAGAGGAAGCAAACTGCCTTGAAATGCAACATCTCTTGCAAAATTCCAGAGCACTTGTGGTATCAGGAGAAGAAAAATACCAGAAAAAAAAGCAACGCATATTTTCATCACATATTTGTTAACCATGTCATGGATGCACTTCAGTGAATGCTTCATGAATTTATGGAAAATATTCTATACAGCTATTTAGATAATGCAAAACAAGAGGCAATTATTTAGCTAGTAAATTTTTTTGGCAGACATCTTTTGCAGCTTATAGCAACAGCTGAGAACAAAGCATTTTCAACTTAAAAGAGCAAGAGGATGTCACAAAACACAGGATTGGTAATGTAGGTTTCAGGAGATACGAGTGAAGAACTCCAGTGCAAAGTGCTAAAATAATTTTTTTTTAAAAAAAATTATTTAAAGAGGAACATTTTGAAGAAATTCACAACTCAAACTTATTAAGGTTTATTATATCATTAAATTATATGATTTTCTGCCAACTGTTTCCTGTTTCTTACTCCACTGAGAAATCTGAAAATAATAATATCAAAAAAACAATTATCTCAGAAGCAATTTAGAAGAGAACATGCATTTTATTTTACCAAATTAAATTCAGCTCTCAATGAAAATGCCTCATTCACCTTTCAGCAGAAAGATACAATTTTGTAGTTTTACAAGGAAGCCATCCTCCTTCTAAAAGACAAAGGCAAAATGCACACCTGAAAGATGGCTTCTATTTCCAAAAGCTTGGTTGCCATTTTATTGGCTTGATAAAATGAATTACTCCTCACTTCAGATCCTTCCTCATTTACATGCTTAGAATACCATAGCAGCAAAAACTTAATCACTAACAATATACCACATCTTGAAAACCACTTTTTCAGTGTAAAATTAAAATTGACAGCTGTGACAGTTGCAAAAGAAAACTATATGCCTGGATAAGTGCCTGGATTTACTTTCTAGTGTAGAGCATAGTTTAAATGGATTTTTCTCTCTGTAAATTATTTCTACTAGAGAAAATCCAATTATTATTCAGTTTATTTCACCCATAGCCGCTATTGTGCTACTGCTCTATTGATGCAAACCATTCCCAGGTCCTCTAAGTCATGGCCTCAGAGCTAAAACTTTCTGTGGCAGGGTGTGAACAGTGAGACTGAGGAGACTTGAAGGTAATGTGACACTGATATGTGTACAACTTACTGCAAACTTGCTGTTTTGAGGCTTATAATTGAGACGCAGTTTTGACAAATTCTCAAAAGCTAATCCCTAAATGGTTATCACCATGTGCCTCTTTCTACACACTAAATATAAACAGCCATCTCCAAGGCAGATGTCTGGTCTAAACTCAACACCTAGTCTGTCTCTGAGAGACACCTTGATTTATCCCCCAAGTCTTAGTACCCTGCTTTCTGGTGGTGCTTATCCCTTACCAGCATTACAGAAAGGGCCTCTCAATGTATCTTACACTGCCCAGTGATATGTGACATGTAAAAGTTAGGTGAAACAAACACCACCATAGACAGGGACGTATAGTGTGCACATGTGACCTGGGGAATCTTGGCAGCAGTTTTCTGATTTGAGTCATTCACTGTTCACAAACTGAACAAAGACTAATAAAAAGACAAACTAACAAATAAACAAAAATCCTATGAGGATCCATTTGCAAGAGAAGCTTGACATACACACAGTAAAATAAATTCTAGTAAAGAAAAGCGATGGAAAATACTAGATGCTTATCTCAAATAGATGACATTTGTTAAATTAATTTAATACTTTAGGCAAGATATTTCAGTCATCTCTACTGCCACATATATTAAAAAGATAGCAAATAACCAGGCAGTACTCCATAGTCATTACATTAGCAGTGCAACTGGATGCAGCAATAAAGTTCTCATAAACAGAGGAATTGTTGCTGATATGCTATGGTATGAGACTTGAATATGAGTTTAAAAGTAGTATTCATTTTCTTGATTAAAGATTAAAAAGGTTAAGTGTTTAATCAACATTTTAACTAGAGAGCAAGGAAAGAAAATCTCCAGTTTGAAGTTGAATGGATTATGTGGATCATGAGAACACAGTTACTTGTACAATTTAAAATTAAATAGCTAAATAAATTGAGCGTATTTAGGAACATATTGGCCTAGGTTTAGGAAAATGAGGGAACCTGATAAAAGTTAATTTTGATTCTTAAGCTTTGTTTCTGTGTCAACTGTTTTTCTGCTTCATAGACAGTAAATCTGGTGTAACTAGTCTTTGAAGTTTAATGACCTTTCAAGTTTGGTTCAAAAAGTTAATGATGCTGATACAACATTATTTCATCCATGCAATGGTATCCTCCAAAGAATCCTAAAAGATCTCTTTACCTGCCAACACAACACCTTCTCTCAATGCAGCAACATGCTTCCAGACCTACATTTTTGTTCACAGAATTTCAAGAATTTCCTTCTACTGCCTATGATGTAGGTTTATCCCTTTCCACAGACTTCTCCTGCTTCATCTGTAATCTTTTTTTAAATAAACTTTTTTTCTTCCTTAGTTGTAGGGCTTTTTAATTTAGGTGTTTCATTTAGCTTTATATCATAAAAAACAAAACCAAACCAAACAAAAAACCAAAACAAACAAACAAAAAAACAACAACCACCAAAAAAAAAACCCCACACCAAACCTTTTAAGACCTTGTCCACCCCTGAGCTGGCTGGCTCCCTTCTTCTGGCTTCACTTTTCAGACTGCTAATTCTGCCCTGTTCTGTAGTTCAGCTTAGTCCGGAAAGTGGCTAACAGGCTTGTACATTGTCCTGTGCTGCTTCTGTCACTGGACTTTAGAATTTCTGACTACATGAGTGGAAAATACAGTAAACTGAATCCTGAGGAGCAGTTTTTATCACAGCAACATAATAATTTCCCTAATTTCAACATAATTCATACTTTGTATGAATTTCTACTTTGCATAAATTGTTCCAGATAATTGTCTAGATTGTAATTCCTGTTATCCAAGTAAGATTAGATGAACACAGCTGTGTTTTTCTGACTTAACAGTTTGTGATTATTTAAATCTGTGAAACATGCTAATAACTTAGTATTTGTCAGCAGGCTGTTTAATGCAAGGTCTTCTGGTTGCTAATGTCACTATGTTTAGAAAAGTTTCTTGATTTTCAAACTTTATTGCACAGTAAGACTGATTTGAAAGATGAAATTATGCAATACATGTCATAGTGTATAGGTACTGGATAAAATCAAGTGCTGAATTAAAGACAAGTCAAACAACAGGCAACAATAAGAACCTTCTGCTTTTAGCAGCAGCATCTACAGTAACAGATCTTAAACAAACAACATGTCTTAATAATGCAACCATGCAACGTTGTTGGACACAGATCAAATTCTCTCTGCCAGATCTGTTTAAGGTAGATCCTGCTTGGTGAGATCACAGCTCACTTTCAGGGACATGCAGAGTAGAGAGGGCTACTTTCCTTGGAAGAGGTGAATCCACATTATGTTCTCTCACTAATTTTTTTTAGATTCAGAGATATCCAGCACAACTCAAGACTTTTTCCAGGGAAGTCAGGAAAAAAATTCAAGATACTTTCATTGTTGAATCTATGTATCTCCTTCTGAAGGTTGTTCACAATTCCTCAGATTTGCAGAAGTAGTACTATCAACCCCTCTTTAAAACAAAACAAAATAAAATAAAACTGTGAGTGGCCAAAAGGAGCAGAATTGTTTGACTTAGTTTTCGATACCACAGTAGCATCCAAAAGAGTAAACATCAGAAAAGTCACCTTGAACAAAAGAGAGTGATGATGTACAGAGCAGTGGGAGTTGTGCTGGCATGCTGATCAGAGCTGAAAACCCTTTGACCCACCCGGTTTTTAAAACCATGCACCAGAGGTTAGGAGATCTCTTTCTGCAAAGGGAAATGTGTTACTCCATATGATGTGTATGAGGCACTTCTGTCACACAGGCATAACTGTCACACCTACACAGATTGCTATGCACAGGGACCAAGAGACATACACAGACAATTCACCATAACTAAATCTTGTTCAACTTCAATAAAATCAGACAGCAGCAGCTAGGACCACAAAGAGTAAGGAACTGGTAGCTTCAAGTGAAAAACTCCTTCAGCTACAAGAAACTGTAGGTATCTAAGAACTTCATAGGCAATGACTGGGATAACCTTATGCATTATGAATTAATTTTCTTTAGACCTACAGAGAAACAGCATTAAGAAACATGCACACAATATGCAAAAATTAATACACTTTGCAGAGATTCTGAAGTCATCACAATCTGAATTTAGTTTCAGTAAATATGTTCACTATGGAGATGCAAGAAAAGTCTCCAAGTTGTTCCAACTGTAAAAGGAAATCAAAAAGACAAGAAGAGAACAAGAGCTCTGATCTATACCTGCCTTGTTGCACTTGCTTCTCTTTCATCTGGGTAGCTCAGTTATTTTGCTTTGTTGAAGTTGTTTGGGATCTCCACGTAATGCAAGAGAACTTTCCAGTCTGTTGTTGCAAGTGGAAAAGGACTGCTGTCGAAAAAAATGTAAATAATTAAAAAATTAGTCATCCTCTCCGTAATCTTTATAAACTTCACTTAGAACCTCCTGGTATTTTAATTTCCTCTTTGCTATATAGAAACAAATACCTTTGTCTTCTGCATTAACACTTAGAAAACTGTTGATGTCTCAATTAGACAGGAATTCTCCCTGGACAAGATTGGGTTTTTTCCCAGATGCTGGGCATATATTCATATCTAGCTAAAAATGTTAAGGCTTTGTTGAATTGCAAACTTCAACATGGTCACACTTGTGATACTGATCACAATATCAATGGACCTAATGTCTTCAGTAATTTTGATATATCCAAACCCAACAATTCATCCCATAGTTAATTTTAGAAAATTTTTTCTACCTTATCCAAAAAATTGCCAAATCGTTTTAATAGTAATATACTTTTCAGTGGATATTTTTTCCTGCAAGAGCCAACTCTACAAACTGATTGACTAATGCATTTCTCACAACCATCTCATTTAAAATAGAATGACAAAAGGCCAGCTGCAAAAGCAATCACACTAAACTACCTCTTCCCCAGAAACACAATAGAGAAAACAGGTATTTATTATATGGATTTGATTGCTCACAGCTGGTGCTTTCATCAGCCAGCATAAATATTGGACATTGGACCCATATCACAAAATTCATCCTCAAATTTTAATGCCCCGAGACAAATTTTGTGAGGTTCAGATGCAGAGGGTTTTTTTCTTACAATAATAAAGGACAATTTGCAAATTGGGTTCTTGGGTCAAATTCCAGGGTCTCCAGATCTGTAACTAATTGGTTGTAGTGACTTAATTTGAGCGCTTCTGCAGTCAGTACAGTTACAGACTAATGATGCAAGAAAAGATAACCTCATAGACTTGGAATCATAAAATCATAGAATACTTCAACTGGAAGTGACTTGAAGCACTTTGGTTTTAAACATAAATCTCTTACTTGCTACTTAGTAAAATGTTTACACAGTCACCTGATTTGTTTCTGAAAAATGCATCTCTTTAAACCTAACCCATAGCCTGAACCGTTGGAACTACAGCACCAAACACAGAATCAGCCATGGGATTTTAAGAAAAAAAACAGTATTTCACTTAGAAAACTATAAAAATCCAGTTCCTTGTTTAAGTCGCATTTCATTGAGGTTAATTATCAGTACTTCCATTTCTTTTGTGTATGTGAAAGGTCACTTTGTAAAAAACAATATAGGTCAGAACTCATTTAATCGGCTTTTTGGCAAAGGAAAAGGCCACTCTATATTGCAGTGTAGCCCTGGCTGTTTGCCTTATGTTATCAATCTTTTCAAACATGGGAATTCAAGCTAAAGCAATAAAATATGAACTTTCAAAATTTTTTTCCAAAAGAATACTGAAAATGCTCCACTAGTCAGAGGCAACATTGAGTAAATGGAACAGTAAGATGAATACGAGCTTCTACATGTGTATTCAGATAGGGATTTTAAATATCCTCCTTTCTTTTTTAATTTAAGGTGATAAAAAAAAATTAAAATTAAAGTATCTGGTCTCATATCAGTCTGTGTAATCTCCAGAGATGTATTCTGTTATGTAGAAACTATAGTCAACTTAGCTGTACCTTTGAGCTGATCAAATCAATAGTATTTATACAAGTCAACAAATAATTCTTACAGCATAACACTTTCATCATGAAAGATCCCAAACTGCTTTTACAAAGTCTATGTATGCTCATGCTTAGTCACATTATTTTCTAATGAAATACATCCACTGTTTTGATGGATTGTAGCATCAACCTCTGAGCACAGTAATAACACAGCAGTAGAGATTGGGAACTGAAGTATTCTGGATTTACATCAAATGACAGAAAGACTTAAGTAGATTTGCTACATATTGAAAGAGTGGGTAATAGCCAGAAGAACACTGTCAGTCTTGCCAACCAGGCAAACGCAATTGCTCTTATTAAAGAATCTGACATATGAAGAAGAGTACATTCAATTTTCAATACCTAATCATGTTTCTAATTGCAAATATATCTTTTTATTGTGACAGCGCAACATTGATTAGGAGCCTTCATGAAAAGTTGAAAACATTATAGTAGTGTCTTTAAACCCGTAGGCAACCTACACCATTGCACAGACCAAGGACCAATTTTTGCCTCTGACACAATCACTGTTTCACTTGGAGAGCCAACTCAGACAAAAACAAACTGGGAGCTTTCTAGAAATGACAGACTGGCATCTCTAACACACTGACAAATATCTTCACAAAAGATATGGGATATTTTTGCACTACAGCATAAAACTTGAAATAAAGACCAAAAATGAGGATTTGTCTAAGACACCAGTCAGGAGCTTCTCTGGAGGATCTGAGTCTTGTTCACTTATACTAATGTTTTACAACAATTTCATGCTGACAGCTGTTAAAAAAGAGGCTACCACAAATAATAAAAAAAATTAGAATTGCTTTGATCAATTCAGTGGTTTTTCAAGAGTGAAATATGTCTAGCAAATATGCAAACATTTTCTTCTTTCTACAATAACTGCTTTAAAATATTTGTTAGCTTCAAACTAACATCACCAATACTATGAATGAGTTATCTAGAAAAAGTAAGTTAGATATGTGATACAAAATTGAATTTATCCATTAAGAACAATGAAATGTAAACAGGTGTTGGGTTTTTAAATTATGACCACTGCTTTATCATCTTTCAACTTCAATGGGAGACATTTAGTCCTTACTTAAACAGGTTTAAAGAATATGCATATATACATAAGCAAATTTTTGGGATTAGATTGATGTGATAAATGCTATAGTTTTGATTTCTTGCCATGTAAAACAGTTTATATAATTGTCTTTCTTTTATTTCTGAAGTTTGAGGCTGAATTTACCAAATCTCTTATTCTTTCTATTATAATTCTACCAAACTAAATTTATCTATTTTTACTAGGTGTGATCCTATTGGGAAAAACTTCCTTGACTTACAAACATGAAATATCTGAAGTCCAGGAGTCAGCGTCATCACATATGAAATAAGAATCTGATCAAATTTGTGAAAAGAAAATCAAATAACCTGCTGCTTCTATCACATTCTCATTTTCAGATGAATTCCATCCCAAGCCCACAATCTTTTTAACACTTATGTTTGCTGAATCCCATCTTTTGCTCTTGGTAATGATACTGTAGATGAACCCAAGAACAGCATTGCAATTACAGTTATTCTTGGAAAAAAAAATATTAGAACCTCTTAGATATGAAATAGACAATTTGAGAGCAGAAAGTCTTTATAATTGCAAACAGTAGATGGAGTAGGTGGCTGTTGAGGACATTCATGTGCCTGAGGATAGAAGGGTCTGTCCTGCCTGCACAACCTCTGCTACAGCCCACTCTGGGGGCAGTGGATGGGTTGGGAGAGGAAGAAGGGCAGGTCCCAGCCCTGTCCTTCACCTTCCAGCAGGGAGCTGAGAGGAGACAGCTGCTCAGTGGAGAAGGTAACGCATATTAATGAGGGGAGGCACACAGACCTCCCTTCTCCCCAGAGGTCTGTGAATCCAGCCCATCTCCATGCTCTGCCACTTTATGGCTGTAACCTACTGCACCTCAAAATCTCCCCTTACCACCTGTCTTCGTTTATGCAGTTCCTCCTGGGACTCACTCTCTGCTCCCCACCCTGAATGGTGCAGTCTGTAAAGGTGAAGGACAAGGCCACCAAAACCAACATGTTGGGGCAGAACTTTCGTTTTGTCTTTGCCCCTACAAAATTGTGAGCTCACTCTAGAGAGGAAGACTGCTTTGCAGTTGAAATCATGTCAAGCACCCGTGGTGGTCTATGGTCTTTAATGTCCCATGTTAGCAGTTTTCCTCTTGCTTAAATTTAAATTAATCATGCTTAAATTACAATGGTACAAGTGAACGATTAATGAAACGTAATCAATCCCCACTTGAAGTTGTTTCTGAAGAGTTTCCACAATGCGACATCATGTAGCAAATCTGTTTTATTCAGGGAGTTTTTTTATTAAGTAAAGAATGACAAATGGTATTCTATGCAAGTTTCAGACTTGGGAATTCACTACCAATAAAGAAAGAAAAAGAGGAACAGGAATTTTCAGAGTAAAATCATTAGAAAATGAAGGCAAGTATACATTAGTTACCTTGAATTACTGCAGCTCTTTATTTTGGACATGGACCACAGTAAGATGGAATTAAAACAGAAAATAAACCAAGGCTTAAAGTTATAATTTACATTTTTAAAAAGCGCCATTATCAATAATACAGTTATTATTTCCTTCCTTGTCATCACTAGCACTGTGCAACACAGTTTACTAATACATGTTTCAGAGGAGTACAGTGGGTATGACATACTGACAGTCTTTGTGTGTACTTTGAATCAGGGCTCTGCATTGATTATGAACCTACCATTCCTCAAATTCTTTAATGTATGATCAGTTTTGGTCATACTTTCCATTTCTTATTTGAAGGAGGCTTCCTAGATGGTAAGGTATGGAGTACCATGACTTTTCTATCTGTATAGCAAAGAAATACTTTTTTCTTCTTAGGAAATCAGTAATTGGTAGGGAAATGCACAGGACTCCAAATATATTAATTCTACATCCTACTAATTTATTTCTGAAAACATTCAAAGCAGTTTTCTCTTGTGACTAGTAATGGAAATGCATTGTGTCCCTGAGAATTCAGCTTTTCTTCAGATACTCCTATCAAGAGTCACCAGGTTCTCTAAAACTGGTTGTGTATGCACAGTTCTATAATGAGATAAATTGCTTTTGGTTGTTCTGTCTTCTTATTAAGGTCAGAGATTATATAGGAGATTACATATTTGTCCCCAAAGAGAAAGTGATTTATAGCCTTTGCCAGAGAGGTGTAAAATGCTGGAATTTGTTTTCTTTCTGTACTAGAGGAGAACTTTAAAAAATTATACTGAATGTGTGGATATAAAAAATATTTAAGCACTGACAGCAATATATGCTATACTAATAATATATAATACTATTACTACACTACAGACCTTCTATATGACAGGTTGAGCTTTGCCCTTCATTGGGTTTTTTCTTTTTATTTTCAAATGTTAGCTATGAGTGTCCAGAATTGTATTTTTAAAGCACATTTATTCCTGAAGTAGTTGTGGATAGGTTGTTACCTATCATTTTCTTTAAATTCTATGACTCTTCCAAAGGCTGTGTTGCACAGTAACAGCACTGAGCAAGCACATTCAGGGGGGAGGGCATGACCTGGAGTGCTTGCAGAGAGTAAAAGCGGTACAAGGATAACTGACCCATCCATACAAACAACCTTGAAGACCTAAGCGATGGCTCTAATTACAGCCTGTCAGAGGAGGGACAGGAGCAAAACCAGGGCCACACCACTCTCTCTCGACAGACTCTTCATGCAGGGGCACTGTCAGCTATGATGGGGTGCTCCATCCCAGCAGTCAGCACCAGAGTCACAGTAGGATGGATTTCTCCCCATGACCTGGCGGCCCAAGGTCTGGAAAGGCTCAGCCATGATGCTCAGCACAGGTTGTTTCCAGGCATGTCAACTGCTGCATTTAGATGGGTCTGACCAGCCAAGGAAGGCACAAACTCATGGTAGCTCCTGCCTATCTTGGAAGCCAAATACATGGAATTAAGGTGCTCAGGTTAACAAAAAGGCTAAACCACCTGCAAGACAAGTATGCCCATGGAAGTGCAAGAGCCTTGAATACCCCCGCACATGACTGAAGCTGCAAAATGGTCTAAAAGCCCATATCAGAGTTGCTACAAGGATTAATCACATCCCACAATTAGTTTGGATGCAAAGCTTTTTGACATCAAATAGAAAGTTCCTCAGGAACTTTAATGGCTTTAATCCTGGCTGCAAAAACCAAAAAGCTGTGGGACTCTCTAGATATTGATTCAGCTTTTTTTAGTATGCTCTAAGAGTATGGCTTCATATGCTGAAGTTAATTTAAAGCACAGTGTTTGCAAAATGTCTTGAAGTAGCCTTTTGAAATTGGCTCTGCTACTTTTATTTAGCAGTTGTCACTGAAAAGTGAGGGAAAAAATGTCTCACCGTTGTATTGATAGCACAAAAGAAATCACTTTCATAGTATTGAAGAGAACTGTGGCTGACGTGCAAAAACTGAAGCATGTACTGACCTTAGGAAAAACACTTTCATTTTCAGTATCAGAAACAGTGTCCGGAAAAAATCTCTTCTAGCCCCAGACAAGCTGTTACCAGATATTTTGAAGTCTTGCCTCTAAGTTAATAGAGCTCATAAGATAAATGTGAATATAATACCTGAAAAGGGAAACTTTTCCTAATTGGGAAGAGCAATATACATAAAATAGCAAAAAGACTACAAAGCTTTATTATTATTTCCCTTCAGGGGAGGTTTCAGGGGGATTAAGGTATGACAAATATTTTACAGGGTAGTGCATTCATTTTCCAAATTGCCTGTTTGTCACGTAGCATATCCCCACTGTATTTTATTATAAAGTCAGCTCACATCTTTCTGTTCACATCACTGGACTTAGGAGGTGGACTGGCATTAACAGGACAGAAGTGCTTTAGAATTTAGGATTTAGAAATCTACGTGTCATGGTATTTTTTGTTCAAATTCAGAAGAAAAAATAGATATTATAAATATAATTTTCATAACTACACAAAACATACATATCAAACAGCTGTATAGAATCATCTAGCAATATTCTAGCTTCTAGTGTCCTACCTCCAACACTGGCCAGTGGCAATGCTTAATAAAAATATAGATAGGACAGCAAGCATGTGGTGAATATTTTCCCAGGGTACTTTCTCAATCTCTAGCAATCTGTTGCGCTATCACTTACTAGTTAGATATGCAACTTCCAATAATCCACAATGGATTTTCCTTTATTTGTCCAGGTTTTGGTTTTGATTCATGGTAGAATTCCAGCATTCACAACACTCAGTGGTACTATTTTTGTTAAAAACACCTTCATTTTTGCTTTTGCTGCCAACTGAAAATATGATACCTACTAGTTACTGTCTTGAGAAACACAGAGAAAAACAATTTCCCTGTCCCCTTTCATCTATGCTATTCACAATTTTACAAACCTCTTTTTGCTTTTTCACTCAGTTGTCACTTTCCCAGGCTGATGAATTCTAAACTATTTAGCATCTGTGACTAGTAAGAAGTCAGTCTTTGTTTGCCTTTGCAGCCCTTTTATCTTTTCTGCTTTAGCAAGTCCTTCTGAAATAGGACTGACACTGCACATACTGGTTTTAACTTGCAAAAGGGCAGGGTGGTGTGTTCTGTTGTTTTCTGTTCCTTTTTTGATCATCTCTCTGGCATGGTATTTGCTTCTGCAATTACTTACATTACTGCTACTGGTCTCAGAGCTGATATTTTCACCAAAAGGGCTTGCTTTAACCCTGAGGTCACTTTCTGAAGCCTGCTCTTATCCCATCATTTCCCAACATTTTTAAATAAGGATAATTTTTTTCTCCATTTTTTTAATTTTTTCATATATAAAGCAAACTGTATACTAGACTCTTTTATGAACTCCATGGCCCGAACATAAAGGAAACCTGCTATGCTCTAGTTTGGGTCTATCTTGGGGCTCCCCAGTTTAAGAGTGCCAAGAAAGGGGTGAGGCAGGGGAGGCTGCCAAGGGACCAAGAGCACCATTAGAAGGGGCTGCAGGAGTTGGGCAAAGAGGAGACACTGCAAGAGCAACCAGCAGTTACTTGAAGGGTAGTGGCAAAGGTGACAAAGCCAACAGTTCCTCAGCAGTGGCAAATGATACAACAAGGGGCCACACACTGCAGCAAGAGAGACTGGGGTTGGACATTAGGGAAAAAAAATTTCACTGGAAATGAAGTGCAGGTTTCCCAGCAAGCCTGTGAAATCTGCATCCTTGGAAGCTTCCAGGATTTATGCCTAGACATTGACACAGCTGACTTGGTCTAGTGTTGGTGATGATCCTGTTTTGAGCAGCAGATGGGACTTGAAGACTGGCAGAGGCTCTTCCAACACTGCTGAGTGTCTGTGAATCAATGACTTCATTTTTACATTGGGTGTGATACTTGCTGATCTATTTCTTGAGTTACTAGCGTAGAAAAGCTCTCTGACTACCTTAATGAGTATTCAGCCTAATTAGATGTCTGTAGTTGTGATTCTGGCTTTAAAACGACAAATTCCTGAACTATGATATAGAGCTCGCATAGCTGCAGTACAAATTTGTTTGAATTGATTAATCCATGGGATGGATGTTACATTTTTTAAAAACTATTCATCTAAGATCATTTATGTCTTTGTGTCCTCAAGAAGAAGAGAGAGGTCTTAAAACAAAGTGTGTCTCCAGCATTTAACCACTGGGATTGATCAGCATAACTCACACAATGTGATTCAGGCAACCAGCCAGGAAGATCAAGGGATCCTGATCCCCCTCACTGGCTGATTCAGCGTGCTACAAGAACAGCAGAAGCTGAAAACGTTCACCGAGAGATGAAACAGGAGTAAGAAGGTCTCAAATGTTTTAAATATTAGAATATTTTTCCATCAACTCTTTCCCAAGAGTTTATATTGCATTTAATAAAGTCCATGTACTCATGATTTAAAAATAACTGTTTTCTCTCAGTACTAAAGAAAAGAGATAGTAATATATCAGGTTTGTTTCTAGTAATTAGACTTCACAATTGGCTTTGTCTTATTCACAATACATTTTTCTGTCTTCTACTTACTGCTTTTATTCTAATTCTCAATGCAGTGAAGAAGTGACTAGAAAAAGATTTCCAGCATAAATTCAAGTGTGAATGCAAACAATCTTGTCTATATTAGTGAAAAACAACTGCTCGAAATATTGGTATAAAGAAAGAAAATTTTGTAGAATTTTACAGAAAACAGTACGAAGTATAAGGTTGAAGATAATTGCATTTAAGTCTGTAAGACACATTTAATGAGCACAACTTTACAATTATTAAAAACAAAAAATTTTTTATAAAACTGTTTATACTATGTTAGGAGAAAAAATATTATTGTACTGACCAAGACAGACAAATATTTTCCAAGATAAATAACCACAAAATGGGCCATGTGCCTGTTTGCAATGAATAGCATTTTGCTCCTAGGAACTCCTTGTCAATAATGCAGTAAATAAGTTTTGCTTTCTTACTTTCTGAATTTTTTCTTCTACTTTCTTGGTTTCTTTTTCTGTGCTAATTTTCAAAGTTTTAACAAATATTGTTCTTTAGCTTGTTCTTCAGAAAGAGGGGGAAAAATTATACTAAAATCATACATTTTGACTGACCATAGCATATTTCATTACTTGATTATGATTATGATTATGATGACCTTTAAAATTAGGTTTTGTGATGTGAACACATGCACTAGAAAATTCAAAATTGATTTCCTAAATGAATTTATTAAACACTACAATCTTTGCTTAAAATGAGCTGTTTGGTTACCAAACAGTTCACTGGCCAGCTACACATAGGAAATACAAAAGAGGTACAGATAGAAACACTACAAAAAATTTTTAAAATAAAAGGAAAACATAAGATGTTATTCTGCCGTGACCTTGGATTCATGGACTTCTTTAAGTAAATACTTCAACAAGTACAAAATAAGTGGCACTGGCAAAAATAAAGTTTACTGATCTTACGCTTTCATACTTCTGCAGAATGGAGAAAATGATACACTAAACGATGAATTCTACCATTGGGCAAATTTATTCCAGTTACTTCTTCCTGCAAAAGTGGAAACAACAAAGTAATAGATACCCGACCATGTTACTTTAAACACAGCTAGGCTTTGATCTCATCATCACCAACTATGAAACTAAGTTTGAGCTGGGTAAATAACAATTTACATTGCACAAGTAGAATTTGAGTTCCTGCACACAAAAGGGCATTTTTGGGCCCCTTTTCCAGGTTCTCAGATAGAAACACTGTGACTAAGGATAAGGAAAAGGCAAAGGTGCTTAATGCCTTCCTTTGCCTCATCCGTTAACATTAAGACCAGCAGTCCTCAGGATACCCAGTTCCCCCAAGCTGGAAGACAGAGACAGGGAGCAGAATGAAGCCCCCATAATCCAGGAGGAAATGGTTAGTGACCTGCTACACCATTTAAGATACCCATAAGTCTACAGGCTCCAATGGGATCCACCCAAGCATTACTGAGAGAGCTGGCAGAACTTGCCAAGACACTTTCAATCATTTACCAGCAGTCCTGGTTAACTGGACAGGTCCCAGTTGACTGGAAGTTGGCAAATGTAACATCCGTCTACAGAAAGGGTCAGAATGAGGATCCCAGACGCTACAGGCCTCTCAGCCTGACTTTGGTGCTGGGGAAGGTCACGGAGGAGATCATCACAGATCACATACAAGACAGCCACAGGATCAGGACCAGTCAGTATGGGTTTATGAAAGGCAGGTCCTGCTTGACCAACCTCACCTTTCATGAAGTGACCCACTTGTTGGATGAGGAAAAGGCTGTGAATATTGTCTACCTGGACATCAGGTAGATGACACCACCTCTCACAGCATTCTTCTGGAGAAACTGCTTGTTCTTGGCTTAGACTGTAAAAGCAAAGCAGCGACCTTTAAGTTGATTCCATGATCCTTTGCAAGGGACAAAAAAAACAGAACATCACCCCAAGGATTTCTTCCTTCTTAGTTCAGTAGTCTTGGAAATAGTAGGAAAAAAATAAAACTAATCCACACAACTGAAATTCCTGAAAGTGTTCTCCATGAAGGAAACAGAATCCATGACAAGCCTCACTCCAAGGCAGGGCTCCGCTGAAGAGTAGACCACTTCTGAGTTGGATCTGGTCTGTCTTTATTTCCCACAGAAATGTGGAACAGCCTGCAGAGAAGAGCCTGACTTGGAAAGAACAGAGAAGAGTTTTAGCTTTTGAAGGCCATGTTAAAAACACAGAACTCCTCAAAGTGAAATGAATCAGTTATTCACTTAGTGAGATTCACTAAGATGCAGAAAGCACAGGCTACTTATCCTTTACAGTACTGTAAGTTGTCTCTTTTTTACTAGAGTAGATCAAGATTATAAAAAGCTTAAGCAACATTTTCACCAGGTTAGGTTATCCACTTTAATTAAGAGGATCAGTCCTGATTTCTAAACAGTTTTGTTTTTAAAGCATTTGAAGTAGTACTTACAAACACCTGACTAAGGAATGTTTCACAAGCACTTCAGGCCAGCTAGAATAAACTCAGAGATCACAAATATTTTGTGTCAAAAATTGCTTTTTATGCATTTTTGTCATCGAAATGGTGTGCGCTTTCTCTGTGACCATTATCACAATTAAAGCAAAGCAGTCTCGAACTTAATCTTCATAATATAACTTTTCAGGTAAGAAACTGAATCAAAATAAACAAGGAAAGGAAAGCCAAATAACACACCAAACCATGAGGCGATGCAGAAAGTTTCTATTCCCAGGGTTTCGGATTGCCCAGGGAGTGGCACCCAGCACGCTGCCGCAGCCCCGGGAGCGGGGCTTGTGCGGAGCCGCGGGACGGCAGGAACGGGGCGCTGGAGGGTCCCGTCCGACTGCGACAACGCCGCGGGCGCCTACCTGCCCGCTGCTTTCTCCCCTCTTTTCTCCCTCCACGGGACACCGACCTCCGGTGCGAGGACTCAGCTCCCCCAGCGGCTCCGCCGCCGCCCCCCCGGGCTCCCAGCCCAGCGCCTCCCGCCCCGCTACCCATCACCTCCTCGGCTCTCCCGGCACCGCTGCATCCCGCGGCTCCGGCGCGGCCGGGGGCACCCGCAGCGCGTCCAGATGCGGCGGCTACTGAGACAGGGGTGCTTCAAAGGCGCGACCTCGGAGCTGGAGCCCCGGAGGTGGTCGGCAGTGCTGCGGCCCCGCGGCGCCTGCTGCTGCAAAGGGTCTCCGGGGGACCGAGACGGGGACCGGGACGGGGTAGGCGAGTCCCCTCCACCCATCTCTAGGAGGCGACACGGCAGCCGGAGTCACAGGCGGGAATGACGCGCTGTGTCTTACTCTTGGCCTCTCGGCTCGCTTCACTTAAGGAAGAAATTAAGCTGGAGGGAAGAAATAAGCAGTTCCCGTGTCTTACAGTTATGGATTCTTAGAGAATCAATACCCTTTAGAAGATTTTCACGCTGTTTTCGTGAAAAGAAGACGTTGTCTCGAAACAGTTTCTTTCACCCAGTGTGCAAGAGGCTGAACCACATGCAGAGTCGAGGTATTTGATTTATTTGCAGTTCTGTGCAGAAGGGCATGGCACGTAGTAAATCCACACCACTAGCATACTGACTATCATAACTTTTCACTATTTTTAGCAAAGACACTAATGTTCATTGGCTCTAAATTCCATAGTCCTCCAATTAATTAGTATTCTATTGGTTAAATGATTCTGACACTTCATTGTGAAATAGCCCATATGCTCAACCTTCTTTTGAGCTGATGCACTTCTCTCTTCAGACAGTGCCTTCCTTTCTTCGGATGGTGCCTTTCTTAAGCCAGTGAGCACGGTCTCATACTGCCAGAATTACCCTCACCTAATTTGACTAGCTGGCCTTGTTTTGTTCAACCTCATGTTATCTCAGTTGTTTCACCAAGTGTCGCTAGTTCTGTTATGTCTGGATTCAATTATGTACTTAAAGAAGTTTCTTCTTTTTTCTATACCTTCTACACTTATTGAGATATTATAAACATAACTTATCTATTTGGGAGCCATATATGAACATTAGAGTATGTCAAGTATGCTGAAGTCAAGTATCACAGCCAATGGAAGGCTGCAATTTCTTTCTTCATTTCCTAATTAAAAAAAAAAAAAGACAAATTAGGAATTAGTATGAATAGAAGCTTAAGAACCCTCTTTACTTCTTCATCAAAGAATCAAGAATCTGTACATACATACAATTGTTATTAATATTTAGCCAATACATGTGCTATGACTATCACAATGTCTTTCTAGACCCACTAGTTTCAAACACATCCTTAGGCATGCAAAATAGGCTAGAGAGACTGCAGGGATCTGTATCAAGGAACAATGGATCTCTATCAACAGGGCTTTCAACAGTGAGAAAGAAGACAGTTCCTGAAGAGCCACAACTGAAAGCTGGAAGTGTTCTGTTCTGCACTCTCAGTAATTACTTGTTAAAGTCTCTCTCTTTATACAGTAGAGGTTGCTCCTGACTGACTCACATCATCACTCTGATTAGGAGGTATTTTTTTGTTTAAGCTTAAGGCAGAAGAAGAAAACAAAGAAATCAAATTCAGCTGCAAAAGCTGACTAGCCCTGATATAACATAAACAAATCCCTTCTTTTGCTAAAACTTATCACATGAGAGAAGGGTGCATTTTCCAGGAATGGCCTCCCTGATTCCAAGTAATTCTCAGTGCTTCACAGTCAAAACAGACCATCCGTTCTAACTCTTTATCAGAAATGGAAGAAGAGATCGAGATGATCAGGGCTAAAAAGAAGCTCCCCACATGTCAAATTAAAGATGCTTGAGTCATGTGAGTTAAAAAGAAAATCTGGTGAGACTGAAGAAAAGTCTCAAATTCTTGTAATGTTTCATATTTAATTTCTTTTCAATAAGGGAATGACTACTACACAAGTGTTACCATGTGTGACTGCCTGCAAGGGGAGAAAGAGGAAGTGGCAGACTAAGAAAAAAAACATCCTTTTACAGCCCTCAACCCCTAAAAAGGTTCTGGAGAACGCAGACTGAGGCTAACTGCTTTGACAGGCCTGTGTGGGTACACCCATTGTCTTCAAGCCTTTTCCTGCTGAAACTGCCAACAATATTAGGCTATTGCAGAGCATCCAAAGGAAGGCAAGAAAGATGGTGAAGGGCCTTGAGGGGAAGCCATATGAGGAGCTGCTGAAGTCACTTGGTCTGTTCAGCCTGGAGAAGAGGAGACTGAGGGGAGGCCTCATTGCAGTTACAACTTCCCTGTGAGGGCAAGAGGAGGGGCAGACACTGATCTCTTCTCTGTGGTGATCAGTGACAGAACCCAAGGGAATGGCCTGAAGTTGTGTCAGGGGAGGTTTAGGTTGGATATTAGAAAGAGTTTCATCACTCAGAGAGTGGCTGGAACAGGCTGCCCAGGGAGGTGGTCACAGCACCAAGCCTGTCTGAGTTCAAGAAGCATTTGGATGATACTCTCAGGCACATGGTGTGACTCCTGGGGATGGTCCTGTACAGGACCTGGAGTTGGATTTGATAATCCCTGTGGGTCTCTTTCAATTTAGTATAATCTGTGAATTATGCCAAATACAACAACGGTTTTGCAACATGGATAAATGCCTTCCAGACTAAAATGAAAAAGTCTTGTGGCACAGGCAACCAAGTAGCAAAGATTAATGCTAAATAAGTATGATATACACACTGCACAGATGCATAGGCAAAATACACACACATAACACAGTGTGACAAAAAGTGCTATAAGACAAAATAATTTACCGTTACTAATTCGGTTTTGTCGGCATCATCTCGATGTCGGTAAATGTGCAGGCTAAGGACAGAATATAGTTTTGCCATGCTTGATATACTGATATTCTCAGTTGCCACGACGATAGAATCCAACACTTGCTGAAGAAAAAAATTGGAAATTACAGTTTAGATTAGCACAAGATACATCCTACTTTTTTATACTGTTAAATAGAAGTGGCACTTGAGAGAACTGATTAAATATCTCATAAGATTTAACTGGAGAAAATGGTTAGTTTTTCACATTTTGGAGAAAAGGAAGGCTTAAGTTCAGACAATATTTTCTTACTCATCAATCTATGATGTCAACAATCATAACTGCCAATTAACTGCCTCCAGAACAGCAGGAAATGACACAGTCCACTTCGTCATAGAGTAGCTGCCACAGAAAAGCCACAACTGTATTTTGTGGGAAATGCCATACAGGGCCCTGGCAAATGTGTCTTTGGAAGCCAGTTTATGCAAAGGAGCCTCTTTTACCCCCTGCATCTAGGCCCATTTTTGACCCTTTTCCCAACTCTAGCCTAGGATAGCAACTTCTCTCTTATAGGGGACTGAAAAAATTTTATGACACTATAACTGTGTGAGTGCAAAATTCTAACACTGGATTTTGAAAGAATTTTGGAAAATCAGGCATTAATATTTTAACCAGGATGAGCTTTAGGTCAACCTGCTAACTTCATGTTTAAAACCATGGCTGCTAAAAATAAGCATCCTTGTCCAGTTCCTAATAAATGAAAACATGAAAACAGCAAAACAAAGAAACCTCTCCCCAATATATCATAAAAACTGCTAAGACATTAATAATCAGCAGGACTAGCAGGTTGTCAGTGGTCTATTTTAAAATTTAACAGGTCCTTTTTCATTAAAAATTAGGAAGAGAGCCCAGTTTTCTAAAACATAATTCACCAAAAAAACCCAGAAGCAGTCTACATCAGCTGTGGAAATAAGTCACAGTCCATTGCAGGTTGAATTACCTCACAAGCTATATATCTCTCCCATAAATTGTTTGAACTGGCGCTGGTTAAAAACCAACTTAATTTACAACTGTATAGGTAGAAAGAAACGTCCTATGTCAGTATTAAAAAAATTGAAATTAGACTTACTCTGAGCTCAGAGTAATCCACAAACACTCCCTGTGCGTGATTTTTCATTGCTTTCCTGTCACATACTTGCGGTTGTTCATCTACCTGAGAACATCTCACATGAGTCACACGGTGTACCCGCAAACCTGGAGTGACACAGATTTCTTAAGTCAGAATTTCTCTATCTGTAGAGTACCTCTCTTTAATAACAGAGAAAAATTTTACTCGATGGTATTCAAATACAAGCACATGAAAAATGACTGATAGAAAATTATCACCAACTACTGTATTAGCTGCTAACTTACAGTACTAAAGCTTTATTTGTAGAATATTCTCACCTGCCTTGATTTTTGATGCAGGAGGTTCAGCAGCTTGCTTCATTATCAAGTCCTCAAAAAACTCTCTTCTTTCATCACAGGTAGGCTGTGGGATTTTGAAAACTTCTTCACGATTATTACTGAACAATGCTTTTATCTAGAGTGTAGAGGAAAATACATTTTAGATATAAGGCCACACAATTTTTTTTGTAAATTAAGCTGAATATTTATCTGGATAAGAAAAGCTATGAAAAGTTAACTTCCTGGCCTTAAAAGACTAGATTTTCATAGCATCACAAATTAAAATACCTTGCCTAGGGAACCTTCTAGAGTTTAAGCTCTATGGAAAAAATCTGTGATAAACCAATGAGAAAGGGGTAACATTCACCACCTCCAAGGCTGCTTATTTTATATTTACCCACCTTGCTGTCCTTTAACTTGAATCCTTATGACAGCTATAGAGGGAACAGGCAAGGCTCAGCAGACAAGTGTCAGCTTTTTGGTAAGGTGGATGAGTTGTTTTTTTTTTTTACTTAGAAAGCATTTATTAGCATTATGAAAACTTCTGTTACTGAGACAAAATAAACAGGGCAGTATATTCACATTTTGAACACCTTCCTTTAATGCATGCTCTCAGATGTCTTGAAAGCTTGGCATATCCTTTTAATGCCTTTTGATAAGAAATACAACTAAAAATTGATTTCCAAGTTGCTTAAACAGAAGTTGGACCTTAACTTTTTAATTTGTCAAGCTTTCACCCAGATGAAGAAAGAAATTGAATTTTTTATTAAATAATTTCAATTTGAAATTACATTCCATCAGTAACCATGTGTCATGGGTTTCTCTGATTAGGGTTCTTTCTTTTAAGAGGAAGATTGGCTTCTGTTGGAAGCCTCTGGAAGTTTCCCTCCATCCTACAGAACAGAGCCAATGAGGGCCAGCTCAGAGGAAAACTTCCTGCTTTTGAACCATTAAGTTACGCCCCTGTGTGAAAACATATTTAAGAAGCTGTTGCGCAGTGAGAAAGG